>JANUWF010002177.1:600000-1042500 GCA_026120185.1 Voacanga thouarsii | reverse complement strand
TAACATCAATATTATCCATATGGATGTATCTGATTTTTTTCGAACACTCAAACGGTAGGATAGACCATTTAATTGGTAATGGCAGTGTCCAGAAGAACTAATGCCTCACCCTAATATTTTTGAATTTTTATTATATTCTAATAATATTTACGTTTGCATATATATTTTTTTGTTCAGATGACTGTTATTAATGATGATGTATGTATTATTGATAGTTGAACTACACATACCATACTAAAAAATAAAAAATATTTTTCTTATCTCAAAATGAGAGAAATAAATATTTATACTATAAACGGTAGTACAAATTTGATTGAAGGCTCTGGAAGAGTTAGTATATTGTCGCCTAAAGGAACAACAATTAATATTAATAAGGCACTATTTTTTTCAAAATTCAGAAGAAAATTATTAAGTTTTAAAGATATCCACAGAAATATGTATCATGTTGAAACAAATGAAGAAAATAGTATTGAACATCTTTATATTACTCAAATTAATTTAGCTAAGAAATCTATATTAGAAAAACTAGCATCTTTTTCTACTGGCCTATATTTTGCAAAAATATATACAATTGAAATTCATCATCTAGTAAATCAGAAGCTTATTGATTCTATTACTTTTAGCATTTGGCATGATTAGTTGGGTCATCTGGGATCTATCATGATGAGAAGAATAATTGAAAATACACATGGTCATCCATTAAAAAATAAAAATATACTGACATCAGAAAAATTCTCATGTGCTTCATGTTCTATAGGAAAATTAACTATTAGACCATCACCAGTAAAAATAAAAGCTGAAAGTCCTACATTTCTTGAACAGATTCACGGAGACATTTGTGGACCTATTCATCCACCATGTGGACCGTTTAGATATTTTATGGTCTTAATTGATGCATCATCCTGATGGTCACATATATGTTTGGTATCTACTCGCAACCTAGCGTTTGAGAAATTACTTGCTCAAATAATTAAATTAAGAATACAATTTCCTGACCATCAAATTAAAAATATCCGTTTGGATAATACTGGTGACTTTTCATCACATACTTTTGATACATATTGCATGTCAATTAGGATTAATGTTGAACATCATATAGCTCATGTTCATACACAAAATGGTCTTACTGAATCTTTTATTAAAAGATTATAATTAATTACTAGACCATTATTAATGAAAACAAATCTCCCAACATCTGCCTGGAGACATGTTATTTTACATGTTGCAGCACTTGTACGTATAAAGTGAACTAGTTATCATAAATTCTCTCCTTTGCAATTAACTTTTGGTTTAAAACTAAATATTGTTCATTTAAGAATTTTTGGGTATGTTGTATATGTTCTAATTACACAAAACCAACGTACAAAGATGGGTCCTCAAAGAAGAAAGGGGATATACGTTGGATATGATTCTCCCTCTATTATCAGGTATATTGAACCCCTGACATTAGATATATTTAAAGTAAGATTTGCTATTGTCATTTTGATTAATCATTATTTTCTAAAATTAGGGGAGAACATAAATAGCATGAGAAAGATCTTACTTAGATAGCATCATTAAATTATATTAATCCGTGCACAAGTGCATGTGAATTTGAAGTTCAAAAGATAATTCATTTGCAAAGCATTGCAAATCAAATGCTAGACGCTTTTGTTGACTTTAGAAGAGTAACAAAATCGCATATTCCAGTTATAAATACTTCTATTCGAATTGAAATCCTAGCAGAACAAAATATTATACCTATAGCTGTTGAGTCAAAAGCACACCAGAAGCGTGACCGACCTTTTAGTTCTAAAGATAAAAATCCTCGGAAGAAAAGAGGATTAAATGATCCAAATGATCATATTGAAGAAAAGAATGATAAAGACCAAGAGAGAATTGATGGCAAAGAACCAGAAGTTGATGAAAATAACACTGAAATTTCTATCAATTATACTACTTCCAGTAAAAATTGGAATCAAATAGAAACAATTATTGATAATATGCTTGCAAATAATATATCTCTTGATGTTACACAGGATAATGATGATCCTGAACCAATATCAGTTGATAAATATCGGCATAGAAAAGATTGGCTACAATGGAAAGATGCGATTCAATCAGAGTTAAATGCACTGACAAAACGTGAAGTCTTCGAACTTACAATTCGAACACCGGAAGGTGTAAAACTTGTTGGCTACAAATGGATATTTGTGCGAAAGCGAAATAAAAATAATGAAATCGGACGATATAAAGTACGGTTAGTAGCCCAAGATTTTTCACAAAGACCAGGTATTGATTATAATGAAACTTATTCTCCCGTTGTTGATGCTATTACACTCCGATATCTTATCAATTTAGTAGTACATGAAAAAATAGATATCTGCCTATTAGATATTGTCACTGCTTACTTGTATGAAAATTTAGAAAATGATGTTTGCATGAAAACCTCCAAAAGATTCTGCATGCTCAAAGCATATAAACATTATCCTCATGAAAATTACTCCATTAAGTTGCAGAAATCATTATATGGCTTGAAGCAATCTGAGCGCATATGATTCAATCGTCTTAGTGAATATTTATTGAAAGCTAGATTTAAAAATGACCAGGTATGTCTATGTGTTTTTATTAAGAAATCTGGTTCTAAATTTATGATATTAGCTATATATGTTGATGATATTAATCTTATTGGAACTTTAAAAGAGCTCCAAGAAACAATTGATTATTTAAAAAGAGAATTCGAAATCAAGGATTTTGATAAAACTAAATTTTATCTTGGTTTACAAATTGAACATATGGAAATTGGAACATGTATTCATCAATCAACATAGAAAGCAAAAGTTCTAAAAAGATTTTGTATGGACAAAGCACATCCATTGAGTATTCCATTGATCGTCCGGTCATCGATGTAAATAAAGATCATTTTCGACCTTAAGAAGATGATGAAGAATTCCTTGGTCCTAAAGTATCATATTTCAGTACAATTGGTGCATTGATGTATCTTACTAATAATACATGACCTGATATTGCCTTTACTATCAATTTATTAGCAAGGTTTAGTTCTTCACCAACACGACGACATTGGAATGAAATTAAACAAGTTCTTCGATATCTCCAAGGTACAATTGATCTCGAATTATTTTATTCAAATAAAACTAACCCAACATTGATAGGTTATGCAGATGTTGGCTATTTATCTGATCCACATAAAGCACGTTTTCAAATGGGCTATCTATTTACATGTGAAAATACTGCTATATCATAGCGTTCTACAAAACAATCTATAGCCGCTACTTCTTCAAATCATGCTGAAATTATAGACATTCATGAAGCAAGTCGAGAATGTGTATGGTTAAGATCAGTGATTCATTATATCCAAGAAAGTTGTGGATTATTATCTATAAGTGATGAGACACCGCTTCATTATGGAGGTCAAGATCAAAGAGGGGGAGGCGTGACCGTGCAAGGACAAGGACCGATGACAAGATCTAGGATCAAGAAGCTTCAAGATGATTTTCAATTGCTCAGAAAATCATGCTTGAGGATGGAAGAGGGTTGGAAGGTTGAGAAAGCTAGCCAATAGTTCATTTTAATGACTATCCAAGAAGGACTCCAACAAGAACTCAAGCCGGCAACAAAGACGGACGAAATTTGATCAAAAAGTGGCCTTCCAGCGGATAGCCGGTGCTAGCCCAAGCAGCCAAATTGGCACCGGCTTCAACCTGCACAACGACGACCCGAACACAGTGCACAACCAGCGCCGGCTCAAGAGCCCAAGCCGGCGCAGGCTCCAGCTTGGGCAGCCGACGGCTACCCCGAATTTTTTATATTTTCTCCAATTTTCCTTCATATTAAATATTTTGTAAAGGCTTATTAAGGCCCTAAATTGTATTAGAACCTCAGGGATTATTTAGCTAGGATTATGATAGTATAAATACAACTTTTAGTGACTTGACAACACAATTCACACACTTTATTCAAATTTGAAGAAAGAGAATCTTAAGAGGCCCTAGCCTCTTTATTCATCTTATTCAAGACCAAGATTAAGACTTAATTGTAACACCCCACTACCTAAGCCCAACAGGGTCGGGGATGTCGCCCCGTCCAAAGGACAGGGGTCTTTATAACTAGATCACACAAATGAAAATAAACAATACTTTAAAATTTAAACTTATTACAACCCAAAAATTTAAGAACAAATCCAAAATAAATTATTCACTATCATCTCTCAAAACAACATATAAAATAAATGGCATAGAGTCTTCAAGCAGGCAACAATCTAGCTACTCATCCCTATAGCAGGATTGACCTGAAAACATGGCATAAAATATTATGAGATAAAAATCTCAATAAGCCCGTGTGTGTTTTGAGTGTTTCAGGTAAAACAGTTTATGTATGCAAGTTGTAAAAGTTGCGTAAGAGAATATGCTGGCAAGTATTAAATAATGTTAAAAATAAAGAGTAGCGTTTTGCTTTTCCAACCATACATGTGCACAATAAAAACAACCACTCAAATGGGCAGCCATGGGTTTCCACCCATTGGGCCCCATGACCATATAACGGTCAGAATGTTACACTTTGTGCAGACTGACAAAAGGTAAGTGTACGGCATATCGGGTAAGATACTCCTCCTTCTCTACACCTAAACATATCGGTTGTCCACTCTAGAAACACACAGTCCACATGACTAAAACTTGCTAGCTCGGATCAGCATGACTAAGTAGTACTGTCGCTTCTCCAAGTTGAGTTCATTTTCTGGAGGTGGCATCTTGCCAGAAGACTCACTCTTACTCTTCAAAACTAGTACTACTAGCCTACCCTTATTGAGTACTCAACGTTGATTATCCCACTCAAGAGAAAACTGATAAAACATTACTTTATTTGGAAATACCAATTAAGGGTTTCTAAAGTTCGTGTCAAAGTTGGTTTTAGAAAGAGTTTAGTGTTTGAGCAAAACTGCTTGTTGATTTTCAAATGATTTGTTTGACTAAAACAAGAAAGGAAATAGTCCTTAATTGCCTTTTATAAAATGAGTGTCCATACACTTCGCGTTTGGCTTGCCATAGTAACCTTTTGTCATCAAACAAGTTTTATGCAGGAGCTTACCTGATACTTTGCTTGCAAATTCACAAGTCTTCCAAAGCCGACCTAACTTCGCCTGGGGTAAACACAAGGCATATGGTTATACTCAAGCTATATTTGCTTTCATAAATAATTCTAGTTCAACTTATTACAATCATGACCCTAATGTCCTAAGCTTTAAGGCTAGATGATAAAGGTTTTTATAAAATAAGTCTAGCTTGATAAATGAAAATAACTAGGGGTTGTAAAATAGTTACTAATAAGTTATGGGTTCAAATACAAATCTTTAGTGTTGTTATAAATAAACTAGGGTTTAATTGATGAAAAATCCTAAGTCCTAGATGATAATATTAAAATAAATAATAACTTATTACTAATCTCTTAATTAATAATTAATAGTTAAAAAATAATTAATTAATAAAATTAATAATAAATAAATTTTATTAAATTTTGATCAATAGATAATAAATAAATTTCAATAGTATTTATGAATATATAGCCTACAAGAGTAATATTTTACCTACTATTATTATACATATAAAAGGCTTGATTTATTATATATATATATATATATATATATATATATATATATCCTTTAATAAAAGGTATCATTTATTTGGCTAAAATATTACTATCACATTTAATATTCCAAATCCAACTTCCTAGAGTTTTCGAAATTTTTGGAGGAAATCATAATATTAATTTTAATTAACGTAATAAAATTAGTCAATTAAAATGGCTTAGGATCAACAAGGTCATGATCATTATTTTCCTATTGCTAACAAGAATCATGAACATAAAATCCAATATCAATCAACAAACTATTCTATTCATGAATAAAGGCTTAAATTCAAACCTACTATCACATGGTCGAATCTCTACTAAGTATAATCATATTCATGGCTTCAATGAAAATAAGAGCATAATACCCTATTCACCAAATGTGACATAATATCTAGCATGCTTGACCATCCATACTCACGACATGAAGAGCATGCATCTATGTACAAGAAATATCATAAAACTTAACCATGACAAAACATCCTCTTGCTCCAATCTCAACTCCTTCATACAAATACATACTCAAACCCCAATCATATTCCATCATTTTCTAACAACATCTAAGAGACATGATTTTAGAATTAAAGAGAAGGTTAAAGAGAAATACTTGGTTGATGACTATCTCGATGAAGATTCAAGGAGATCCACATGCTTGGAAGGCTTGAATCATCCAAGAACGAAGAAGAAAAATAGCCTATGGTTGTAGCAACCATTTCGGCCGAGAGAGAGAGAAAGTATTAGTATATAATGTTAAAGATTGAAGGGAAAGAAGATGAACAAAATCATTCTTGGTTACCTTGATAGTGTTCTTGAGACTTCAAGAAAATTCTAGTTTTTGATCCGTTAGCAAATTTTTGTTTTCAATATTTGATGTTATAAAATCCAAAAACGGACTCTAGGGAGTGAGTAAGCATGATCTGGAGTTAATGGAAGGGTTTGGAGGTATTTTGAGTGGTCTTAGACTTGAAGGAAGGTAGTGTGTGTTCTTGGTGTTCTTGGAGAAATTGAGAGAATTAAAGAGAGAGCTGGACAAAAGGCTAAAAGTGTTAGCCGAATAATTGAGGAATTCTTGTGATTTGATTTTCAGATTAGGGAGAAGAGGGAAAACTGGTTGTTTGAAATTCAAATGGAGTAATTCATAGAGTGTTTCAAGGTAGAAGATATGATAATGTTGTTTGATTGATGGAAGCTCTTGGAAGCTACAATGCCGACTAGTTTTGCTGTGATTTTTCTAAAATGTATGAGGGTTGAAGGAGCTATAGGTTGGCTGAAATTGGGAGTGCAATGGTGGGAGGATTTCTGGCTGTTTGAAGCTTAATCCAAGGGAGTTTTCATGGAGCAATTGCTGGAAGTTTTGAACTTTAATTGGAAGCGTGATTAGAGTAATTGAAAGAGAAATTCAAGGGGTGGCTATGGAGTCCAATCGTGTAGGTCAGTGAAGGAGGGTGATGGAGTTCAATTCATGACTGACTAAGGTTAATTTCACAGAAGTTTGAAATGATTTTCGGACAAGGCTTGAAGGGAGAGTAAGGCTGGAATTTTTCTGGTTGGTCATTCGAATGGTTTGCTGGAATTTTTGTGCAGTTTTTTCTGCAATGATCTAACTGATTTGCAGAAAGTTTGGAGAGGTATTGGAGGGTTCTTTAATGTTGGTTTCCAGCCTTCTTTATGGAGGAAAGCCAGAGGTGAATTACTGGTTTGAAGGCTGAAGAAACATCTTTGATTGTTGGCCTACCATGTTGCGAAACTGTCCAGAAATTTTTCCTAATTTGCACAGCTTTATGCAGTCCAGTTTTGGCAAAGAAATTCCAGTCTTCAAGCAGAGTAAGTTGGTCATTTTTCTAGCAGCATTTGAGTAAGAAAAATGGCTGAAGTTTTTGAAAGCTGGACTGTCCAAGAATCTAGAAATTTTCCAATTTGCTACCATGAAGAAGATGAATACTTATGGAGTGGAGTTTGAAGGTTCAACCATGGAGATTAATTCTCTTGGGAACCTTCCTTAACTTCTTTCCTATTTTTAGCCAAAACTCTATCCTCTAAGAGCCATTTTCCAAATTCCAAAGTCAATAAACCTTGCTGAATTTTCTGGAATTAAGATATGGTTTTTGATAAATTGAACAAACTTAATTGGTGAAGAATTTAAGGTAAGTTAGGGAATAAAAGGGCATGAATCCCTTAAGAATTCTTATAGGACATAAGAATAGGATTAAGACATTCCCTTCATGTCTCCCCTAGGACAACACTCCTACTTCTTCTTATGGTATGCAAGGGCCGAAAATATTCTACCTTATATTAAAATAAAATTTAATAATGATCAAACTTAATTTGTGGGATTTGAACTCAAGACCTTAGAGATTAATTCCAAAGCTCTAACCACTAAACCACAACCCTCGTTCTTATTTTCTCTCCTAAACATTCTTCTTATTTAATCCTCAAACTATCTCCCTATTTGACCTCAAGCAAAATTATCATTTTATCCTTCCTACTCAATAAGCACAACTAAGTCTTCTAGACTATAAATTATAATTCTAAAACACATAAAATCATTCAAAAATATATTTATGCATGCAAGAAAACATGATATGCATCCCGATCCGCTTACTCTAGGGTTGGCTTTAGGTGGGGTTTCACATTAATCCTCCTTATGAATGAGTCTATAAAATCTTTTGAATATTCCAATATGATTTCTTTTAATGGCTCTTAGTTGCTTTGCTCTTCTAAAGTTTGTTTGAATTTCATTACTTAGGTGCCTATTTTCTCTATTCTATTTGTTCTTATTTGCCTTTGTTCCTTCAAAAATATTGAGGTGAGATTATAGTAAAACTTTCTACTATTCTTGAGTGTCTTTGAAACCTAGTTCTTCAAGGGTTTGATAGAGGGTGGATTGTTAATTTAATTTCTCTTTTTTGTCTCAAGAAATTCACTATTTTCATCCCATGGGATGAGCTGAACTCATAACCAACTAAACCACCCACAACACCAAGAAAAAACCCACTCAATATCATATCAATAAGAGATATTCCAATAAGATATATTTCAACAAATATAAGGAGGATATATTAAAGAAGATCGAACAAAATATATTTTAACAAAATTCTTCTTTACTCATAAACTCTAGAAGAAATGTGAAATTGATATGCTACAAATTCGGTCATGTGACAACCTCGCAAATATTTTCACAAAGACTTTACCGACTACAATATTTGAGAAGTTGAGATATAAAATCGATATGTGTCTGTTCAATGATTTAAATGAATCATCTCTTCAAGGAGAGTAATAAACAAACATATAAAATAGTGTATTCTTTTGTCCTTTACTAGATTTTTTTTTCCACTGGATTTTTATCTAATATTCTCATTTTGTAGTATAGTGTGTGTAGTTCCATTATCAATAATACATACATCATCATTAACAACAGCCATCTGAACAAAAATATGTATATGCAAACGTAAATATTATTAGAATATAATGAAAATTCAAAAATATCAGGGTGAGGCATTAGTTCTTTTGGACACTACCATCACCACTTAAATGGTCTATTCTACCGTCTAGGTGTTCAAAAAAATTAGATACATCCATATGGGTAATATTGATATTAAGAACTTCTGGATCAATATCATCATTCTCAACATCATTTACTGGATATTGAGAAAAATTTTCTTCAACATTTTTATTTTTATTTTTCAGTGAAGCTTGATATAATTCCACTAAATGCTTAGCCGTTCAACAGTTACGTGATCAATGACTTTTTATGCTACATCTATAATACTTATCCTCATAATTTTATTTCATTTCTTTTTCTTTTCCCTTATTTTCTTTTTTATTCCACTTTAGGTAGCCAGTATTTCTCACAGCTTGATTATTACTCTGATAAGAGAAATATCAAGCATGTCCACGACCATAACCACGACCACGGTCACAGCCATGGCCACGACTACGACTATAATGATGGCTTCTACTGGAACCAACAGCGATCACTTCTGGGAGTGCTATTGAGCCAGTTGGTCTGGCTTCATGATTTCTTAATAATAACACATTATTTTTCTCTACAATAAGGAGAACAATAATTAAATATGTAAATTTATATATCATTTTTCTCGATATTGTTATTGCAGGACAATATTTGTAGCATGAAAGGTAGAGAATATCTTCTCCAACATATCTTCATCAGTAACTTTTTTTCGGCATAATTTTAATTGAGATGTAATTTTATACATCACGGAGTTATATTTATTCACGATTTTAAAATTTTGCAACCTCAAGTGTAACCATTCATACCGTGCAATTAATAGTACGACCATCTTCAAGTAGTCAAATCTTTCTTTTAAATTTACTCACAGGACATATGGATCTTTTTCGGTAAGATATTTCATTTTTAAATTTTTGTCGAGATGATGATGGATAAAAATCAAAGCTTTGGCTTTTTATTGTGTAGATGCACTATTAATTTCTTGAATAGTTTCACTAAGGCCTTCAACATTTAGATGCATTTCTACATTGAGAACCCATGACATATAATTTTTTTCCAAAAATATCAAGGGCTACAATTCGAGTAAAGTTAGCCATAGGGATCAATAAATGCATACATGTCTTCTAACTTTTATAACGACAGAGACTCATGCTTTAGTCTTCTGGCTTTTGTAACAGTAGAGACTCGTGCTGATAAAATTTTGGTAGTGTTAGAATAAAATTTACACAATAAGTGTTAGAATAAAATCTACACAATAAGAAATCTCTAACTATTATTTGCACAAGAATTTCTTTAAATTTTTCTTTTTTTTTCTCTCACAAAATGATATATCTTTCAAGCTTGGAAAGTGTTCTATTTATAGAGCTCTTATTAGTGAAATTTATCATCTTCCACTAATATGTATTAGTGGTGTTTTCATTAACTCTTAATGATGAAATCCATATTTACAATTAATGGAGTTTCCACTAATTCTAATATATTCACAACAATATATATATATATATATATATATATATATATATAAATATAAATTCTTGAGGGGCTAGACCACGTAGGTCCGCCACTGACTAGAGTGACAATCATTTCTAGGCAAAAATAAATTATTTCTTAAAATGCGATATTATCTTTGAATTATTTTACGTCTTAAATTTTTGAAAACTATCATCTCTATAAATTACTAATTATCTTGACTTTTTTTTATAGTTTAAAGAAAATTAACCAAGCACTTTCAATTTATGTTTAAATATGATTTTTTATATTTTCTTATATATATATATAAGCCAAAGATGAAACATATCATTACGATACGTGGAAACATTATAAAGGGACACGTGGCTAAATGATTTTTTTTAAATTATATTTAAATTCATTTAAAATCTTAATTAATTAAATAAACTAATAAAATATATACGTATTTAATATTAATACATTAAAATGTGTGATTCTTTGAATACTATCTAAATTAATACATTGAAATATGTGATTCTTTGCATACTATATATATATGTATTTAATATTAATATATTAAAATGTGTAATTTTTTAAATACTATCTAAATTTATTTTAAAATTTTAACTAATTAAATCATTAGTTAATAATATTTATTTAATATTAATACATTAAATCTTAATAACATAACAACTCGTGTAACGTACGGGACATCAATCTAGTTATAAATAAAAATCATTTAATATACGTTCGAGGGAGATTAGAGATTTATAAATCTTAAACAAATACTAGTTCCCTTTCCTTTGTACCGAACAGCCTTTTGTAATATCTTCTGTCATTGAATAAAGTTGATGGAGACTGTCAAAACCAATTTCATTAGTTAATTTTGAATCAGATTATAATTATCACTAAAAAGGATTATATGTTATAAAATTAGGGTAGTGTTAGAATAAAATCTACACACTACACACTAAGAAAATTCTAACTATTCTTTGCACAAGAATTTCTCTTCAAACTTCTCTCTTTCTTTCTCTCACAATTCTTTCTCTAATCTTTCTTTCACTAATCTTTCTTTCACAAAATGATGGTGTATTACAAGTTTAGAGAATAGCTCTATTTATAGAGCTCTAATTAGTGGAATACATCATAGCATACATCATCTTCAACTAATCTCAATTAATGGTGTCTCCACTAAATGGTGGACATCCATAAAAATCTTCTCTAATAATTCACATAAATCCATAATTAGTGGAGCCTCCACTAATTAATGGAGATTCCAATAATTCATAATACTCCCCCTTGGATGTCCATCCATTACATAAAGAATATGCCTCATTAAAACCTTACTAGATAAAAACCCAATAGAAAAAAAAATCTAGTGAAGGAAAAAGAGTACACTATTCTATATGTCTGTTTATTACTCCCCCTGATGAGATGATTCCTTTAAATCTTTAAACCGACGCATACCGATTTTATATCTCAACTTCTCAAATGTTACAGTCGGTAAAGTCTTCGTGAAAATATCTGCGAGGTTATCACATGACCGAATTTGTAGCACATCAATTTCACATTTCTTCTGGAGTTCATGAGTAAAGAAGAATTTTGGTGAAATATGTTTTGTCCGATCTCCTTTAATATATCCTCCTCGTAATTGAGCTATGCAAGCTGCATTGTCTTCATAAAGAGGAGTTGAAATATCTTTGATTGATGATAATCCACAACTTTCTCGGATATAATGAATCATGAATCTTAGCCATACACATTCTCGACTTGCTTCATGAATGGCTATAATTTCAGCATGATTTAAAGAAGTAGATGCTATAGATTGTTTCGTAGAACGCCATGATATAGCAGTATTTCCACATGTGAATAGATAGCCCATTTGAGAACGTGCTTTATGTGGATCAGATAAATAACCAGTATCTTGGAGATATCGAATGACTTGTTTAATTCCATTCCAATGTCGCCGTGTTGGTGAAGAACTAAATCTTGCTAATAAATTGACAGCAAAAGCAATATTATGTCGTGTATTATTAGCAAGATACATCAATGCACCAATTGTACTGAGATATGGTACTTCAGGACCAAGGAGTTCTTCATCATTTTCTTGAGGTCGGAAAGGATCTTTATCCACATTTAATGATCGGACGATCATTGGAATACTCAATAGATGTGCTTTGTCCATGTAAAATCTTTTTAGCACTTTTGCTGTATATGTTGATTGATGAATAAATGTTCCACTCTCCAGATGTTCAATTTGTAAACCAGGGCAAAATTTGGTTTTACCAAAATCCTTGATTTCGAATTCTCTTTTTAAATAATCAATTGTTTCTTGGAGCTCTTCAGGAGTTCTAATAAGATTAATATCATCAACATATATAGCTAATATCACAAATTTAGAACCAGATTTCTTAATAAAAACACATGGACATACCTAGTCATTTTTAAATCCCGCTTTCAATAAATATTCACTAAGACGTGTGAACCACATGCGCCCAGATTGCTTCAGGCCATATAATGATTTCTGCAACTTGATGGAGTAATTTTCACGAGGATAATGTTTATATGCTTCAAGCATATGAAATCCTTCGGGGATTTTCATGTAAACATCATTTTCTAAATTTCCATACAAGTAAGCAGAGACAACATCTAATAGGTGCATATCTATATTTTCATGTACTGCCAAACTGATAAGATATCGAAGTGTAATAGCATCAACAACAGGAGAATAAGTTTCATCATAATCAATACCTGGTCTTTGTGAAAAACCTTGGGCTACTAATCGCGCTTTATATCGAACGATTTCACTCTTTTCATTGCGCTTTCGCACAAATATCCATTTGTAGCCAACAGGTTTTACACCTTCTGGTATTCGGACTGCAGGTCCGAAGACTTCACGTTTTGTCAGTGCATTTAACTCCGATTGAATCGCATCTTTCCATTGCAGCCAATCTTTTCTATGCCGACATTCATCAACTGATATTGGTTCAGGATCATCACTATCCTGTATAACATCAAGAAATATTATATGCAAACATATGATCAATAATTGTTTCTATCCGATTCCAACTTCTACCGGAAGTGGTATAATGGATAGAAATTTCAGTGTTACTTTCATCAACTTCTGGTTCTTTGTCATCAGTTTTCTCTTGGTCTTTATCATTCTTTTCTTCAATATGATCTTCTGGATCATTTAATCCTCTTTTCTTTCGCGGATTTTTATCTTTAGAACCAAGAGGTCGGCCATGCTTCTGGCATGCTTTTGGCTCAGCAGCTATATGTAAAATCTTTTGTTCTATTGGAACTTCAATTAGAATAGGAGCATTTATAGCTGTCATATGCGATTTTGTTACTCTTCTAGAGTCAACAAAAGTGTCTGACATTTGATTTGCAATGCTTTACAAATGAATTATCTTTTGAACTTCAAGTTAACACGCGCTTTTATGCGGATCAAGATAATTTAATGATGTTGTCCAATCACGATCTTTCTTGTACTGTTTCTGTTCTCCCCCTAATTTAGGGAATAACGATTTCACAAGAGAATAAGAAAAAAAATATAAGAAAATGATGACAAGCAAAAAATGCCAAGAAAAATATCTCTTTTTTTTTTCACTCTTCCCGGTACCGACTTTTCCTCTTCCTCTCTTGTATTTTCTTCTCCTCCGACCCTCTACCTACCATCTACCTCTTCTTCTTCCTCATACATATATATATATATATATATATGTATCAATATATATCTCAGTTATCAGTCATTAGTAAACATCAAAAACAAAAATCACAAAGCAAGATATGGAGACTCGTAATTCATTTGAGACATGGTCAAATTTTGACTCGGTTTCGCAGCAGATGTTGATGTATTTTCCTTTCCAAACCAACCGCTTCTGCCTAATTCGAACGCAGAAGATTTTGATATGTTTTCCTTTCCAAACGCTTCTGCCTAATTCGAACGCAGAAGATTTTGATATGTTTTCCTTTTTAAACCAACCGCTTCTGCCTAATTCGAACGCAGAAGATTTTGATATGTTTTCCTTTCCAAACCAACCACTTTCTCCTAATTTCAGGTGAGATACCTTTGAGGGCTTCCATTTGTTTTTATAATGAAATTAAACTCTCTTTTGGTTTGTTTTTTATGTAAATCAGTGGAAGTGTTGAGCATACTGCTTTGGACCAAGTTGATCTGCCTCTACAAGAGACTGCTTTTGATACTGTTCCTCTTGATGCTATTCCTTTGAATGAGGATATGCTTGTGCATGATCCATTCTACTCTTTAATGGATTTTGAACAAAGCCAGAATATGATTCTAGGTTATTATACATTTAAACATGGATTTTGAATGGTATTACCTTTACTGATATTATTTTATTTTTCTAGGAGAAATAATGAGTGGTCTTGACAACGAAGTCGGAGTAAGTACTCATGAAATGCATAATATCGAAGTTCAAGATATTATTGCAGACAAAATTCCTGGGGAGAAGAAGATGATTAAGAGGCAGAGAGAGAAGAAGGGCAATAACTCCCAAACACTATCAAGAGAAACAATTTCACAGTACTTTTACCTACCAATCAAGAGCGCAGCTAAAGAACTGAATATTGGCATAACCCGTCTCAAGAAAAGATGTAGGGAGTTAGGAATTCGTCGATGGCCTCACAGGAAATTGATGAGCTTGGAGACCATAATCAAGAATGTTCAGGTTTTCTCTCATACATTCTTATAATTTGCAAGTATGAAACTATGAAAGATTTATAAGTAAATAACCGATTATATCACTTTGATTTACAGGAGATGCAAAATAAAGAAGAAGGAGGACATATGGCTGAGAAGAAGTTGAAAGAAGCCATTGCGATACTGGAATGTGAAAAACAGTTGGTGGAAGAAAGTCCTAATACGCAGTTAGAGGACCAAACACAGAAATTGAGACAAGCATGCTTCAAGGCCAAATATAATAAGAAATTTAATTATAATAAACTTAAGGGGATCATAAAATGCCAAGACTCATTTCGCAGTAATTTTACGGCTAATTCTGCTGCTAGTCTCGATGCTGGCTCAAAGGGGAAAGAAAAGGAGGAGGATGCCGAAAAAGAGGAGTTGAAGTCCATAATTACTAATTGTTTGTCTTCCTCTAATGTAAACATTGAAAAAGAACAATTACAAACCTTCATCTTAAATTTGTCAACTCAATTACAAAAGAGCAACTATAAGCATGTATCCTCAAGTTCATATGAATACTAGTGATATGAATAAAAGATGTGATGCTTATTATTAATGGAAATATCTTTTTCCCTTATTATCTTTTCTGTTCCACTTCAGGTGGCCAGTATTTCTCTGTGATAAGGGAAATATCGAGTGTGTCCATGACCATAACCACGGCCACTGCCACAACTACGACTATAACGATGGCTTCTGCTGGAGCCAACAGCATTCACTTCTGGGAGTGTTGTTGAGCCAGTTCATCTGGCTTCATGATTTCTCAATAATAACTCTTGTTAAAGCTGTCAATTTTGGATACCCTTTTTCTCGATATTGTTACTGTAGAACATGAAAAGTGGAGAATGTCTTCTCCAATATAACTTCATCAGTAACTTTTTCTCCGTAAAATTTTTAACTAAGATGTAGTTTTATACATCACGGAGTTCACAGTTTTACAATCTTGCAACTTGAGGTGCAACCATTCATACCGTGCAGTGGGTAGTACGACCATCTTCAGGTGGTCAAATTTTTCTTTTTATCCACATGACATATGGATCTCATTTTTTTTTAGTATTTAGATGCATTTCTGTATGACATATAAATTTTTTTTCAGAAATATCAAGGGCTACAAAATTCGAATTTAGCGAGGTTAGCCATAGAGTTCAATAAATGCGTACCTGCCTTCTGGCTTTAATAACGGCAGAGACTCGTGTTGTCTTCTGGCTTTAATAATGGCAGAGACTCGTGCTGATAACGTGTTATAAAATTAGGGTAGTGTTAGAATAAAATCTACACACTACACACTAAGAAAATTCTAACTATTCTTTGCACAAGAATTTCTCTTCAAACTTCTCTCTTTCTTTCTCTCACAATTCTTTCTCTAATCTTTCTTTCACTAATCTTTCTTTCACAAAATGATGGTGTATTACAAGTTTAGAGAATAGCTCTATTTATAGAGCTCTAATTAGTGGAATACATCATGGCATACATCATCTTCAACTAATCTCAATTAATGGTGTCTCCACTAAATGGTGGACATCCATAAAAATCTTCTCTAATAATTCACATAAATCCATAATTAGTGGAGCCTCCACTAATTAACGGAGATTCCAATAATTCATAACATTATAATAATTATTACCAAAAAGGAAAAGAAGCCCACTATTGTTTATACTCTATATACTGTATGTCTAGTGTATAAGACGGTGAATTTATTAGATCAGGGCTTTGGGAGTAGACTGAAGTGGTAAATCCTTAACAAACTTCTTCATATATATGAATAATTTTGATGTTTGTAATTGCCAATAGATCATCTGTGGAGAGTATTGTGCATTCTGTATGATTTGCTTGGAATCTTTTACTTTTTTGGGGAAAATTTTTGGTGAATTCTGATGAATTTGGAGACGGTGCTGTTGGAGATTTTGATTCCATCTTGGTAGGAAGTGCAAGTCACAGTGGCTGCTGCGGCCTTTGTGCGGCGGCTTACGATTTTGTTCACTTTTGGTGGCGCTGGCAGAGGAGAGGGGGATGATCGGCCTCTGGTGGATGGAGCGCTTGATGGAATTGATGACAGAGATAGGGTGCTCAGGTAATCTCCAAGCCTGCCACTCAATTTCAGCAGTTAGTTATTTTATTGTCTTTTAATTTTTTTTTGGAAAGAATCAATTACCAGATAGTTACACCTGGACTTGAAAAGAATATCGGTGATTTTTTTTTCTTTCCATAACTGAAAAGATCAGAAGAAAATTTCCATATTCTTGGGAATAATTGATGATAAAGGACAGAACTTTGACTTATTTTCTTGTCGTTGCGTTTGTTCTTGATATTATTTAATTTCCAGTATGGAAATTTCCCCAAGTTATTGGGAATAGAGAGTTAGTTCATTTGTTTGTAAATTATTTTGTTTTCTTTGAATGATGATTTAGTGTTGACCTTTTTCAATCGTCATTTCCACCTCTAGTCAGTTCTTCATGTCGGAGATGGTTGGGGAGGAAGGGTGAAGATTGATTAAGGGGATAGCATGGAAGAGTTGCTAAACTTTGTATTAAAAGAAAGTGACACCTTTCATAGTCTAAAGGGTTGAGAGAAGAAGGAAAAATTTATTTGAGTAGGAGATTGGTCCGGAAAATTGTCTGCCTTTCAGGGAAACTGAAAAGAACACATTCAAAGCAAGAAAGATTTACTTTCAAGCTCATATAAACTCATACAGATGCCCTCATTTTTCAATCTGTCCTTTTTTTATTTTTCCAAATTGGAAATGAAAAGCAAAATAGAATTTGTAAGCTAGTTATATGGTTAGGATAGTAATGATGAGATTAATTTAGTTAACACATAATAGATAAGTGTGGAGAAAATTGATTTGAGGGTGGTGATATTATTATAATGAAGCCACTTATTTAAGAATTTCCGGTGTTGCTGGAATTTATTCATGTGCATCAACGATTTACTGGTTATATTTTCGTCATTAGAGGGCAAAAAATTGATGTATGTTATTCATTGAGATTATTAATCAATTTTATTTAGTAGGACTTATATCAAAATATGGCTTGGTTGTTATGTGTTATCCTTCAATTAATTTCTTGAAATTGCATGCTCTGATTTCTTAGCATTGCATGTCATTTAGTTTAATATTGGTTTCAGGAATAATTTTCCACTTGTTGTACATGCAATTCTGCACTTATTTTGTAGAAAATTCATTTTAAAGCAGAGTTTGAAGCTAATTCTGCATACTTGATGAAGGTATTTTTAGATTTCTTTTAACATGCATTGTTGTTTTTCCCTTCAAATGATTGCAGATATGCATGGTGAATTACTAAATATTTTTAAAAATTTTACAAGGTATGAAAGAGATATAGAAATATATATATATATATAAAGTAAGGTTACATACGGAATGTACAAATAAATTAAAGAATAAGTAAATGAATGATGAATTGAAAATAAATGAGGCGGTTTAGTCGACCATATGCAAATGAAACTGAAATAACATAGTATTATTGCTAAAATAAAATTACAATATTGGAGATTAGAATTGAATTCTAACCGGAAAGGGTCTTGCAGGTCTTTGGGATACAAAGGGTGCAAGATGTAAGACACAAGTGTTGGGGTGTGCAAGTGTTTGGTAAAACTTTCCAAACTGAATGGGTATGGATTGAATGGATTTGGACTGAAGTGTTTGTTATGAAGTATTCAGTCTTTTTATCTTTGTGAGGGTGGAAAGAGGCACTCTCTGTGTCTACAAGTATGAACTCGTAATATTTTTGAGTGATTTTTGGACAGAGTTAACATCTGAGAAAAAAAGTTGCCTAGCTGCTAATTAAGGATTAGAATTCCAGAATTTTGGTTCCATTTGAAGGAGTTTATAGACCCCTAAAGTTTTACAGTATGCAGGCTCTGGGGAGGAAGAGAGCCGGGAAGAAATAGATTGTGGTTCACAAGAAAGAACTTTTGATGATGCTGATTGCATTGTGCTGGTGTTAGTGGTTTTGGGAGTCTCACTTCCAGTGTTTGTGGGGTTGGGTAACTCCACAATTTTGAGTTCAGAAGGTTTTACCTGAGTTACCTGTTTGGAATCAGCTTGAGTAAGCTGACTTGGGTTGGCTGATGGGAATCCCATCTATTGGCTTGCAGTGGGAAGCGAGAATCCCATTTTCTGGCACCAATTGAGGCTATCTGCAATAGTCCATGCAGATTGTGTTTGAGCATCTTGTGAATCTTCAAATTCCACAATATCGGCCTAACTCCTAGAGGTTAGACTTCCAAAAGAAATTGGGTCCTGAATTTTTGCAGGCTATGGTATAATTGTTTGGGCTATGGGCATTGCATAATCTTTTGGGCTTGTGAACTAGGTTTTACCAATGGATGGTCCAGAGGACTCTCTTTTTTTTTTTTTTTTTGTTCTTGTTGGTGTACAGGCGTAGGGATGGTTGGAAGCTCTTTGAGCTTTAGATTCTTATTTTTCTGCTTGGAAGCCATGAATTTATTGACCCTGCAGGAATTCCCGAGTTAAAAAATTAGGAATTGAGTTTGAAGATCCTTTGATATATTCTATATCAAAATCAAATATGGATAAAATAGCTTGCCATCTAACAAATATTTGTTTAGAAGCAAGGTTTTTAAAATCTTTTTGTAAAACATATTTTTTAGCTTTGCAATCAATACATAATAAAAATTTTTGATCTAGTAAATCAGCTTGAAATTTTTGAATGCATAAAACGATTGCTAAAATTTCTTTTTTAATGGTAGGATAGTTCTACTGAGAACTATTCCAATGCTTGGATGCAAATGCAACTATATACTCTTTGGCATTTTTCTGTTGCTTCAAGATGTCGCCATAACCTATGTCAGAGGTATCCGTTTCAACAATTTTCGGAGCCTGTGGATCAGGCAATGATAGACAAGGAAGATTTTTTATTTGGTTCTTAACCTGCCTAACAATTGAAGTATAGATATTAGTCCATCGAGGAGGAGGTTGTTTAAGCCTATCATGCAGAGGCTTAACCAGATTTTTTATCCCTGGGATGAAGTCAGAAACATAGTTCAAACAACCAAGGAATCTTTAGAGTTGGGTCCTATCAAGAATTTGGTCAGGAAATTTATCAACAAATTGGATTGAGCGGGAAATAGGGGTGATCATTCCTTGTTGGATATTATGTCCAAGGAATCGAACATTTGTTTGTAAAAGACTCAATTTTGTTTTTGAAAGAACTAAGCCATTATGCTTAATGATGTAAAGTAAAACATTAAGATGTTTGAAATGTTGATCCAAACTACTTGAGAAGACTAAAATATCATTAATATAGACAATGATAAATTGGGAATAAGGGTTGAAAATATCATTCATAATTCTTTGAAATTCAGAAGGAGCTTTTTTCAATCCAAAAGACATTACATTCCATACATACTGACCAAAGAAAATTGTAAATGCAATTTTGTATCTATCTCTGAGATCAATTTGAATTTTCCAATATCCAGATTTCAAGTCAAATTTTAAAAATATGACTGCCGCATGCAGCCTGTTGAGCAAATCTTATCCACCTGAGTGCTGTGTTGAGAGGTTTGTAATTGATTACCAACCGCGGAGCACCTCTCTCAATCTCAGCATTTTTGTAGACATAAAATGTAGCACAGCTCCACGGAGATGTACTAGGAGTGATGATTTTCTTTTGCAGGAGATCATTGATCTCCTTTTGACAAAGAGTGGTTAACTCATGATTCATTTGGATTGGTCTAGTCTTGGTCGGGATAGATTTTTCATTAAAGTCAGGCTCATAAGGGAGTCGGACAATATGTTGTTTCCTATGCCGAAAAGCAGTAGGGAGGTCAGAACAAAGATGTTGTTGAATATGATTTTCTAAAGCTTGGCTTCTAGATTTGGTAGTTGGATCCTGCAATTGTTACTGAAGTCTTTTGAAAGCAAGATCTTGTTTTAGAAAATTTATTTGGGATTTTTTGTTTTTCAAAAATTGGAGTTCTTTCTCAATAGGAGGCTTATCAAAAGGAATGTGGATTTGTTGATTTAGATAAGTAACTTGAATACCCTTCTTTGAGGACCATAAAAGGGATGATCTGTTGGATGAAAGGAATGCCTAAGATAACATGGTTAGTGATATCCCAAAAGGAATGAGGTAATAACAGACAAAGAAGAATGTTTTACCTCAACATCGGAAAGTTTGAAACTAATACCCAATTTCTTACCATTGGTAGATCGAAGACTTTCTTTGGTATTTTCAAAGAATTTGGTGGGAATGAGTCCTTCTTGGATACAATTGAGATCAGCTCCTATATCAAGAAGAGCTGGGACTTTAGGGATGAAGGAGTTGTTGATTACCAAAGTAATTCTGATGTGCCATCTTTGAATGGATATTTTTGAAAGGTGATTCAAAAATTGATTTGGCTCCAGAGGATTTGAAGTTTCTGGAAGAACCGGTATTTCATCTTTGGAACAGAGTTGTTGGAGAACTAACCTGTCTATTTCTGGAGAGGCTTTGATTTCTCTGATTTCTTCTTTAAGGATAGTAATTTCAGATTGCAAATCTTGGATAGTTATCGACTTTTGAGGTTTAGTTGGAAATCTATTAAGAATGTCTGTAATGTTGTATGTGTTGACAATCCTAGGATGATTGTCAAAAGGATTAGATCTAGATAAAGATAGCTGATGAAGTGTTTGTTTGAATCTATCCAGATACTCTTTTCTGCCAGCATTATCAGGAAGATTTCCTATAAACTCGAGGAGTAGGTCTTGTTCTTTAGAAAGAACATTGATTGAGGGCTAATCTTTGTCAGATTCTGAAGAATGTGAGGAGGAAAGAATATCATCCTCTTGGATTTGGTTGAATTGTTGATCATATTCATCATCAGCAAGCTCAAATTCGGACTCGGAAAGAAGAAGGTTTTGGATTTTGCTAAGCAAATCTTAGCCCAATGAAAGTTCATGGATTTTTTTTGGAGACTCTGCAGTATCTAGCTATATGGCCTGGCTTACCACGTTTGAAACAAGTAACAGATTTGTATTTATCTCTAGAGGATTGGGCTTTTTTAGTTTTTTGGTGAGGAGGAAGAAGAGCTGGATATATAGACTTCCTGAATTTAGGCTTACTTTTATGGTAAGTGGGCTTAGATTGCAACTGTTTATGCCTGTGTTTTTTCTATGTCAACAAAAAGAAGCCTGCACATGTTATATTTCCCTATTGGTTTGTCAATTAGTGGTGGCCAGTCTATGGACTAACTGAGGAAATCCTTCCTCAGCCAGTCAAAGAAGGATTTGATTATTTTCAGTCCAAATATGCAAATAATCAGCAAGCAATTCCCCTGCTACACCTTCAATATATTCAAGCTTGCTTGGATATACTCGTAGAAATTTGCATACCACAAAGAGGCCAATCAACACGGCCTATTTTATCTTACCCTCCAAGGACATTGTAAATGGTGGAAGGATTGGGATGCGAATAATACTTACATCCCTTCCATAGAAAAGTGGTTCAAAGCGAATCCAAAACATCTGTCCCTGACAGACAATCAACAAACGGAGTTTCTCCAACAGAAATCCATTGCAGCTGCTACTCTTGCAGCCTCTAAATCTAAGGAAGATTTTGTAGCCGCCATACAGATGATGCTACAACAGCTACAAAGAAAACCCTCTACCTCGCCATCTGCAGAAAGAGCTACGAAATCAGTAGAAGACGAAGCAGAAGAGGAAGAAGACAAAGATTATTATAGTGAATAATAATTAAACAAAATGATGCAGGAATGACTTCACCTATGACATCATTGGTGATATCAGAACAACATCAATATGACATCACTGGTGACGTAAGTGATGACCTCAACAAAACACTGTAATAGTTTTATTAAAGTCATACTGTAGCAGCTTTATTAGGTTACTGTAGAACTACTTTTTGGCTATAAATAGCTAATTCCAATTCATTGTAACACACAATTGCACACCCCAACACTTGTATCTTACATCTTGCACCCTTTATATCCCAAAGACGTGCAAGACCCTTTCCAATTAAAATTCAATTCTAATCTCCAATATTGTAATTTTATTTAAGTAATAATACTATTTTATTTCAGTTTCATTTGCATATGGTCGGCTAAACCACCTTATTTATTTTCAGTTCATCATTCATTTACTTATACTTTAATTTATTTGTGCATTCCATATGCAATCTTACTTTCTTTAATTTACTTCCCGTTTTCCCCTTTTCTTTTCGGGCAAAGCTTCCCGTACCCTTGGTATCAGAGCCCGATGAGAAAGTAAGGTAGATGATTCTTGTTATCAGTATCTTATACCATATCTTGTTTAGATCTATGTATTTTGAGTATATTGGGTGTTAAAACTGACGATTTCTAATGAGAAATCAGACTAGTGCAACGTTGGCTTGCCGACAGAAGCCCACGTATGAAGAATATATGTTTCTGATATTTATAGATCTGTACTTTATGTGGTATATATTGAATATATCTGAGAACTCTGTGTAAGATCTGAATGAATTGGGAAAGAGATCTGGTATCCAGATCTACTCTACATAATAGACTAAACCTTATGGCCATGGAGTTAAGGCCGCAGGTGGTTCCAGTATTGTGTTGAGATGAGAATTCAATTCTCAGTGGCCAAATTCAGACAAATCTACACATAGACTTGACACATCTAGTCTTTATATAACACATAAATCACATCTCTAAGAACAGCATGAACCATAGATCCAAACTGGTTATTGTGTAAGATGACTGATAACTTGAATATATTCTGTCTTATGGAACCTGACGGTGATGATTACCAAGTTACGGGAACTATTTAAACATTGATTAAATACTTTTTGTAATTTACGTTTTCATAATTTCTGCATAATTTCTTTTTCTAGGCTTTTCAGATCCCCATCTTCATCCTCCTCTTCATCCTCCTCCTATCCTATTGCTCCCTCCATGCCTTCAAAGGGTACGGGAAGCTTTGCCCGAAAAGGAAAAGGGAAAACGGGAAGTAAATTAAAGTAAGTAAGGTTGCATACGGAATGCACAAATAAATTAAAGTATAAGTAAATGAATGATGAACTGAAAATAAATGAGGCAGCTTAGCTGACCATATGCAAATGAAACTGAAATAAAATAGTATTATTGCTAAAATAAAATTACAATATTGGAGATTAGACTTCTTACCCCAAGTGCTCTGGAGAAATTCAAATAAAAATACAAATACCTGCATTTTGGTCTTGTCCAAATTGCAGCAAAACATTTGTCCAAAGAAGGTCTTGACACTTCTCTTCTTTTATGTCTTAGGGATACCAGATTCCTAAACTTCAATGATTCCCTCTTAGGCATGGTCAAAACTAGCCTATGTAATAGACCAGTCTACTTTGATTGTTTCCCAAATTTCACTGTCTCTCTTCAAGATAGAAATCTTTTGGATTCCCTAACTTTAAATGTATAGACTGCAAATTTTAAAATAAAAACTGGATCTCTTCCAGTAGCAATCCTATACAGAATTCAATACAAGGCTATGAACTCTGCTTTTAATACTGGTACTATGAAAGTATCAAACAAAGGAGAAATAACCCTATTCCAAACAGATCTGTCCATATCTCATCTTTCAATTCCAAAGCCTATCTCCTGGAATTAGGTAAGTCTCCCTTCAAACTGGTTATTGACCGGAGTCACTCCTTCTGAGAAATCAGAAAACACAACTATCTTCGAGATACACCAATCTCCTTCCGAAAATGTGGAAATCACTTTCCAAAGGTCTCTTAGCCAAAGGATCTTATATCCTCTTTCAAGCACCATATCCAGAATAGGCACATCATCTAGATTCCAACCTCCCAGACACTCTACATCTTCTGTAGCAACTCAGTTACAAGATATTGATCAGGATCTGAGGATTCCCTAAGCTAGGTATGTAGCTCAACCTGAATCTGATGATAATCCTACATCTCCTAACCATTCTGCTATGATTGGAGATCTTAATGTTTTACAAAATAATTTTGTCATAAACAAAGAACATTTGCGAAAAGAATTCTATTCTGTTACAAATATTTTGAAAAGAAATTGATTCTTTACACATTATCAAGGATCTAAAAGACAAGAGATTCGAGATGCATATTATGAGTTTTTAAACTCAGTACAAAAACAAATTGATTTCTTTTTATGGTTTGAAGCTTATGCTTCAATTAATAAAATTGATTATCCTTTTTCAAGTTCTATTAATGTTTCAAAACTTTGGCAGACTTCCCAGGGAACAAATATTTCTTCTGAGTTCCCTCCGGGACAAAATTTTAAAATCCCATTAGGTGCAGAAACTATCACTGTTGCCTCTTTCAAAAGAAGATTGGAAATTGACCTTGAAGAACCAATCAAGGAAAAGGATATTCAAAGTCCTTTTGAACAAAACAATTATACCAATAAGTATTTGCAAACTATTGGTGAATATTTGATTTCAAAACCAAGTATCTCCAGTCCAGCAACTTCTGTAACATCAACTTCTAGTACCTCTTCAACTATTCCTCTCTTTAAACCTTATGAAATTCCTATCTGATTTCGTGAAGAACTTAAAAAAACTTCTGCTCCACCAATGCTCATAGAATTATAGAGAAGGATAGCAGAAATAGAAAAATCTATTATACCCGACACTCCTAGCATAAGTGTTAAACAAAAACAGGTTATTTTTGGATCACCCTCTACTCCAACAAAAACAACCACACAACAATCTGTTTCTGTTTTATAGGAAACTGACTCTGATTCTGCTTCTGAACATATTCCAGAAGAACCCCCTTCTATGAAATTGCTCCTCTCAGAGTAGGAAGACCAAATAGTTGGAGAAATCCCTCAAAACTCTATTATTTTAGAGCCACTCATCCTGATGTAGCCCTAGAAGAGAGTCCAGCCATTTTACAAAATTCTTACAATGCTAACAACATCTATGAATGGAACATAGATGGCCAGTCAGAATATAACATTATGGTTAAATTTCAACAAATGACCATGGTTGCCACTGCCTATAGAACAACTCATGATAGTTCAGATCAATTATCTGCTCATGTTTTGATAGCAGGTTTCACAGGACAACTCAAAGGATGGTGGGATAAACATCTCACTGATACTAATAAATATAATATCCTCCATGCTGTCAAAACAGATGCTGATGGCCATCCCATGCTTCAGAATGGTGAACCTATCCAAGATGTAGTATCTATTTTGATCCTTACTCTAATCAAAACCTTCATTGGAAATCTAGGTATTTTCCGAGAAAAGTCCACCGAGATTCTCAATAATCTCAAATGCAAAACTTTGTCTAATTTTAGGTGGTATAAGGATACCTTCCTTACTAGAATTTATGCCAGACCTGATGGAAATAGCCATATTGGAAAGAAATATTCCTAGATGGCCTTCCCAAATCTCTTTGTGACCTTCTTCGTAAAGAATTGCAAACCCAGTATAATAGTAATGTACCTTATGATAGGATCACATTTGGTCAGTTGACCAATCAAATCCAATAAGTTGCCCTCAAGATTTGTCGGCAAGACAAAATGTTGAGACAATTAGCTAAGGATAGAGCCCAAAGAAGCCGAGACCTAGGCTCCTTTTGTGAACAGTTTGGATTGCCTTCATGCAGTTCCAAACCCTATAAAAAATACAGGCATAAACAGTTGCAATCCAAGCCCACTTACCATAAAAGTAAGCCCAAATTCAAGAAGTCTAAATATCCAGCTCTTCTTTCACCTCACCAAAAAACTGAAAAAGCCCAATCCTCCAGACATAAATCCAAATCTGTTACTTGTTTCAAATGTGGTAAGCCAGGCCATATAGCCAGATACTACAGAGTCTCTAAAAAGATCCATGAACTTTCATTGGACCAAGATTTTCTTAGAAAAATCTAAAACCTTCTCCTTTCTGAGTCCGAATCTGAGCTTGCTGATGATGAATATGATCAACAATTCAACCAAATCCAAGAGGATGATATTCTTTCCTCTTCATCTTCTTCAGAATCTGACAAAGATCAGCCCTCAATCAATGTTTTTTCTAAAGAACAAGACCTACTCCTTGAGCTTATAGGAAATCTTCCTGATAATGTTGACAGAAAAGAGTATCTGGACAGATTCAAACAAACTCTTCATCAGCCATCTTCATCAAGATCTAATCCTTTTGACAATCATCCTAGGATTGTCAACACATACAACATTACAGACATTCTTAATAGATTTCCAACTAAACCTCAAAAGTCGATAACTATCCAAGATTTGCAATCTGAAATTGCTATCCTTAAAGAAGAAATCAGAGAAATCAAAGCATTTCAAGAAATAGCAGGTTAGTTCTCTAACAACTTTGTTCCAAAGATAAAATACCGGTTCTTCTAGAAACATCAAATCCTCTGGAGCCAAATCGATTTTTGAATCACCTTTCAAAAATTCCATTCAAAGATGGCACATCAGAATTACTTTGGTAATCAACAACTACTTCATCCTTGAAGTCCCAGTTCTTCTTGATACAGGAGTTTATCTCAATTGTATCCAAGAAGGACTCATTCCTACCAAATTCTTTGAAAAGACCAAAGAAAGTCTTCGATCTGCCAATGGTAAGAAACTGGGTATTAGTTTCAAACTTTCCGATGTTGAGGTAAAACATTCTTCTTTGTCTGTTATTACCTCATTCCTTTTGGCAAAAGATATCACTAACCCTATTATCTTAGGCACTCCTTTCATCCAACATATCATCCCTTTCATGGTCCTCAAAGAAGGTATTCAAGTTACTTATCTAAATCAACAAATCCTCATTCCTTTTGATAGGCCTCCTATTGAGAAAGAACTCCAATTTTTGGAATACAAAAAATCCCAAATAAATTTTTTAAAACAAGATCTAGCTTTCAAAAGACTCCAGCAACAATTGCTGGATCCAACTACCAAATCTAGAATCCAAGATTTGGCAAATCATATTCAGCAACATCTTTGCTCTAACCTCCCTACTGCTTTCTGGCATAGGAAATAACATATGGTCCAACTCCCTTATGAGTCTGACTTTGATGAAAAATCTATCCCGACCAAGGTTAGACCAATCCAAATGAATCATAAGCTAACCACTTTTTGTCAAAAGGAGATCAATGATCTCTTGCAAAAGAAAATCATCACTCCTAGTACATCTCCATGAAGTTGTGCTGCATTTTATGTCTACAAAAATGTTGAAATTGAGAGAGGTGCTCCGCGGTTGGTAATCAATTACAAACCCCTCAACACAGCACTCAGGTGGATAAGGTACCCTATCCCTAACAAAAAAAAATTGCTCAACAAGCTGCGTGCGGCAATCATATTTTCAAAATTTGACTTGAAATCTAGATATTGGCAAATTCAAATTGATCCCAAAGATAGATACAAAACTGCATTTACAATTCTATTTGGTCAGTATGAATGGAATGTAATGTCTTTTGGATTGAAAAATGCTCCTTCTGAATTTCAAAGAATCATGAATGAGATTTTCAACCCTTATTCCCAATTTATCATTGTCTATATTGATGATGTTTTAGTCTTCTCAAATAGTTTGAATCAACATTTCAAACATCTTAATATTTTACTTTACATCATTAAGCATAATGGCTTAGTTCTTTCAAAAACAAAATTTAGTCTTTAACAAACAAATGTTCGGTTCCTTGGACATAATATTCAACAAGTAACGATCACCCCTATTTCCCGCTCAATCCAATTTGCTGATAAATTTATTGACCAAATTCTTGACAGGACTCAACTCCAAAGATTCCTTAGTTGTTTAAACTATGTTTCTGACTTCATCCCAGGGATAAAAAATCTGGTTAAGCCTCTGCATGATAGGCTTAAACAACCTCCTCCTCCATGGACTAATATCTATAATTTAATTGTTAGGCAGGTTAAGAACCAAGTCAAAAATCTTCCTTGTTTATCATTGCATGATCCACAGGCTCCGAAAATTGTTGAAACGGATGCCTCTGACATAGGTTATGGCGGCATCCTAAAGTAACAAAAAAATGTCAAAGAGAATATAGTTGCATTTGCATCCAAGTATTGGAATAGTTCTCAGCAGAACTATCATATCATTAAAAAAGAAATTTTAGCAATCGTTTTATACATTCAAAAATTTCAAGCTGATTTACCAAATCAAAAATTTTTATTACATATTGATTGCAAAGCTGCAAAATATATTTTACAAAAAGATGTTAAAAACCTTGCTTCTAAACAAATATTTACTAGATGGTAAGCTATTTTATCCATATTTGATTTTGATATAGAATATATCAAAGGATCTTTAAACTTAATTCCTGATTTTTTAACTCGGGAATTCCTACAGGGTCGATAAATTCATGGCTCCCAAGAAGAAAAATAAGAATCTAAAACTCAAAGAGCTTCCAGCCATCCTTACGCCTGTACACCAACAGAAACTAAAGAAAGAGTCCTTTGGACCATCCACTGGTAAAACCCAGTTCACAAGCCCAAAAGACTATGCAATGCCCATAACCCAAACAATTGTACCACAACTTGCAAAAATTCAGGACCCAATTTCTTTTGGAAGCCTAACCTCTAGGAGTTGGGCCAATATTATGGAATCTAAAGATTCACAAGATGCTCAAACATAATCTGCATGGACTATTGTAGATTTCCACAATTGGTGCCAGAAAATGGGATTCCCGCTTCCCACTGCAAGCCAACAGATGGGATTCCCATCAGCCAACCCAGGTCAGCTTACTCAAGCTGATTCCAAACGGGTAACTCAGGTAAAGCCTTCTGAACTCAAAATTGTGGAGCTATCCAACCCCACAAACACTAGAAGTGAGACTCCTAAAACCACTAACACCAGTACAATGCAATCAGCATCATCGAAGGTTCTTTCTTGTGAACCACAACATGTTTCTTCCAGGCTCTCTTCCTCCCCAAAGCCTGCATACTTCAAAACTTCAGGGGTCTATAATCTCCTTCAAATGGAACCAGAATTCTAGAATTCCAATCCTCAGTTAGCAGCTCGGCAACTTTTTGGCCCAGATGTTAACTTTGTCCAAAAATCACCAAAATTCACTCAAAAATATTACGAGTTCATACTTGTAGACACAGAAAGTGCCTCTTTCCACCCTCACAAAGACAAAAAGACTGAATCCTTCATAACAAACATTTCAATCCAAATCCATTCGATCTATACCCCTTCGGTTTGGAAAGTTTCACCAAACACTTTCAAATGATTTTTCCAACCTTTTGATCCTATAGTTTATAATTATTAAAACTATCAAACAGCCTGGGTAAATGCTTTTACCTTTCAAAATAAACAACAAAGTCATTCGTGGTTTTTCTATTTCAACAAAAAGAAGCCTGCACATGTTATATTTCCCCATTGGTTTGTCAATTAGTGGTAGCCAGTCTATGGACCAACTGAGAAAATCCTTCCTCAGCCAGTCAAAGAAGGATTTGATTACTTTCAGTCCAGATATGCAAATACTCAGCCAACAGTTCCCCTGCTACTCCAATTTTTCAGTATATTCAAGCTTGCTTGGATATACTCACAGAAATTTGCATACCACAAAGAGGCCAATCAACACGGCCTACCTTATCTTGCCCTCCAAGGACATTGCAAATGGTGGAAAGATTGGGATGCAAAGAATACTTACATCCCTTCCATAGAAAAGTGGTTCAAAGCGAATCCAAAACATCTGTCCCTGACAGATAGTCAACAAATGGAATTTCTCCAGCAGAAATCTATTGCAGCTGCTACTCTTGCAGCCTCTAAATCTAAGAAAGATTTTGTAGCCGCCATACAGATGATGCTACAATAGCTACAAGGACAACCCTCTGCCTCGCTACCTGCAGAAGGAGCTGTGAAATCAGAAGAAGAAGAAGACGAAGATTATTATAGTGAATAATAATTAAACAAAATGATACAGGAGTGACTTCACCTATGACATCATTGGTGATATTAGAACAACATCAGCATGACATCACTTGTGACGCAAGTGATGACCTCAGCAAAACACTGTAGCAGCTTTCTTAAAGTCATATTGTAGTGGCTTTATTAGGCTACTGTAGAACTACTTTTTGGCTATAAATAGCCAATTCCAATTCATTGTAACACACACTTGCACACCCCAGCACTTATACTTTACATCTTGCACCCTTTGTATCCCAGAGACCTACAAGACCCTTTTCGGTTAAAATTCAATTCTAATCTCCAATATTGTAATTTTATTTTAGTAATAATACTATTTTATTTCAGTTTCATTTGCATATGGTCGGCTAAACCGCCCCATTTATTTTCAGTTCATCATTCATTTACTTATGCTTTAATTTATTTGTGCATTCCGTATGCAACCTTACTTTCTTTAATTTACTTCCCGTTTTCCCCTTTCCTTTCCGGGCGAAGCTTCCCGTACCCTTGGTATAAGAGCCTGATGAGGAAGTAAGGTAGATGATTCTTGTTATCAGTATCTTATATCGTATTTTGTTTAGATCTATGTATTCTGAGAATATTGGGTGTTGAAACTGACGATTTCTAATGTGAAATCGGACTAGTGCAACGTCGGCTTGCAGACAGAAGCCCACGTATGAAGAATATATGTTTCTGATATTCATAAATCTGTAATTTATCTAGTATATATCGAATAGATCTGAGAACTCTATGTAAGATCTGAATGAATTGGGAAGGAGATCTGGTATCCAGATCTACTCTACACAATAGACTGAACCTTATGGCCATGGAGTTAAGGCTGCAAGTGGTTCCAGTATTGTGTTGAGATGAGAATTCAATTCTCAATAGCCAAATTCAGACAAATCTACACACAAACTTGACAGATATAGTCTTTATATAACACATAGATCACATCTCTAAGAACAACATGAACCATAAATCCAAACTGGTTATTGTGTAAAATGACTGATAACTTGAATATATTTCGTCTTATGGAATCTGACATTGATGATTATCAAGTTAAGGGAAGTATTTAAACATTGATTAAATACTTGTTGTAATTTACTATTTTCATAATTTTTGCATAATGTCTTTTTCTAGGCTTTTCAGATCCCCATCTTCATCCTCCTCCTATCCTGAGGATTCCCTAAGCTAGGTATGTAGCTCAACCTGAATCTGATGATAATCATACATCTTCCACCCATTCTGCTATGATTGGAAATCTTAATGTTTTACAAAATAATTTCGTCATAGACAAAGAACATTTGCAAAAAGAATTCTATTCTGTTACAAATATTTTGAAAAGAAATTGGTTCTTTACACATTATCAAGGATCTGAGGCTCACCATTCTGAAGGATGGGTTGGCCATCAGCATCTGCAGTATCTATTTTGATCTTTACTCTAGTTAAAACCTTCATTGGAAATCCAGGTATTTTTCGAGAAAAGTCCACCAAGATTCTCAATAATCTCAAATGCAAAACTTTGTCTGATTTTAGGGGGTATAAGGATACATTCCTTACCAGAATTTATGTCAGACCTGGTGGAAATAGCCAGTATTGGAAAGAAAAATTCCTAAATGGCCTTCCCAAATCTCTTCGTGACCTTGTTCGTGAAGAATTGCAAACCCAGCATAATGGTAATGTACCTTATGATAGGATCACATTTGGTCAGTTGACCAGTCAAATCCAACAAGTTGCCCTCAAGATTTGTCGACAAAACAAAATGTTGAGACAATTAGCTAAGGATAGAGCCCAAAGAATCTAAGACCTAGGCTCCTTTTGTGAACATTTTGGATTACCTTCATGCAGTTCCAAACCCTATAAAAAACACAGGCATAAACAGTTGCAATCCAAGCCAGTTTTTGCACCTAATGGGATTTTAAAATTTTGTCCTGGAGGGAACTCAAAAGAAACATTTGTTCCCTGGGAAGTCTGCCAAAGTTTTGAAACATTAATAGAACTTGAAAAAGGATAATCAATTTTATTAATTGAAGCATAAGCTTCAAATCATAAAAAGAAATCAATTTGTTTTTTAACTGAGTTTAAAAACTCTGTTTTATATACATATATATATATATATGATAGATATATAAATTTTATAGTTTTATATTTTATTATTGTTGTGTTTAGTTAGAAAACTTTAGATTAATTTGATATTTAAGAATGTATGATTTTATTTAAAAATTTAAAATAAAAAATGAAATAAAATTTAAAATATATAAAAGTAAGAGGGCAATCTTGTTTAATATAAAATTTAAAAGTAATTTAAGTTAATTTCAGTAAATGTCATATACTTTTATATATTTGATAATTAAGTATCTAAATTTTTAATTTTGATAATTAAATACTTAAATTTTTAATTTTGACAATTGGGTACCTAATTTAGGATTTTGTCAATTGCTAGGTATCCAATTATCAAAATTAAAAGTTTAGATACTCAATTGTGAAATACATATAAGTATAGGAGGTTTTTTTTTTAACTTAACCTGGGAGATTATTTAAGACTTCTAAGGCTCAACCATCCAATGGCACTCCTCTCACGCCCCCAGAGTTAGACATTTAGAGCATAAAGTGTGTAACATATTCTGCAACGTGAAGTTTGTAGGACTTAATATCACATTAGGTGGTTTTGATACCGTATTAAAAAATATGCAAATCTAATTTCACCTCAAAAGCTATTTTATAGGAGGAGAATTGTCCAACACCTATGAAAAACATTAATCTACTAGGATAACTAGCCGATGGGTGATAATTCAATATAATCCTTCACCTCTAGGAATGGGGAGCGTGAAGTTTATACAATTGGACATCTGTGGTTGGCTTAATATTGAATTATGATTGGCTTGGGTACCATGTTGAAAAATATATAGGTCTAAATCTATGAAAAAAAAACGTCTTGTAGAGGAAAGATTGTCCAAGACCTTTAAAAATACTCTACTAGGACAAAGTTATGTCGGATGATTCAACACACTGTAAAGATTGGTACTTTTGGAACGAAGATATATGGGACTAAAAGGGAGATCAGTGTTATTAGGGATAAAATATGTACAGCTAAAGGCTTATTTGATAAACTTAAAATTTTATTTAAATATTAAATTTTGAAATTTGAAGTATGAATATGAAGGTTTAATAAATTATAATTTATTTTTGTATTATATATTTTTAAAATTTTGAATTAAATAATAATAAGATTGTATTTTACATATTTATACTTTAATTATTCATTTCAATTAAAAGTTATAATATTATTTCAATAAATCTTAATTAATTAAATGATATCAAGAATATTTTATCAAGCACATTGAAGTATAAATTGTCAAACACATCTAAATGAGACAATTGTGAAACAAACCAACAACAATAATTTAAAAAAAAAAAAGTCCATTTAGGCAATAACTTATTTATCAAAGTGCTCAACAGTATGGATGGCAATTTATATGATACCTCAATGGATATCCAAATCCATCCATGAATAAATATACATGGATTTTTAAAACTAAATAAATAGATTTAATTGGATATCTAGGCATGGCCCTGTATTGGAGGGAAAGAATTTATGTGAATGACCATACATAATCTTGTATTGATTCATATAGCTGATCCTAATTTTCTTAGAATTAAGGCTTAGTTTTTATTATTTTGTTGCTGTAGGGTTCAATTCTTGGAAAATTATAATATACACATATGCACATTGTGTTAAAAGATATGTAGGTCTAACTCTACTATAAAAGGGCTCTTGTAAGGGGAGGATTATACAAAACTTATAGAAAACAATCTATTAGGACCACTAGTCGGTGTAGGATAATCAACTAGCCAATGTCCAGAATTGGACATATAGAGCATAAAGTTTACTGAATTAGACATTTGTAGGTGGCCATATAGAGCGTAAAGCATTACAAGAAAACAGTGGATTTGACTTTGCCATGAATTTGCAACGGCATTACATCCTCAGCAAATACTTTCGTCGCTAAATTTTTTTGCAACAAAAATTATCTACCCTCTCAATCTACCACGCATTTGCCAGCAACTTTTGCCAATGATAGCCGTTGATAATTGCTATGAAACGATTCACTATCCGTGGCAAAGCCATGGCAATTTGCCACGGATTTACCAAAGGTTTAAATGCTTCTCAAGCTTTGTCCATGGCAAATCCATGGCAGGTTGCCACAGATTTGCTATGGATAAATTGGTTCTAAAGTTGCATGTGATAGTTTTTGCCAATGTCTGCACACTATATGTCCTCCGTCATCCAGGCACGCCTCTTCTTGTACGCATTCCTAATCTTTGCAAGGGTATTGATCATTCTTGCTCGACACCTTTCCTCCCATACTGCATGTATCCGTTGCGAATGATCCGAGTGTCATATCCAGTGTTTCTACAATAAAGAATATATTAGAAGAAGAATTCATGATGTTGACAAGGGCATAATGGCTATAGAAAAGTAAAATACTGGTTTATGAATTCCAGTAACTGCTCGAGTTAAGCATTGCTTGTAGTCAACATGTTTTAGCTCTTGGCATCGCTTGAAGTTGCAATATCTTAGAATTTAAGAGCACAAAGTAAATTTGGTATCAAGGATAGCAGATTCTTGAGAAATAGGAATAGATATATTAGAGAAGTGAGATGCATTAGTCATAGCCAGATTGTTGTCATATAGCACAAAGATACAAAATCTACCTAATGTGGCTTGATTCACATGTTACTTTACAAACCAAAAATTGATTTCAACATATACTGAAAACTGAAAATTTTGTATTATAGAAATCAACATTATATTATATTTTTTAGAAATTGATTCTTGAGTAAATGAACTAAGGGTTCCAAACTCCATGACTCAACATTATATTATAGAAGCCAAACTATATTGCTAAAGGCTCACAAGACTAAGCATTCCACAACATATACTGAAAAATAGTTTTGTTGGGGCAAGGAAAACACTTGCACTAAGAGCTTGAGCAGCAGAACAGGACATGTCTGGTTAGACTTGGAAAATATGAGAAATATGTGGCAAACCCATAGTAACGCAATCCCCCCCCGCCTTCTTCATCAAAGCCCTGCTTGCATTACATTCGTACTCAATCCCCCCCAACCCCAATAAAATAGAAAAAAAAAATCTAGTTTTTCTCTGGTTGGAAAAGAAGTTCTGCTTTTGGGGATGCTATTGAGAAACGCATCAACTTCTTTGTGGATGCCTCAAGTGGTAGAAATGTTGCTCAACATTTGAACATTCAGGCTTCCAATGATCTATACCTTATGTGGAAGTTTGTGAAAAGCAAAAAACATGGTCCTGAGTTCTGAAACTACATGAGAGAGTCCACGTCTAACCAAAACCCCTTCAAGCTCCAAAATGTTGTTACTTTAACACCAACGATGATGAGGTTCAAAAACTCAATAGACTTAGAAAAGAAAGTTTCTTCAGCAGCAACACATGCCACATGACCAATTTCAAAATCCCAAAACTTGGAAAATCAAGCAACATAAAAACTAAAGTATATCAAAGTCCCTCAATTTTCTATAAAAGCAAATAAAGAAAACAGAAAGGTTATCCAACGCAAACAAGCCTTGCTGTTCTTCATCCTAGTCAGCCACATTCTTATTTCAACCACATATTTTCTTGCCAAAGTCCAGCCTTGCTTTCTATAGTATCTATCAATCACTTCTCTTTCTTTATTTTTGTTAGGCCTTTTAGCTTTTATTTATTTGTATTCTTACGGTTTTTTAAGGTTCTTTGTGTTGAGGTCATTGAACCAACTATATTATTTGTTGATGGTTTAATTTCTATTCCTTATTTACTGTAGAATTCAACAACTCTTTGTTAAATTGGGCCCAAACTGAAGAAATCTCTGTCAAAAACTTCATCCTTCTGATGAGTTCACAAATAGATGTGTTTCTTGGAGCAGATGTATGGGAGTAGAGATCAAACAATGCTTTGTTAATTAGGCAAGTTTACTAAGTTACACTTACCCTGGATTTGATCTTAACTGACACTAAAATTCCATCTTTAGGTTTTGCTCTTAATATTGTACCGTCTACTTCATCTAACACCATCAAAAGATGCTTTCATAACTGTTGAGAAGTGTATAAATTAAAAAAAAAAAACCGTTGAGAGATAGAATGAGTATTTATCTAAAATGTAATTTATATATATATATATATATATATATATATATATATTATGTGATATTTTAATGTTAAGTGAGTATTTATCTAAATAATAATTTTTATATATTTGTTGGTAAGTAATTAGATAAAATTAATAAGCTTCAACTAAAATAATAAATTTCATTGAAGATTAATATTGTTATATAATCTTTTAAAAAAATATATTTGTTGGAAGCAATTCCTTTAGTGTTATAAGTAATAATCTCTCCATAAACACGTGATAGTCATGACTTTTTATTTCAGACATCTTCATGTCTTTCAAATCAACACTCCGACTCAAGTTTGATGCATAACCATAATGGTATCAGAGCCTTAGAGCTTTAGTTTGGTGTGGATTGCTCCCCTATATCAATGGTACCTTAGTCTATAATCAATTATATTGTAATCAGGTAAACTATTATGGAGTAGTGAGGTATTTTGATCTCTCAAGACTCTCCAACTTGATGTAACAAAATCTCATGTTTATCTGTAGATATGGTGTTTTAACTTAGCTTTCCATAATTAATGATAAGTATATAGGCTGGAAACAAATAGTGTTAGAGCTAATGCCTCAGGGAATTTGTTCCTTGCTATTAGCAACAAAGTCATGTACTTATCTTGAATATCTTTCTATTATTAACAAGCATGCTGATGAAAATTATGTTATATGAACTATTATCTTAATTCTACAGTTATTACTTGTGCTTGTGGTGTAAAGTTGAAAGTATTGGTGGAAGGGCAAAAGAATCTAGTGGCTTCACATAAGACCCAAGAGAGGCAGCAAATAGGTCCGATGGTGTGAGCCTTAATTTGCCAAGAAAATAAAACTGATAAGCCCAAGAGAAACTCAACTAGTAGTTTGCAGAAAATAATAAAAAATACTCATCTAGGATAGTTAACAGAGGAAGCATGTTTCTAATTCCTAAAGATAGAAGAAATAGATAAAATGGAAAGAAAGAAGTTACAATACTTAGACCTTGCAGACAGAATTTTTGTCCAAAAAACAATTTTGGATAAGCATCAAATATGGCGTAGTTTTGAGAGACCAATTTCAAAATACAAATTTAAACACTTGTTTCATGGTTTAGATAGCCAACTTAATCTAATAGTTGATTTAGCAACAATCCTCTTGAACAATCAATTAAAACAAAACCAAGTTTTATTTGATTTATCAAGAATACATGTAGAACATAAAGAAAAAATTGTTTTAGAAATAGAACAATTAAAATCTAATTTAGATTACGTTATAAATAGCTTACATGTTAAGAAGTTTAGAAATCTTCCTACTAAAGAAGATTTAAGTCAGATCATATTAGGATTAGTACATCCTAAAATAGAAATCCAACAAATCTTAAAAAATACTAAGAAATAAATTTTAGAAGTAAAACAATTCTTAGAACAAAGTAAGAAGATACAATCTTCAATAGATAAACATTGCAAAATGATATTAGGAATCCATAATGAGTGTTCTAATAAATAATCCTAATTATCAATCTACTTTAATAAAAAGTAGAAAATATTTAGAAGAATCTGTAGGTATCTTTGATAAAGATAATATTATAAATAAAAATATCATGACTCTAGTTGATAAAGTATTTATCAAGCAAAATAATGTAATAATCCTATTATTGCTTGAAATAATTGAAAAAATAGAGACTCCAATCAGAGACATTGAAATCTCTAATAAATTAAACTTTATTAGTAAATCTTTAGAAGGTTTAAATTTAGAAATAGGTAAGAAACCTTTAAGAACACCAAAGTCTCATATTTTTGCCACTTGGAAAAAATCATGAACTATAGAGTTGAGACTTTTGATATACCTGAAGAACAGCTTGAATTTAGAATAATCCATGAGATTATTAATCTAGGTGAAGTCGAGATCCTTGAATACTGGATTTTACATAAATATAGTATTTATAACCTTTTGACTAATGAATTTGTTCATAGCTAGGAAGACATAAAGAAATTTTAAGATGACATCTGTAGAATTATCAGATAAAGAGAAATTAAATATAATTACTTATGGTAGAATAGAAAGGATAATAGACAAAGCTAAAAAGATTAGACCCTTTAAGATTGTAGAAATTATTGTTAATCCAGAACAACAATTAGAGAATTTTAGGGATAATAAGATCCAACGTATTGCACCAAAATATTTGTATAATTATAGTCCCAGTAGAAATCATAAACTAGTTAACCTATATAGAGAAAATTTAGTATCAAGTCCAAATGATAAAAGTACATTAATTTTACCAATAATTACTAGAGAAAGTAGGGATGCATTGTCAAGAGAAAGCAATGAATTACTTCACTTAGAATGTATTATGATAGGTATTAAAGGAATCCATAGAAAAGAATTAGGAAATAAAGTTTTTATTGGACTTCTTGATACAAGGCATAATGATATCATAACAGCTATCATAAATAGTCAAATAGTTTAGATATTACTAGATTATCTATTTCTCATTGACCAAATGCATGAACACCTTAAAATAGTGGTCAAAAGTAAAGGATATAATATGATAGAAAATGTTGAAAATCTATTGATTTGTCAGAATATCATAAAAAAAATAACTTCATGAAACAACGTAGGTTATACAGTTCAAGAAATAGAAATAATTAGATTCTTAGCCAGTAAAGGAATAAAAGTATTACCAAGAAAGAAAATAGAAAATCATAATCTTTTAGGAGAAACCTGGAATATTAGTAAAATTTTAGACAAACCATTAGTAACTCGAACTAGTGCTCAGTATTATACTGACATTAATGGAAATGTTAGTACTAGGTTCAATAATTATATAGGAACTGAACAAGAGGATGATAATGTGCAAGAATAGTAATAATATCCAACAAGCTTTGTTCCATCTAAATCAAATAGATAGAAAAGATTTAAGCTCAATTCTTGAGTTTAGAGTTAGAATAATGCATTATGTGGAAACAAGTAATAATAAGGACTTGTTTAAATCTATAGGTGCTTGGTGTTCATTGAATGAACAAATACTAACAAGAAAATAAAGAATGGAAAAAATCTTTGACAAACTTAGAAAATGAATACCTCAGAAACTTTATCTTTAAATAAAGAAGATGGTTTAGAAATATCAAATACATGGTTCAGTACGGAACAAATAATGGAACAATGCACTGTCACACAGGCATTACATAGTTTAGCCCAACTAGAGTTAAATTATTTTTATACTTTATATAGAATATATGAAAAAATAGAATCTGACTATGAGAGTCATTAAAATAGTAAACTCTTTCTTCTTCTAAAAAATTGGGTAAAAGAAAAAATCAATATTGAAAAAGAAAAACATGTAGATTGGTATTTTGAACATCTCTATTCAGATGAAGAAGATCCTTCAGATGACTAAAAAATTTCATATTATTAATCCTGAAGCTAACCTTCTTAAAAGACAAACTATAGGAAGTGCATGATATGACATTAGGTTACCTCAGATAGTAGTTATTAACCCATTATCTACATTAGTAATAGATACTGGAATAACTGTAGAAATGAATATAGATGAAGTCTTGATAATTACTCCGAGGTCATCACTTCATGAAAAAGGAATTTCATTAGCTACTACATTTGGAATAATAGATTCTGACTAAAAGGAATAAATAAAAATAATTATTAAAAATAATAAGTTTATACCCATATAATTAGAAAAATGAGAAAGAATAGTTAAAAAGATCTTTCTCAAATATTTAATAACCGATGATGACAATACCACAAAAATCAAAATAGGTGGAATAGGTAGTACATCATGAATGAATACGAAGTCCCAATCTATAGGACATTCCTACCTCATGAAACATTAGAATTAGTACTCCCAGGATATGACTAGCAACAACATTTTGAAGAAAAGCCAGAAGTAGATGAGACTGATTGGCATTTAAGAATATTAGGACTTAGGACAAATTACCCCACTATGAATCATTAGAATACACAAGAAAGCATGGTGGAAGATGCTCCAATAATAGATTTGGAAAATAGTGAAAAGGTAGATAATTCCAAGTTTGAAACTTGGTTAAATATGAACCCTAGCACTAGCCAAACTAGTGGTGTTAGTGAGGTATCACCAATGTATGATGTGTCTTAATCAACTACTTCACAATTATCAAAAAGGGAACCTTTTAGGAACTTACCAACAGTAGGAGGATATGAACCTTATTATGGTAATAAAAGAATAGGACTTCAACAACCCCTAGGGGTAATTTATAATTTGCCACCCCAACATAAAACAGATAGTGAATTAACAATAACATCTTTTCACCCTCAAAATTGGGAAGATGTAATAGATAGATGGGAAGCTGATGCACTTAATGGATTGCAGAGATGTAATTATACAATGACAGCTGAAGAAGTAACCAATTTTATAGAAAATCTGCTAGGTCTTATGAAAAATTACTTCATAGATTGGAGGACTAAATATGCACAATCTTACCAAAGAATAGTAGATCTAGCTGAGAATCCTCAGAATATAACTAGTCAGATTAGACAGAGAATCTTAGGATATGGCCCTTAGAGAGGACAAATAGAATTACAAGATCAAGTTATGAAAGATCTTGAATAATTACAAGTAGATAAAGATCTGCTAAACATATATACATTTAACAGAAAATACTTAAAATTAGCCATGAAAATAGGAAGAAGCTAGGATTTAGAATTAAGTAACAAGTACTTTACTAAACTCCCAAATTCTTTAAGAAAGGTAATTGCAGAAAAATGAGTTGAATTCGTAGGAAGACATCTTATAGTAGGCATTACTACCATGATTCAATTTCTTTTTAATTATTTAAAGGAACAATATATGCAACACCAAATAGATAAGAAGAAAAAACAATTACAATTACTGTAAAAGAATAATAACTCCCCAGTCTTTTAATTTAGGAAAGGCAGAAAAGACAAGGAAGTTAAAAAGAAGTAAATATTATCAAAAAGGAAAACCCCTAAGAAAGAACCAAATTAGGAAGTTTAAAATTCATAAACCTCCTAAAAAATGTAAATGTTATATATGTGGGGAAATAAGACATTTTGCATATGAATGCAAAAATAAGAAAGTAAATAGGGAAAGGTTAAACACCTACTAAACCTTAAATATAGAACCAGAATATGATATTGTATCATTAGACGGCAATGAAATTGATAATGATCATGATATCATTAGTTATTGTAGCATATCTGACATGTTAAATAAACTTAAGAACTTTGAAGACTTTAATTTATTAAACAAGAATGAAGATTGGAACCTAGATAATAATCCTATTTTTCTAAAAAATAAATGTAATTTAGAACTCAATAAATATAAAAAATGTAATCATAATTGGTAAACAAAATTTAAAGATAGATATGAAATTTGTTTAAAATTATTAATTGAGAAACATAGAACTTATTGCACAACATGTAATATAGTAATCTGTAGATTTTGTGCAAATCAACACCTATGTTATGATATGTCCCAAAAAAATAGAGATTAAGGGAGAAGAAGTTCAATATGTAAGTTTAAAAACACAAGTAGATTTACATCTTAAAATTATAGGAATAATGCAGAAATACATAGACAATTTAGAAGAAAGTCTTCGAAATTGTATATGTGAAACTAAAAAAGATAATAAGCAAAAGGGAATCATCATAGAAGAACAAAATAGTCTTGAAAATTTTCTTGAACCCTACAAAGATGAACAAAATTTAACATTAGGAAAATATAGGACAAATAATTTGCTCAATGTTGTTTGTACTATAGAATTCCCAGATAAACATACTATAACATTATCAGGAATAATTGATACTGGTGCTATTATGTGCCATATCCATAAAGATTTAGTACCTGATAAATACCTTAGAAAATCAAAAGAAGGTTCTATTGTAATAGACACAGAAGGAAATACTAGAAGAATAGATGAAATATTGATAGACTGCACTATTAAGTTTAATAATGAAAAATATTTCTTACTAATAACATGGGTATCACCCATGAATTATCAATTAATTATAGGCATGAATTTCATTAAAAATCTCCGTGGTGAAATAATACTGGAAAGTAATAGGGTAACCTTTTTAAACCTTTTTTAAAAAAGTAGATGCAATACTAAGCTCTCCTTTAAGCAGAGAACTTAATTTTGCCTCTAATATATCTCAATCATCATAAACAATGCAAAAAAATACGGTTGAAATAAATATGCCTGAAGTAGAAATATTTGAACAATTTAATTTTTTAGAATTAGATTAATCAAATGAAGTAAATTTTAATTTAGTAGAAATAGCTAATGAAAAACAGGATATAGAAACCCTGTTAAAACAACTAGAAAAAATTAAAATCATAGGAGAAACCCCTTTAGAACATTGGTAGAAGAATAAAATACTCTACAAATTAGAAATAATAAACCCTGAAATAATAATTAAAGATACTCCTATGAAATACAATCCTAAAGATTTGGAAGACACAAACATGCATACTAAGGAATTGTTAGAATTAGGAATAATTAGAAATAGTTATAGTCCACATAGAACTCCTACCTGTATAGTCAGGAAATACAATGAAATTGTTATGGGTAAAAGTAGAATGGTTTATAACTATAAAAGACTGAATGACAAACAGTTGAAGATGGCTATATTATTCCTAATAAAGAACTTTTAATATTAAGAGTAAAAGATAGTTTTATTTACTCAAAGTTTGATCTTAAGTTAGGATTCTGGCAAATAGCAATGCATGAAGTATCCCTTGGACAGCATTCACAGTTCATAATGGTCATTATGAATGATTAGTAATGCCATTTGGATTGAAAAATGCACCATTTGTTTTCCAAAGAAAAATGGACAATATCTTCAAAGACATTTCATTTATAATATGTTATATAGATGACATCGTAATATTTAGCAAAAGTAGAAAAGAACACATAAATCATTTAAAAGGATTTTTTTTATTTATATATTCAATATGATCTTATACTTTCAAAGAATAAAATGTCTTTAGGAAAATATCAAATAAAATTCTTAGGATTTATAATTGGCAAAGGACGAATTAAATTAATGGATCACATTGCCAAAACAGTCTTAGAAAAAGAAGTGGATTTTACTAATGTAAAATCTCTTCAATCTTTTTTAGGCTTATTAAATTATTGTTAAACTTATATTCCTAATTTTAGCAAATTAGTAAGACCACTTTATGCCAAAACTAGATCCCATGGTCAAAGAAAATTTAATGACCAAGATATAAAATTAGTTAACAAAATAAAAGAAGCAATTAAATTATTACCCCTTTTAGAACTACTACCCCCAGATGCATACATTATATTAGAAGTAGATGGAAGTCTAGATGGATGGGGAGGAGTTTTAAGATGGAAACCGTTTAAAAAAGATAAGCGGAATAATGAAAAAATTAGTAATTACTGCAGCGGCCTGTATAAAAGTAAGGTAACTAATATAGATATTGAAATTTTAGCATGCATATTTATTTTAAAGAAATTCTCTGTTTATTTGCGAAATCCTACACGAGTTTACTTTAAAAACTGATCACAAATCAATTGTCTCATTTTATAACAAAATGTCACATTCTAAATTTTCTGTTAACAGATCGCTAATGTTTGTTGCCTTTCTTGTAGGAAATGGGTTTAAAGTTATTATAGAACATATTTGAGCAAACCAGAATTTCTGGACTGACCAACTTAGTAGATTGGTTATAAGGCCCATTGCCTAATAAAATATAGATTGGGCTTAACCCAATGATATCTATCTAGTCAGGGAATAACCCTTAAATGGTTATAGTACAATATTCAAAACTGTTCTGGATACCATATTAAATTATTAGAGCCTAAGTATAGCTTATGGTTTAACCAACCATAAAGATAGTAGATCTTTAAAGATCTAAGTATAAAATGTTGTTTAAATTTTGCAAATGGAATTCGGATCATCAAGTTCAGTACAGGTCTCGAAAATTCGATTTGTAACTTATTTTTTGAAGGTGTTACCTCCAAAGTTTACATCTGATTTTCCTATTACTTTTGAACAATAAACTCTTTTAGATAATTTGTAGAAATTTCGTAACCACAAACAGTATATTGACATACTCAAAGCATTATCAGAACATCTTCATTTCCTAAATAGTACTTTAGATATGAAAAACTAAGAAATCCATCACCTCAAGTCCCAAATAACTAGACCTATCTCTTCAAATCCTTCAGATCTCATTCTTAAACCTTAGACACCTCAAATTGTTGTTGACCTTGAAAAACAACTCCAGATGTTGAAAGTAAGTCTGAAAGGAAAAGAAAAAATGAATGAAGAATTCTTAGACTTAATGAATCAAATGGGGACTTTTATGGAAGAAAATTTAAAGCAAAAGGAAGACAGATGGGAGAAATTTCCCAACAAAACCCATGAAGTCAAGCTTCAAGTATACAAGTGTTGCTTGCTAAAAAAATTGTTGAACAATTGGGAATTTAAGAAATGTTTAGAACTATTTGTGAAAGACCTCTTCAGCAATATGAATGATTGAGCTTCAACATCATCAGTCATGCTTGTAGCGACATGATAAAGAGTTTTACATACATCAGAGCAGTTATCAATTTACAAAAATGGGTGGACAAGAATGTGTTAGGATTGGAGTTATCTGTCAGCAAATTAATAGAACATGGAATGCTGTTTAAGTTATATATTCTAGAAAACAAGTATCACAAAAACAGGACAATGATCGCTAGTAGACAGTTGTCATACATCTATGATCACATGAAGGATGCAGATCTCTTTAGAGATGGTTATCTCAGAATGGTTTTACATTCTATATCCCCCTTGTATGACCCATATTATCCAGATGATTGTAGAATTGAGCTCCTGATCTCTACTTTCCTAAGACTAAGACCAATTCCTATTTATGAGCATATCATTCCTGATAAAGAAGTTTCTATTGTGGATCAAATTTTCAACTATCGAGTAGCAAGTCTTACTCATGTGGGAGAATATTCTTTTGGAATATCACAAGCTTTTAGTTGAATCCAGAAATATGAAGATTTTCTCAGATATTATTCATCGTAGTTAAATCTATGTCCCTTATTAGAGCCTGTTCAACAGTAACCCTGAGCTTACAGAGTTTTATCGGCTAATCAGAATCCAGACATGTTATACAGTACAAGGTGAAATAATGTATGATGAATATGACTCCCCTTTTGATAGAGAAGAAAGAATTGAAAATGAGGATGGAAATGTTGCTAATATGATGGAGGTTTAGTAATAGAATAGCTGTCAAAATAATTCGAGTCTATGAGTCTGTGAATCTCAATTTATCATTATTTTGGCTTTATGTCAGAGAAAAACTGATGAGATGCGTCTTTAGTAGAAAGTAGGTGGAATTATTGTCCCATCACTTAAATAGGAACTTGTCAGAAAGCATGATGTCCCACTGATTTTCTAAGAGGTCAAGTAGTCTTTAATTTTTTCAAGAGTCATTTTAGCCTTTACTTTTCTGAAAGGCCAAGTAATTTCTCAAGAGTCGTTTTAGCCTTTACTTTCCCCAAAGGTCAAGTAAATTATGACTTTTCAAAGAGTCATTTTAGGAAAAGCTAAATAAGGATGGTTTATAAAAGGACCATTCTTTCTCTCACCAAGGACACACCCCTTGAGTCGAGAGATTCCGCAATACTTGTGCTTCTTATTTTACATCTTGTGTGCTTATGTAAAATATTGGTATCAGAGCCTTCCTTACCCACACGTCTCGGGTTTGACTCTCGCTAAGTTGCCAACGAGAATAATACTCACAAGGTTGACCCAACAGGGCAGGCAGAGTTGCACACTGAAGCGTGGTGGTAGTTAAGGGGATTCTGAGTCCTCTCCCTGATAGCTAACTTTTGGTGGAGTAAGTAGTTTCCTTAAATGGTATCAGAGCCTTCCTTACCCACACGTCTCAAGTTTGACTCTCGCTGAGTTGCCAACGAGAATAATACTCAAAAGGTTGACCCAACGGGGTAGGTAGAGTTACACACGAAGCGTGGTGGTAGTTAAGGGGGATTCTGAGTCCTCTCCCTTATAGCTAGTTTTTAGTAGAGTAAGTGGCTTCCTTAAATTTTATATCCTTTACTTTTAACCACTATTTTAAGGTGTTCACACATTTGGTCAACAGGAAATAGATAATCTGGTAATATATAAACTATTTGACTATTTTGACTCATGTCAACTTCCATATTTCCTATGATAGCTGTTATGATATCATTATGTCTTGTATTAAGAAGTCTAATAAAAACCTTAGTTCCTAATTCTTTTCTATGGATTCCTTTAATACCTATCATAATACATCCTAAGTGAAATAATTCATTACTTTCTCTTAACAATGCATCCCTACTTTCTCTAGTAATTATTGTTAAAATTGATGTACTTTTATCACTCGGACTTGATACTAAATTTTCTCTATATAGGTTAACTAGTTTATGATTTCTACTGGGACTATAATTATACAAATATTTAGGGGCAATAGGTTGGATCTTAGTATCCCTAAAATTCTCTAATTGTTGTTCTGGATTAACAACAGTTTCTATAATCTTAAAGGGTCTAATCTTTTTAACTGTCTATTACCCTTTCTATTCTACCATAAGTAACTATATTTAATTTCTCTTTATCTGACAATCTTGCGGATGTCATCTTAAAATTTCTCTATGTCTTCTCAGCTATGAACTAATTCATTAGTCAGAAGGTTATAAATACTATATTTATGTAACATCCAGTATTCAATGACTTCACCTAAATTAAAAATCTCATGGATTATTCTAAATTCAGGTTGTTCTTCAGGTATATCCAAAGTTTCAACTCTGTAACTCATGATTTTTTCCAAGTGGCAAAATATGAGATTTTGGTTTTCTTATAGGTTTCTTACCTATTTCTAAGTTTAAACCTTCTAAAGATTTATTAATAAAGTTTATTTTATTAGAGATTTCAATGTCTCTAATTGGAGTCTCTATTTTTTCAATTATTTTAAGCAATAATAGGATTATTACATTATTTTGCCTGATAAGTACTTTATCACCTAGAGTCGTGATATTTTTATTTATAATATTATCTTTATCAAAGATACTTACAGATTCTTCTAAATATTTTCTGCTTTCTATTAAAACAGATTGATAATTAGGATTATTTATTAGATAACTCATTATAGATTCCTAATATCATTTTGCAATGTTTATCTATTGAAGATTGTATCTTCTTACTTTGTTCTAAGAATTGTTATACTTCTGAAATTTCTTTCTTAGTATTTTCTAAGATTTGTTGGATTTCTATTTTAGGATGTACTAATCCTAATATTATCTTACTTAAATCTTCTTTAGTAGGAAGATTTCTAAACTTCTTAACATGTAAGCTATTTATAACGTAATCTAAATTAGATTTTAATTGTTCTATTTCTAAAACAATTTTATCTCTATGTTCTAGATGTGTTCTTGATAAATAAGATAAAACTTGATTTTATTTTAATTGATTGTTCAAGAGGATTGTTGCTAAATCTACTATTAGATTAAGTTGGCTATCTGAACCATGAAACAAGTGTCAAATTTATATTTTGAAATTGATCCCTCAAAACTACACCATATTTTATGTTTATCTGAAGTTATTTTTTGGACAAAAATTCTGTCTACAAGATCTAAGTATTCTAACTTCTTTCTTTTCATTTTATCTATTTCTTCTATCTTTAGGAATTAGAAACATGCTTCCTCTATTAACTATCCTAGATGAGTATTATCTATCATTTTCTACAAACTACTAGTTGAGTTTCTCTTAAGCTTATCAGTTTTATTTTCTTGGCATATTAAAGCTCACACCATCGGACCTATTTGCTGCCTCTCTTGGGTCTTATGTGAAGCCATTAGATTCTTTTGCCCTTCTACCAATACTTTCAACTTTACACTACAAGCACCAGTAATAACTGCAGAATTAAGATAATAGTACATGTAACATAATTTTCATCAGCATGCTTGTTAATAACATGAAGAAATTCGAGATAAGTAGTGGCTTTGTTGTTGACAGCAAGGAATGAATTCCCTGAGTGCATTAACTCTAACACTGTTTGTTTCCAGCCTATATACTTATCATTAATTATGAAAAGTTAAGTTAAAACACCAGATCTACAGATAAACAGAGATTTTATTACATCAAATTGGAGAGTCTTAAGAAATCAAAAGACCTCACTACTCCATAATAGTTTACCCGATTACAATATAGTTTATTAAAAACTCAGGTACTATTGATACAGGGGAGCAATCCACACCAAACTAAATCTCTAAGGCTCTGATACCAATATTTTATATAAGCACACAAGATGTAAAACAAGAAGCACAAGTATTGTGGAATCTCTCGACTCAGGGGTGTGTCCTTAGTGAGAGAAAAAATAATCCTTTTATAAACCATCCTTACTTGGCTTTTCCTAAAGCAACTCTTCGAAAAACCATCATTTACTTGACCTTTCGAGAAAGTAAAGGCTAAAATGACTATTGGGAAATTACTTGGCCTTTCGGAAAAGTAAAGGCTAAAACGACTCTTGGGAAAATTAAAGACTACTTGACCTTTCAGAAAATCAGTGGGACATCATGCTTTTTGACAAATTCCTATTTAAGTGGTGGGACAACAATTCCACCTCCTTTCTACTAAAGACGTATCTCATCAGTTTTTCTCTGACATAAAGCCAAAGTAATGATAAAGTGAGATTCACAGACTCATAAACTCGAATTATTTTGACAGCTATTCTATTACTAAACCTCCATCATATTATTAATATTTCCATACTCATCTTCAATTCTAGGGTCATATTCATCTTGCATTATTCACCTTGTACTGTACAGCATATCCGAATTCTGATTAACCGATAAAACTCTGTAAGGTTAGGGTCACTATTGAACAGGCTCTAATAAGGAACACAGATTTGACCAGGATGAATAATATTTGAGAAAATCTTCATATTTGTGGATTCAGCTAAAAGCTTGTAATATATATATTCTAAAAGAATATTCTGCCACATGAGTAAAACTTGCTGCCCGATAGTTGAAAATTTTATCCACAATAGAAACTTCTTTATTATGAATGAAAATTAAATTTCTATGCTCATAAATAGGATTTGGTCTTAGTCTTGGGAAAGTAGAGATCAGGACCTCAGTTCTGCAATCATCTAGATAATATGGGTCATACAAAGGGGTATAGAATGTTAAACCATTCTGAGATAACCATCTCTGAAGAAATTTGCATCCTTCATGTGATCACAGGTGTATGACAACTGTCTACTAGCGACCATTGTCCTATTTTTGTGATACCTGTTTTCTGGAATATATAACTTAAACAGCATTCCATGTTCCATTAATTTACTGACAGATAACTCCAATCCTAATACATTCTTGTCCACCCATGAATTATCCAATACTATAATTAATTTGCTGATAGATAACTCCAATCCTTTCAAACTTGGTTAAATATGAACCCTAGCACTAACCAAACTAGTGGTGTTAGTAAGGCATCACCAATGTATGATGTGCCTCAATCAACTACTTCACAATTACCAAAAAGGGAACCTTCTAGGATCTTACAAACAGTAGGAGGATATGAACCTTATTATGGTAATAAAAGAATAGGACTTCAACAACCACCAGGGGTAATTTATAATTTGCCACCCTAACATAAAACAGGTAGTGAATTAACCATAACATCTTTTCACCCTCAAAATTGGGAAGATGTAATAGATAGATGTGAAGTTGATGCACTTAATGGATTGCAGAGATGTAATTATACAATGACAATTGAAGAAATAACCAATTTCATAGAAAATCTGCTAGGACCTATGAAAAATTACTTCACAGATTGGAGGACTAAATATCCACAATCTTACCAAAGAATAATAGATCTAGCTGAGAATCCTCAGAATATAACGGTCAGATTAGACAGATAATCTTAGGATATAACCCTTATAAAGGACAAACAGAATTACAAGATCAAGCTATGAATGATCTTGAACAATTACGAGTAGATATAGATCTACTAAACATAGATACATTTAGTAGAAAATATTTAGAATTAGCCATGAAAATAGGAAGAAGTTGGGATTTAGAATTAAGTAACAAGTACTTTGCCAAACTCCCAAATCCTTTAGGAAATGTAGTTGCAGAAAAATGGGCTGAATCCATAGGAAGACAACCTGTAGTAGGCATTACTACTAGGATTCAATTTCTTTTTAATTATTTAAAGGAACAATGTATGCAACAACAAATAGATAAGCAAATAAAAAATTACAATTACTGCAAAAGAATAATAACTCCCCAATCTTTTAATTCAAAAAAGCCAGAAAAGACAAGGAAGTTAAAAAGAAATAAATATTATCAAAAAGGAAAACCCCCAAGAAAGAACCAAATTAGAAAGTTTAAAATTTATAAGCCTCCTAGAAAATGTAAATGTTATATATGTGGGGAAATAGGACATTTTGCATATGAATGAAAAAATGAGAAAGTAAATAGGAAAAGGTTAAACACCTATCAAACCTTAGAACCAAAATATGATGTTGTATCATTAGAAGGTGATGAAGCTGATAATGATAGTGATATCATGAGTTATTGTAGCATATCTGACATGTTAGATAAATTTAAGGACTTTGAAGACCTTAATTTATTACACGCGAATAAAGATTGGAACCTAGATAATAATCCTATTTTTCTGAAAAATAAATATAATTTAGAACTTAATAAATATATGAAATGTAATCATAATTGGCAAGATTTCACAAAATTTAAAGATAGATATGAAATTTGTTTAAAATTCTTAATTGAGAAATATAGAACTTATTGCACAACATGTAATATAGCAATCTGTAGATTTTGTGTAAATCAACACCCAGGTTATGATATGTCCCAAAAAAATAGAGATTAAGGGAGAAGAAGTTTAAGATGTAAGTTTAAAAACACAAGTATATTTACATCTTAAAACTATAGGAATAATACAGAAATACATAGACAATTAAGAAGAAAATCTTCGAAATTGTATATGTAAAACAAAAAAAAAAAAGATAATAAGCAAAAGGGAATCATCATAGAAGAACAAAATAGTCTGAAAAATGTTCTTGAACCCTGCAAAGATAGCAAAATTTAACATTAGGAAAATATAAGACAAATAATTTGCTTAATACTGTTTGTACTATAGAATTCCCAGATAAACATACTATAACATTATCAAAAATAATTGATGGTGGTGCTACTATGTGCCATATCCATAAAGATTTAGTACCTGATAAATACCTTAGAAATTTAGAAACAGGCTCCTTTGTAATAGACACAGTAGGAAATACTAGAAGAATAGATGAAAGATTGGTAGACTGCACTATTAAGTTTAATAGTGAAAAATATTTCTTACCAAATATTTGTATTTCGTAACATATTTAAATGATTTATGTGTTCTTTTATACTTTTACTAAATATTAGTATGTCATCTATATAACATACTATAAATGGAATGTCTTTGAAGATATTGTCCATTTTTCTTTGAAAAATAGATGGTGTATTTTTTAATCCAAATGGCATTACTAACCATTCATAATGACCATTAGGAACTGTGAACGCTGTCCAACGGATACTATCTTCATGCATTGCAATTTACCAGAATCCTGACTTAAGATCAAATTTTGAGTAAATAAAATTATCTTTTACTCTTAATATTAAAAGTTCTTTATTAGGAATAATATAACTATCTTCAACTGTATTGTCATTCAATCTTTTATAGTTATAAACCATTCTACTTTTACCCCTAATAATTTCACTGTGTTTCCTGACTATAAAGACATGAGTTCTATGTGGACTATAACTATTTCTAATTATCCCTAATTCTAACAATTCCTTAGTATGCATGTTGGCTTCTTCCAAATCTTTAGGATTGTATTTCACAGAAGTATCTTTAATTATTATTTCAGGGTTTGTTATTTCTAATTTGTAGAGTATTTTATTCTTTTGCCAATGTTCTAAAGGGTTTTCTCCTATGATTTTAATCTTTTCTAGTTGTTTTAACAGGGTTTCTATATCCTGTTTTTCATTAGCTATTTCTCCTAAATTAAAATTTACTTCATCTGAGTAATCTAATTTTGAAAAATTAAATTGTTCAAATGTTTCTACTTCAGGCATATTTGTTTCAACCGTATTTTTCTACACTATTTCTGATGGTTGAGATATATTAGAGGTAAAACTAAGTTCTTTGCTTAAAGGAGAGCTTAGTATTGCATCTACTTTTTCAAAAAATGTTACCCTATTACCTTACACTATTATTCCACCATGAAGATTTTTAATAAAATTCATGCCCATAATTAATTGATAATTCATGGGTGATACCCATAGGTAATACAATCTAATGATATAATATCATATTTTAGTTCTATATCTAAGGTTTAGTAGGTGTTTAACCTTTCCCTATTTACTTTCTTATTTTTGCATTCATATGCAAAATGTCCTATTTCCCCACATATATAACATTTACATTTTTTAGGAGGTTTATGAGTTTTAAACTTCCTAATTTGGTTCTTCCTTGGGGGTATTTAACCTATTCAAGCAAAAGCCTCTTTTGTTCTTTGGTTGAAGTATAGCATGCTTTTGGTATATACACTTTCACATTCCCTTCTCGGCTTATACAAAGTTCTGGACAATTACAATACTTGAGCAAATTATAGCGAGCCTTTACGTTATCTTTAGTCTTTCCCTTAACATTCATAATAGTGTTCAACATATTATCAAAAACATTCTTCTTATTGTACATCACATCTAAATTGTGATGAATGGGATTTGTGTACCAATAAGGTAAATCCCAAAATATACTCTGTGTTGCCCAGTTATGGAATTCACACCTACCATCACTCTTCCCAAGTTCCGTTACAGTCTCAGTTATCTTTGAAAGATTACAAACTCGGTTCCATATTTGATCCCCTAAATTACGTGGTAGAGATGGACACATTGCCTCACCTTTATCTCTTCTAAAAGACTTGGTGTCCTTTCTAAAAGGATGTTCAAATGGCAAAAATTGTCGATGACAGTCAAACCAATATTGTTTCCCGCTAGATTCTAGTTGGAACGACTTTGTTCGCTCTATGCAATATGGACAAGAAAGTTTCCCTGTTGTACTCTACCCACTCAACAGATCCTATGCAGGAAAGTCACGATAGTCCACTGAAGGGCTGCTCACAATTGAAAGTTTTGTTTCTTTGAAATATCATAAGTTTGGACACCATCAAACCATAGCTATTTCAATTCATCCATCAACGGTTGCACATATATATCTAGTTTTTTCTTCGGATTCTTTGGCCCTGGGATAATGATTGTCAAAAACATCACTGAATGCTCCGTGCACATCTATAGAGGTAAGTTATATGGACTAATAATAATGGGCCAAGATGAATATTGCTTCCCTGATATCCCAAATGGTGCGAAACCATTAGTGCACATATCCAGCCTAATATTCCTCACCTCGTTCGCAAATTCAGGATAAGTTCAATTAAAATGCTACCATGCTTCACCATTTCTAGGATGATTCATCACACCTTACTCAGTTGGTCTCTCTGAATGCCATCTCATATGCTCTGCAGTTATTTTAGATGCATAAAGTCTCTGCAACCTTGGTGTAATAAGGAAATAGTACATTCGCTTTAAGGGGATTTTTTTTTTCTGCTGCTTATTTTTTTCCACCTTCTTCCTACTTGTGTATTGAGGATGACTGCAAAACTTGCAATCTTTCCTATCAATATCATCCCTAGAATAAAGCATACAACCGTTGGTGCAAACATCTATCTTCTGAAATAGTAAACCAAGTCCCGCCACTAACTTCTTTGTTTGGTAGAAGTCATCCGGCATCTTGTTACTTTGCGGCAAAACCTCTTTCATTAGTTGGATGTCTTGATTAAAGCACTTCTCTGACATGCTATTTTCAGATTTAACGTTGAGTAATTGAGATACTATAGACAGGAGTGAGTAGCTCGTACATCCTTCACATATAGGAGTGTCTGAAACTCTTAACATGTCATAGAATTTTTTAGCCTCAGAATTTTGAGGTTCTTCAATAGTAGGAGAGGATGAATCTTGATGAAAATTAGGTCCCGCTGCATCTATGACCATTCCTTGATACTGATTAGTTGATCTCGAAGCATTGCTATCAACACATGCATTGGACAACATTTGTGGCAAGGTATTAAATTCTTGGCCATAACATGTCCAATTATAATAATTTTGGTAAATCCATTTCTATATGTGCAATTTGATTTCCTCTGTAGTATGGTAACGCAAATTGTTGCACTTTACGCAAGGACATCTAACTTCATCAGGATTAGTAGATGTTGCTACATTTGCTAAAGCATATCTCAAAAAATTATCAACTCCACTAACAAATTCAGTTATAATTCCTTTCACACCAAGCAATACCATTTATATATTCAACTTCTATCCTCCATCTAATATTTCTATAAGCAAATTGACAACCAAAACATTTAGCATGCAATAGTAATACGTTTTACAATAGCAATCGAAAATCACAATAAGAAATATATTCATTATTTCATCTTAACAAGTCATATTTTATTCATTTTTCTCTTCAACCCTCATATTTGTTCTCTTCAACCCTTAATAACAAATATGAAGTTCATTCTAAAAAGAATGATAACACATAGTGGCTCATGATCCTCCCTTATTCTATTCTATTAGCTGATTTTGTCACTCTTGACCATACTCAATTAAGTGGTAAAATACAAATTACTTTCCATGGTTTCCTATTAGTAATCAAATAAATGCCCAAGGTAAATAGATTGACTTTACACATTGAGCATTTTTTTTTTCTGCAGTCCTTAAGGTGACTTTTTTATTCTTATGTAGGGGTAAGGAAGTCAATTCAACTTTGCAAGAAGTTGCAGTGCAAAGAGCAACTAATATTCTTTTCCTTGAACTAAAATCTTCAGGCTGTTAATCATAATGGTACTACTCTTATCAGTTGTTAGAGTTGCTAAACCACTAAGGTCTATAGAACACACAAAGGTCTTGCTGCATCATCGATGACACAAAACTCAAAGTAGCAAACTGTGCCAATATAATTTTTCTAGAGTAATTGAAATTCCTTTGTGGATGAATAGATCCACAAATGTCTCTGTAAATCCGTTCAAGAAATGTAGGACTTTCAGCTCCTACTTTTATGATGATGGTTTAATAATTAATTTTTCTAGAGAACATGTAGCATATGAGAATTTTTCTAATGTTAATATCTTTTTATTTTTTAATAGATGACCATATGTATTCTCAATTATTCTTCTCATCATGGTAGATCTCGGATGACCCAACCGGTCATGCCAAATACTAAAAGTAGTAGGATCAGTAAACTTCTAATTTATTAGATGATGAATTTTAATTGCACATATTTTTGTAAAATATAGGCCAATAAAAAAGGACGATAGTTTTTCTAATACAGATTTCTTACTCATATTAATTTGAGTAATATAAAAATGCTCAATATCCTTTTCCTCATTTGTTTCAATATGATACCTATTTCTGCAGATATCTTTAAAACTCAATAAATTTCTTTTGAATTTTGAGGAAAATAGTGCCTTATCAATATTAATTGTTGTTCCTTCAGGCAACAATTTACTAGCTCTTTCGGAGCCTTCAATCACATTTGTATTACCGTTTATAGTATAAATATTTATTTCTCCCCTTTTGAGATAAGAAAAATATTTCTCATTTTTTAATATAGTATGTGTAGTTCCACTATCAATAATACATACATCATCATTAACAACAGCCATCTGAACAAAATTATATATATGCAAACGTAAATATTATTAGAATATAATAAAAATTTAAAAATATTAGGGTGGGGCATTAGTTCTTTTGGACACGGCCATCACCAATTAAATAGTCTATCCTACCGTTTGTGTGTTCGAAAAAAAATCAGATACATCCATATGGGTAATATTGATATTAAGATCTTCTAAATTAATATCATTGTCGTCAGTATCATTCATTGGATGTTGAGAAAATTTTGCTTCAATATTTTTGTTTTTTTTTTAGTAAAGCTTGATATAATTCCACTAAATGCTTAGTCGTGCGACAGTTACGTGATCAATGACCTTTCATGCCACATCTATAATATTTATTCTCATAATTTTTTTGCATTTCTTTTTCTTTTCCCCTATTATCTTTTCTTTCTCACTTTAGGTAACAAATATTTCTCACAACTTGATTATTAATGTGATAAGGGAAATATCGAGAGTGTCCACGATCATAACCACGGCCATGACTACGACTACGACTATGGCTTCTGCTAGAGCTAATAGCATTCACTTTTGAGTGTTGTTAAGCTAGTTGGTCTGGCTTCATGATTTTTCAATAATAAATCATTATTTTTCTCTACAATGAAGAGGGCAATAATTAAATTAGTAAATTTTGTATACTATTTTTCTTGATATTGTTGTTGCAGGACAATATTCAAGGCATGAAGGGTGGAGAATGTCTTCTCCAGCATATCTTCATCAATAACTTTTTCTCCACATAATTTTAATTGAGATGTAATTTTATACATAGCGGAGTTATATTTATTTACGATTTTAAAATCTTGCAACTTCAAGTGTAACCATTCATACCGTGCAGTTGGTAGTATGACTATCTTCAGATGGTCAAATCTTTCTTTTAAATTTATCCACAGGACATATAGATCTTTTTGAATAAGATATTCCATTTTCAAATTTTCGTCGAGATGACAACGAATAAAAATCAAAGCTTTGGCCTTTTGTTATGCAGAAACACTATTTTTTTTTCTTTAATAGTTTCACCAAAACCTTCAGCATTTAGATACATTTCTACATCGAGAATCCATGACATATAATTCTTTCCAAAAATATTAAGAGTTACAAATTCGAGTTTAGTAAGATTAGTCATAGGGATCAATAAGTGCGTACCTATCTTCTAGCTTTTATAACAGCAGAGACTCATGTTTTAGTCTTCTGATTTTTGTAACGGCAGAGACTCGTACTGATAACGTGTTATAAAATTTTGGCAGTGTTAAAATAAAATTTAAACACAATAGATCTCTAATTATTATGTGCATAATAATTTCTTCAAACTTCTCTCTTTCTTTTCTCTCACAATTTTCTCTAACAATTCTCTCACAAAAATGGTATATCTTTCAAGCTTGGGAAGAGCTCTATTTCTAGAGCTTTCTTAGTGGAATTCATCATCTATTTCCACTAATGTATTAGTGGTGTCTCCACTAACTTTTAATGGTGAACATCCATATTCACTAATAGAATTACTGGGTTAGTGGGTTCTCCACCAATTCATAACAAATACATGTCATTTTTTGTGAATTTTCAGGAATAGTCCTTAATCATAGTAGTGCGGTTATTTAATGCAAAATAAGGAAATCTTTTGTAAGAATGCCAAATTATTTTGCTATGACATAAATTTTTTATCTTTTTAAACTTAATAATAACAATTTCCTATCTTTAAATTCAAATCTCTATATATATTACCGTCTAAAATAAAATTAAATAATTAAAAAAAGAAATTTATATAGTCGTTTATCTATTAATTTGCTTTTTATTTCTATGTACCAGTCAAGCTTTTTTTATCGCTAGACATAATAATTTGGATTAATCACTTAAATCACCTGGAATTAGGGAGTATTTTCACATTGCCCTATAAAATTTTAATATGCATGCACAGAAGAAATTCTAAAGCAGCGCTACACTGCCTCTCCCACGGTTTCGCTGCAGCACGTTTCCAAATCATAATGGCCAAAAGTTCTAGACTACCTTTTTTTTTTTTTGAGACTCACTTGAATTTGCAACTAAAAATGTAGTAGATTAAACAAAAGAAGAACCCAAAAAAAAAATTTTTTAAAAAGTCAGATGCATTAAAACCTAGAAAATTTTTCACAAATTCGACCGCAAATGGAAAATTTACTGTACATTACATTAAATAATGAATATAAGTGGGGGGAAAAAAATGGGAATTCACCTAGAACGTTCTGAGTTCGCGTTGGGCGAATAGTTGGGCCAAACTATTTTGTATTCGAGAATGGGTAGGCCTTTTCATGACTTAAGATTGAGAAGGCTTTCCCGCAGAGAGACGAAAACAAGTAAAATTGAGAAGGCCCAAATATTAACATGGATGGGGAAAGTCCAGTTGATCCACCCAATCATTCTCCAATCTCCCGGCTATGCAACCCTATGTGAGTAGCGGGAAATTTTATATATAGATCGGGTTTGTATAAATTAATAATTTTAAAGAATTATATTATACAATTTATATTACAAGATATTTTCTCCGTTTATAAATAACTAACCTAATTATAAAAATTACGTATATTAAGAAATTGTAAAATTTTATAATAAAATTGATTAAAATATCCATTATACTTTTGGGAGTGTTTTTATTATTTTTTTTACCTCATTAATTTAAATCTCACCAATCTTTTAATTACATCACTCTAATAATTACATATATCTTTTTTTTCACTCATGTCCTTTGTCTCTCTATTCCTCCTCTTTGTTTTAGATTCTTTTTTTTCACTCAATCACCTCATTAAATTACTCTTTTGACTATTTTTATAGGATAACGTGATTTCATTATTGGTTAAAATAATTTCAGTATAGGTATTTGTAATACTAATTAATTGATAAAAAATTATGTTAAGGGTAAAATTAAAAAATAATTAAATACAAATTACATTTAGAAAGTTGACAGTTATTTTTGAATAAACTAAAAAAAATTAAGTCAATTATTTGTAAAGGTAAGAATATAACATTCTAAAGTTGTTGTCATATTAGAATTTCTATTGGTAATAGCCTTTATTAAGTTTCACACGGGATAACGTGGGAAGTGATTGAAGAGCTTCTCACAAATAAAAGCTGAAAAATTTTAACAAAATTAACTATTTTTTGGACTATTTTTTAAAAAATTAATATATTATATGTTATAAAATAATTAATATATTTTTTATATATTTCAAATTTTATATATTTTTATTTATTTATATTATATTATTATATTATAATTATTATTGTTTTATAAACTTTTGAATGAAGTTAACCCTTTAAACGACGTATCTGGAGCCGCGCAAGTTATATACGGCAATTTGTGCAGTGATTTCACAGTTCAAATTGAAAATGGTGAAAATCTAACGTCTGAAAGGTAGTTACGTGTAAAAGAAAAATTTTAATAGAACAACGTCGTTTTAATATTTATATAATCGTATGAAATATTTATATAATTATATTAAATATTTATATAAATTTAAAAAATCATATAAATTACCGTACGATAACTTGTTCCAACGTAGCAAAGAAAGGACAATTATTGTCCTTGGTGTGTAGCCCACAAGTTTTGTCCTTTACGCATCAAAGTGAGGAATAGTTACATCTTGACCAAGATCTAAGAGACCAACCATCAATTGAGGGCTCGGGCCAGCTCAATTGGTCAGTGAAGTCTGCGATTGTTCTTTGAGGACATCTATTAATTTTTCGAATTTATCAATCACGATTTATTTAATTTAATTTATATTTTTATAATTTTTATTAATTAAAATTACGAAATAAGTTTCAAGTACACCTAAAATAGCAGTTACAAATTTTTTCCAACCCCACAGAAGAAACCATCAACTGATTTTTCCTTCCGCCTGTTGTTTCACTACCTATCATAATATCATCTAATCAGCCGAAAAAGGAAAAAAAAAATCGTAGTATAACCATTTATAGCTTTGATAAATGCGTTTTTGGAAGACTTCGAATTTTATTGTATAAAGTCTCCTTGATTATACTTGCCGTCCATAGATTTCCTTTTAAAAAATAACATTGAGTGTTTATACTTTTGCTTTCACTCGAATTTAACAAGTTTAAAGAATTATACTTAATTAAGTTTATATATGTTTTAAGTTTTTTTATAAATTAAATTAAAATTTTAAAAAAAATATGATAATTTTTTAGAGAATACTATTTTTGAAAGCGAAAAACCAATGATCAAAAGCAAGTAAGAAGTTGTAATTGAGATGGTTTGGACTTGGAGTGTGAGAGAACTATGTTTTACCACTTTTCAGTGCCGACTTTGTTGACCATATGATCTCAATTGAACAATTTATTCTTCTTTTTTGCCTTTTGGTTTGTCTCTTGGCTGTCTCATGTGCCAAATTTTCGACAACCATCAAGTGGGAAAGGGAGAGATGAAACCCCACTTCAAAACAACTACGCTATTAATATTAATATTTAATTAATTATTTAATTAGTTAAAATTTTAAATAAATTTAAATAATATTTAGATAATATTTAAAAAATTATACTATATTAATATTAAATACATGTAGTTAATTTAATTAATTAAAATTTTAAATAAATTTAAATATAATCTTTATTTTTCTTTTAAAAAATTTCATTTGAACATGTGTTACCTTAAGAAACTTTCACGTATCATAACATGTTTGCACGTCGAAATTAAGATCGATCAATGGATCGATTTGATCAGATGAAAGTGTAATTGCAGAGATTCGATTTAGAATTTTTTAATTTAGGACCGACTAAATTAAAGATTCGAACTTTCATAAAAAAATACAGCTAAAATAAATCAAATAATGAAAATTTAACCTCTAAAATACAAACAGCAATTGCATTATCAAAGCTCGACATTCACTTTTTCCACCTACTCGTATCCATCAAATATCCAATTCACAAACTTTACTAATACTATTTAAAAAACCAACAGAGAAAAATTATTATTTTCGTTGAAAAGGAAGTACGGGAAGAGAACTGCGATGCAACGGAGAGGGAGTTGAATTGATAGAGGTCATACGTCCGACAGTGTCATAAGCCATACAAAGAATGGTAAGGCCATCGGTGCATTTGACGTGAAAAATGTAGCGATCTTGAAAGTAGGAAACATTGGAATGATAAACATTGGAGTATTATTACCAAAAATCTTCTCTAGAATTTGCCTGGCGATCGCACTGGCATGGGTAGATGTGGCGGTGAACTCCGCCAACACCACCGATCCCCTCGCTAACAACGCATACAAAATCGCCATCTCTTCGCGCCTTGAAGAAAACAGAAATACTGGGATCAAAAGAGATCATGTTCTCATTGATTTCAAATGTGCATTTGTATACAAAGATAAGGATCCAACCTATATAATTTCTATATCTGTACAAATAAAGATTTCCTATACAATAGTAAACTACCAAAATTACATCCACTAATTGATTAGCTAAAGATCCTAAAATATCATTCCATAAATTGTTGCACTAATTTCTACAATTTCCTCAATACCCCCTCCCCCCTCAAGTTGGAGCATGAAGATTTGAGATGCCCAACTTGCTAAAAAGAAATTGAAACTGATCAGTACCCAAAGCTTTAGTGAAAATATCAACAAGTTGTAGAGTCGTACGTACATGAACAGTTTCAATATTCCCATTTTGTATCTCCTCACAAATGAAATGACAATCAACTTTGATGTGTTTCGTAAGCTCATAATATACAGGATTCGCTGCAATGTGTAAAGCCGATTGACCATACAGTACAAGTGCATGGAACTAGAATGATCAACACCAAGAAATAGCAACAAACCTTTTAGCCACTTAAGTTCACAAGCTGCTGTAGTCATTGACCAATATTCTGCCTCAACAAAGGAGCGTGAAACAGTCTGTTGTTTCTTGGTTTTCCATGAGACAGGTGATCTGCCCAAGTAAATAAAATAACCTATCAAGGAGCGTCTTGTCAAAGGACAACTTGCCCAATCGAAATCACAGTATACATACAATTTAAGATCAGAGTTGGCCCGCAAAAGGATTCCCTATCCAAGATTGCTCTTCAAATATCGGACTACTCAGTAATGTAGCTTCCCAATAGGCCTTCTTTAGTTGTTGCATAAATTGAGCAAGAATATGGACACAGTAGCTCAATTCAGGTAGTGTAATAGTTAAGTAAATCAGTCTGCCTACCAGCTGACGATATTGAGCAGGGTCACTAGCGTCATCCCCTTCAACGAGAGCAAATTTATGATTTTGCTCCTATGGAGTTTTCGCTGGCTTAGCTCCTAACAAACCAACCTCAGAAATGACATCCAAGGCGTATTTTCACTGACAAAGAAAAATCCCTTCAGCATGTCTTGCTACCTCTATACCCAAAAAATATTTCAACTGTCCCAAATCCTTCATATGAAAACAGCTGATCAAATATTTCTTAACTGGCTGCACAGCCATGGCATCATTACCTGAAATAATGATATCATCTACATAGACCAGAACATGTATTTGCACATGTTGTTCACGAAAAGCAAATAATGAATAGTCTGAGCTAGATTGATGAAAGCCATACTTCTTCAAAGAATCTGCCAGCTTATCAAACCAACAACGAGGTGCCTGACGCAAGCCATACAAAGACCTTCGTAGTCTACACACTTTCCTAGGATTTTTAGAGGCAAAACCTGGTGGCATTTTCATGAAAACTTCCTTATTCAAGTCCCCATGCAGGAAAGCATTTTGGACATCTTTCTGAAATAGTACCCAATTCTTTGCAGTAGCTACTGCAAGAAAAGTACGTACAGTGGTCATCTTTGCAGTTGGAGCAAAAGTTTCATGATAGTCAATACCCTCTTTTTTATTATTGCCAAGAATTACTAATCGAGCCTTGCATCGCTCAATGCTCCCATCAGAATTATATTTTATTTTGTACACCCACTTACTGCCAATAGCATTCTTCCCAAGGGGTAAGTCTTCCACCACCCAAGTTCCAATCTCTTCCAAAGCTTGGATTTCTTTTCTCATAGCTTCACGCCATCGTTCATCTCTCATTACCTCATTATAGAAACTGGTTTTGAACCTACAGTAATGCTTGCCAAGAACGAACATTGAAGAAAACCGATCATAGCTAACAAAATTGGCTATGGGATAAGACATACCTGAGGAATGTGGTTGAAGCGGTAAACTCTACGAGGGGCTGAATTGCACATTATTTGTCACATAGTCCTTTAGACATGTAGATGACTGTTTAATGCTATGTCCACGACCAAGCTGATCTCCCACTAGTACCACCTCTCCTGAATTTTCTCCCCTATTTTCAGCTGTACTATTTTCTGCAATTTCCTCAGTATTACAACCTTCAGGAGATTTCTATAACATCTCCCCATCTTCCTCAACAATTTCCCAATCCTTATGCTCATGAACTCCATCTGCATTTTTAGTAGAATGTTCACTTGCAAACATTGTTGTAGCATATGGAAATTTTGTTTCTACAAACACCACATCCCTTGAGACAAGATACTTAGAAGTTTCTAAATCATACACTTTCCATCCTTTCTTGTCAAAAGAGTACCCCACAATAACACACCTACGACTTCGACTGGCAAATTTATCCTTATCTCTAAATTGTCTATGCACATAACACAAACACCCAAAAGTCCTAATATGATTATAGGAAGGAAGTTGTCCAAAGAGAATTTCATAAGGAGTTTTTCCCTTCAGAACCGCAAATGGTGTCCTATTGATTAAGTATCTAGTTGTAAGAATGCATTCACCCCAAAATCAATTGGCAAGTGTGCCTGAAACATCAAAGCTCTTGCCACATTAAGGATGTGATGATGCTTTCTCTCAACTCGTTCATTCTGTTGGGGAGTTCCTACACGAGAAGTTTGGTGCAATATACCATTTTCATCAAAATATTTTCGTAGACACACAAATTCAGTGCCATTATCACTCCTAATAGTCTTCACATCCTTCTCAAATTGTTGTTTAACCATAGAAATAAAATGCTTAAGAACACAAGCAACTTCATGTTTTCCTTTCAGAAAATAAATCCACACAGCACAAGAACAATCATCAACAATAGTAAAAAAATAAGCAGCTCCACAAGAAGCAAAAGCTTTATAACGCCCCCATAAATCACAGTGCATTAAATCAAAACAATTCTTAGATTTATTGTCACTAGAATAAAACATGTTATAAAATTAGGGTAGTGTTAGAATAAAATCTTCACACTACACACTAATAAAACTCTAACTATTTTGCACAAGAATTTCTCTCTTTCTCTTCTCTCACAATTTTCTCTAATCTTTTTTTCACTAATCTTTCTTTCACAAAATAATGGTGTATTACAAGCTTAGATAATAGCTTTATTTATAGAGCTCTAATTAGTGGAATACATCATGGCATACATCATCTTCCACTAATCTTAATTAGTGGTGTCTCCACTAAATAGTGGACATCCATAAAAATCTTCTCTAATTATTCACATAAATCCATAATTAGTGGAGCCTCCACTAATTAATGGAGATTCCAATAATTCATAACACTCCCCCTTGGATGTCCATCCATTACATAAAGAATATGCCTCGTTAAAACATTACTAGATAAAAACCCAGTGGGAAAAAAAAATCTAGTGAAGGAAAAAGAGTACGCTATTCTATATGTCTGTTTATTACTCCCCCTGATGAGATGATTCCTTTTAAACCGACGCATACCGATTTTATATTTCCACTTTTCAAATGTTGCAGTTGGTAAAGTCTTCGTGAAAATATCTGCGAGGTTGTCACATGACTGAATTTGTAGCACATCAATTTCACCTTTCTTCTGAAGTTCATGAGTAAAGAAGAATTTTGGTGAAATATGTTTTGTCCGATCTCCTTTAATATATCATCCTCGTAATTAAGCTATGCAAGCTGCATTGTCTTCATAAAGAGGAGTTGGAATATCTTTGATTGATGATAATCCACAACTTTCTCAGATATAATGAATCATGGATCTTAGCCATACACATTCTCGACTTGCTTTATAAATTGTTATAATTTCAGCATGATTTGAAGAAGTAGCTGCTATAGATTGTTTCGTAAAATACCATGATATAGCAGTATTTCCACATGTAAATAGATAGCCCGTTTGAGAACGTGCTTTATGTGGATCAGATAAATAACCAGCATTTGCATAACCTATCAATGTTGGACTGGTTTTATTTGAATAAAATAATCCGAGATCAATTGTACCTTGGAGATATCGAAGGACTTGTTTAATTCCATTCCAATGTCGTCGTGTTGGTGAAGAACTAAATCTTGCTAATAAATTGACAGTAAAAGCAATATCAGGTCGTGTATTATTAGCAAGATACATCAATGCACCAATTGCACTGAGATATGGTACTTCAGGACCAAGAAGTTCTTCAATATCTTCTTGAGGTCGAAAAGGACCGGACGATCATTGGAATACTCAATGGATGTGCTTTGTCCATGTCAAATCTTTTTAGAACTTTTGCTGTATATGTTGAATAAATGTTCTACTTGCCAAATGTTCAATTTGTAAACCAAGGCAAAGTATACTTTTACGACCATCCTTGATGTCGAATAATCAATTGTTTCTTGAGGCTCTTCAAGAGTTCCAATAAAATTAAAATCATCAACATATATAGCTAATATCACAAATTTAAAACCAGATTTCTTAATAACAATGCATGAACATACCTGGTCATTTTAAATCTCGCTTTCAATCAATATTCACTAAGAAAATTGAACCACATGCGCCCAGATGGCTTCAGGCTATGTAATGATTTCTGCAACTTGATGGAGTAATTTTCACGAGGATAATGTTTATATGCTTCAGGCATATGAAATCCTTTGGGGATTTTCATGTAAACATCATTTTCTAAATTTCCATACAAGTAAGCAGTGACAACATCTAAAATGCGCATATCTATCTTTTCATGTACTGTCAAACTGATAAGATATCGGAGTGTAATAGTATCAATAACAGGAGAATAAGTTTCATCATAATCAATACCTGGTCTTTGTGAAAAACCTTGAGCTACTAATCGCGCTTTATATCAAACGATTTCACTTTTTTCATTGCGCTTTCGTACAAATATCCATTTGTAGCCAACAGGTTTTACACCTTCTGGTGTTCGGACTGTAGGTCCGAAGACTTCACGTTGTGTCAGTGCATTTAACTCCGATTGAATCGCATTTTTCCATTGCAGCCAATCTTTTCTATGCCGACATTCATCAACTGATATTGGTTCAGGATCATCACTATCCTGTGTAACATCAAGAGATATATTGTATGCAAATATATTATCAATAACAGTTTCTATCCGATTCCAACTTCTACCGGAAGTGGTATAATTGATAGAAATTTCGAGTGTTACTTTCATCAACTTACGGTTCTTTGTCATCGGTTCTCTCTTGGTCTTTATCATTCTTTTCTTCAATATGATCTTCTGGATCATTTAATCCTCTTTTCTTTCGAGGATTTTTATCTTTAGAACCAAGAGGTCGGCCACGCTTCTGGCGTGTTTTTGACTCAGCAGCTATATGTATAATATTTTGTTCTGCTGGAACTTCAATTCGAATAGGAGCATTTATAGCTGGCATATGCGATTTTGTTACTCTTCTAGAGTCAATAAAAGCGTCTGGCATTTGATTTGCAATGCTTTACAAATGAATTATCTTTTGAACTTCAAGTTTACACGCGCTTGTATGCGGATCAAGATAATTTAATGATGTTGTCCAATCACGATCTTTCTTGTACTGTTTCTGTTCTCCCCCTAATTTAGGGAATAATGATTTCACAAGAGAAATATAAAAAAATGATGACAAGCAGGAAATGCCAAGAAAAATATCTCCTTTTTTTTTTCACTCTTCCCGGTACTGACTTTTCTTCTTCCTCTCTTGTCTTTTCTTCTCCTCCGACCCTCTACCTACCCTCTACCTCTTCTTCTTCCTCATACAAATATATATATATATATATATATATATATATATATATATCGATATATATCTCAGTCATCAGTCATTAGTAAACATCAAAAACAAAAATCACAAAGCAGATATGGAGACTCGTAATTCATTTGAGACATGGTCAAATGTTGACTCGGTTTCTGCAACAGATTTTGATGTAGTTTCCTTTCCAAACCAACCGCTTCTGCCTAATTCGAACGCAGAAGATTTTGATATGTTTTCCTTTCCAAACCAACCGCTTCTGCCTAATTTGAACGCTGAAGATTTTGATATGTTTTCCTATCCAAACCAACCGCTTCTGCCTAATTTGAACGCTGAAGATTTTGATATGTTTTCCTATCCAAACCAACCGCTTCTGCCTAATTCGAACGCAGAAGATTTTGATATGTTGTCATTTTCAAACCAACCGCTTCCTCCTAATTTCAGGTGAGATGCCTTTGAGGGCTTCCATTTGTTTTTAGTATGCTTGATAATGAAATTAAACTCTCTTTTGGTTTGTTTTTTATGTAAATCAGTGGAAGTTTTGAACATACTGCTTTTGACCAAGTTGATCTGCCCCTACAAGAGACTGCTTTTGATACTGTTCCTCTTGATGTTATTCCTTTGAATGAGGATATGCTTGTGCATGATCCTTTCTACTCTCTAATGGATTTTGAACAAAGCCAGAATATTATTCCAGGTTATTATACATTTAAACATGGATTTTGAATGGTATTACCTTTACTGATATTATTTTCTTTTTCTAGGAGAAATAATGAGTGGTCTTGGCAACGAACTTGGAGTAATACTCATGAAATGCATAATATCGAAGTTCAAGATATTATTACAGACAAAATTCCTGGGGAGAAGAAGATGATTAAGAGGCAGAGAGAAGAAGGGCAATAACTCCCAGACACTATCAAGAGAAACAATTTCGCAATACTTTTACCTACCAATCAAGAGCGCAGCCAAAGAATTGAATATTGGCATAACTCGTCTCAAGAAAAGATGTAGGGAGTTAAGAATTCGTCGATGGCCTCACAGGAAATTGGTGAGCTTGGAGACCATAATCAAGAATGTTCAGGTTCTCTCTCATACATACTTATAATTTGCAAGTATGAAACTATGAAAGATTTATAAGTAAATAACCGATAATATCACTTCGATTTACAGGAGATGCAAAATAAAGAAGAAGGAGGACATATGGCTGAGAAGAAGTTGAAAGAAGCCATTGCGATCATCGGAATGTGAAAAACGAGTTGGTGGAAGAAAGTCCTAATACGCAGTTAGAGGACCAAACACAGAAATTGAGACAAGCATGCTTCAAGGCCAAATATAATAAGAAATTTAATTATAATAAACTTAAGGAGATCATAAAATCCCAAGACTCATTTCGCAGTAATTTTACGGCTAATTCTGCTGCTAGTCTCGATGCTGGCTCAAATGGGAAATAAAATGAGGAGGATGTCGAAAAAAATGAGCTGAAGTCCATAATTACTAATTGTTTGTCTTCCTCTAATGTAAATATTGAAAAAGAACAATTACAAACCTTCATCTTACATTTGTCAGCTCAATTACAAAAGAGCAACTATAAGCATGTATCCTCAAGTTCATATGAACACTAGTGATATGAATAAAAGATGTGATGCTTATTATTAATAGAAATATCTTTTTCCCTTATTATCTTTTCTGTTCCACTTCGGTGGCTGGTATTTCTCTGTGATAAGGGAAATATCGAGTGTGTCCATGACCATAACCACGGCCACTGCCACAACTACGACTATAACGATGGCTTCTGTTGCAGCCAACAACGTTCACTTCTGGGAGTGCTGTTGAGCCAGTTCATCTGGCTTCATGATTTTTCAATAATAACTCATGTTAAATCTGTCAATTTTGGATACCCTTTTTCTCGATATTGTTACTGTAGGATAGTATTCGAAGTATGAAAAGTGGAGAATGTCTTCTCCAATATAACTTCATCAGTAACTTTTTCTCCGCAAAATTTTTAACTAAGATGTAGTTTTATACATCACGGAGTTCACGGTTTTACAATCTTGCAACTTCAGGTGCAACCATTCATACCGTGCAGTGGGTAGTATGACCATCTTCAAGTGGTCAAATCTTTCTTTTTATCCACATGACATATGAATCTCCTTTTTTTAGCATTTAGATGCATTTTTGTATGACATATAAATTTTTTTTTTCAGAAATATCAAGGGCTACAAATTCGAATTTAGTGAGATCAATAAATGCGTACCTGTCTTCTGGCTTTAATAACGGCAGAGACTCGTGCTGATAACGTGTTATAAAATTAGGGTAGTGTTAGAATAAAATCTTCACACTACACACTAATAAAACTCTAACTATTTTGCACAAGAATTTCTTTCTTTCTCTTCTCTCACAATTTTCTCTAATCTTTCTTTCACTAATCTTTCTTTCACAAAATAATGGTGTATTACAAGCTTAGAGAATAGCTCTATTTATAGAGCTCTAATTAGTGGAATACATCATGGCATACATCATCTTCCACTAATCTTAATTAGTAGTGTCTCCACTAAATGGTGGACATCCATAAAAATCTTCTCTAATTATTCACATAAATCCAATAATTAGTGAAGCCTCCACTAATTAATGGAGATTCCAATAATTCATAACAGTCTCTAGTTTGTTTTGCTCTAAAACAAACACCACAACTTAAATTATCACTATTTCTACTAAATTTATTTGCTGCAAAAATCAACTCTAGCACCTTATTCAACGGATGACCCATTCTCCTATGCCAAAGATTGAAGTCTGAAACTCCAAAAGCTTTACAAGCATTTGCCGAAGCCACCACCTTCAAAAAATACAACCCCTCGTGTTGTTCACCTACTCCAATCAGCCTCCTCATATTTCGGTCCTATATATCATAAATTTTGTTAGTGATTTGCAGCACCAGATTTGAGTCATTGAGAAGTTGTGAAATAGAGATCAAGTTATATTCTAAATTAAGCACAAAAAGAACATGTTGCAATTTCAATCCTCCTCCAAGATGCACCATTCCTTCTTTCAGTGCCACAGTTGCTTCACCATTTGGCATTCCGACTGAACATGAAACAATGTCAGATACATCTCTCAGCCAGGCCCTTCTCCCAGTCATATGATGGGAAGCCCCTGAATCTATTACCTAAGACAAAATTTCTTGCTTACCAATCAATCTTTCATTGGATACAGTCTTTTGCGAACTCAAATGTCCCAGCAAAGTGCTCCATTGTTCATCATTCAACCCATTAAGCCCCTTTCTGTCAGTTTCTATGACTTCTCTGTGATCATCTTCTGTTGCAAATGTTTGAGTGACATTTGCTCGTGGTACACCACCCCTGTCACGGCCTCCACTACCATTGCACTTACGCCCACTTCCTTGTCCTGGAGTACTGGAGCGAGGTCTATTTTCCCACCAATCTGTATACCCTATCAGCTGAAAGTAGGTACCTGAATCGTGTCCCTCACGATTGCAATGTGAGCATACTGCAGTTTTGTCCCCCCCTGAATTTCGTTCACCAGCCTGAACTGCAAAGCTCATGGGGTTGCCTTTCTCTTTTCTTGTTCGTGACATTGTCCTTCCTCGTTTTTGCTGAACGACCAATGCATATACCCTATTCAGATTGGGTAATGGCTCTGTGCTCAAAATATTAGCGCGCACAGTACTATAGTGTTCTTCATCAAAACCCATCAAAAATTGATGAACTCTTTCTTCCTCCCTTTTCTTTTCCAGTTCAGTTGTGAGATTGCACTTACATCCACCACAACTGCACAATGGTATTTCATCGTAATTATTCAGTTCATCCCATATGGTTTTAAGTTGTCCATAGTAATTGACTATGGTTTGTCCCTCTAGCTTGCAGTTCCTCAAGTCCGATCTCAATTTCTTGACTCTTGGTCCATTCCAATTGAGAAGCGCTGCCTTATGTCCTCCCATAAATCTCCAACATTGTCCACAAAAGAAATAGTTGAACGTAAAGAGGGTTTAATGGTGTTAAATACCCATGAAACCAATGTGGAATTAACTGTCCACCAATCTTCAATTTTCGGTGAATCATCTGCCAGTTGTTCCGCGGTTCCATCAATGAAACCATACTTCTTTTTGGCCCTCAATGCAGTCCGCACTGCCCGTGCCCACTCTTCATAATTTTCTCCCTTCAACTGCACTTGGATAATTATGTTGCCTGAATTGTCGTTGGGGCTCAGAATTTTCTTCGTCTTTGGGAGGCATGGCTCTAATACCATGAAGAAAACAGAAATACTGGGATCAAAAGAGATCATGTTCTCATTGATTTCAAAGGTGCATTTATATATAAAAATAAGGATCCTACCTATATAATTTCTATATATGTACAAATAAAAATTTCCTATACAATAGTAAACTATCAAAATTACATCCACTAATTGATTAACTAAAGATCCTAAAGTATCATTTCGTAAGTTGCTACACTAATTTCTGCAATTTCCTCAATACGCCTCTCTCCCTCTAGCCAGAAAATAAAAAGAAATCGAAAAAGAAAACGGATGGAGAAAGTCCAGTTGGTCCACGCAATCATTCGCCAACATCCAGTCTATGTAACGGGGGAGCTCACTCGTGTTGTAATAGACTTTATAAGTTGTTCAGACAGTCTATGTGAAGGCTAAAACTTTAATTTGGACTTCAATTAATTTATGATTAATTATGTAAAAATAACCCTACAATCTTTCCACATAGCTCAAACGTTTCAGGATAGTGATTTTTAATTAAGGTAAGATTTTATTTTATTTTTTATACTTACTTGTAATGCCAACACCTTGTGATTGATCATGAAAAAGTAATTCAAACTTCTCTCGTCCTTTTTATTGAGATAGTTAATATTAAAAATTTTCTATTATCGTTTCGAGATGGTATACTCTGAATACTTTTCTTCTTTGCAAGACACAGAACACATGCTCCTGTTGACTTACAAGGAGAAGTTATTTCAATACTCTCTGTTAGATGAGTGCAGAAGCTATTAGAAACCCAAAATATTCTTGCCCAAAATGCAATCTTTCATTCACTAAAGTCTGGTCGAAGTCTGAAACCAACAAGTCAAGCATGGTGAATAGAGAAAAGAGCGGAGAGAGGCGACAGAAATTTCGAGGAAAGAATATTAATTGGATCTTGAAACACAGAGAATGCTCCATGAAAATCGAAAGAAAATCAACGGAGAGGTTCTTCTTTTAACTACAAGAATAATATTGTCATTTTAGCAAAAGGGGACTGCTTTAAGCGATTAAAAAATTAGCATTTTTTTCAGTAAGTGTTAACAGACACATAATCCTTTATTAAAATTTTTTAATTTTCTTGTTGATGGATTTCTATGTAAAAAAAATAACATTTGTTAAGAATGCAATTTACAAAAATAGACACATGTATGGGGAAAAAAAAACAGAGAGAGATATAAAGACTTTTTTTTTTCACCTGCAAATTTATCTAGATTATGGACAATTCAAAAATTGAATATGTGAATGAAAATATATAATCAGCATATTAGGTAAATTAGTGAATAATTAATTTTATAATTATGTATGAGTGAAAATGAAACTCTACTAATATGCACATACATATATTTGAATTTTCAATAATGTTTATCTCCCAAATCTTACTAAAATAAGATACACAATATGAGAAGATGATAATTCTATTAGTTAAAAATACTTATTACATGTTAAAAAACATCAATTCTTTTGCCTATCATATATTTTTTCATCACGATTTGCTCTATTGACAGCAAATATTATTGTTACCTTTTTTACCAACATGAAAAAGTATATTATAAGTTAGGCTAAGGTATGATAGTTTTAGAACAATGATTTTTTTTTCTTTTTTATTTTTTTGGCAATTTATTTAAACCCAAGGGTAAGAAAAGAAAATCAAATACTTTTATTTATTTTAGAATTAATTGCTAACGTAGATTTACCTAGATGGGGACAAAAAGATTTAAAAAAAGGAAAAGATTATGGGATAAATTAAAATTTGTTCCAATGGTTACGGGAATTTAGTAATATTATTTGTCAAAAACAATTATTGAAAGTAAAAAGTAAGTAGAAAAAAAAATGCAAAAAGTTCAAAAATTGTCAAGAGCATCCAGTAGCCAAATTGTACCATACTGACAATTTTACCTGCATCTGGAAGGTATACATCTGTTTAATTGTTAATTTTGCATTTTTTTCCCAATATATATATTAATTTTAAGAATAGCAGGCTTTATTAACTTGGTGCACTGTCTTTATAATCATTTTATAACTTACAATATTGGATTGAAATTGTGATTATAAGTAATTTGTTTTTTTTTTTTTTGTGAAATCCCAAAGAAAAAAAAATATTATAGTGAAATCATAATTGTACTGTTGACAGTGAGTACAAACAGAAGCACTTTCTTCATCCAAGAGAATGGCTCATTAATCTATTAGGGAAAAGGTTTGTCAACAAATAATTAGTAAATTAATTATTTTAACGGACTTTGCCAAACAATAAATTATAATTTGATTGATATAATTATTTTTTAATATAAAAAAGATTATAAAAAATCAGAATCTAAATTAGGGTTGTTCAATAAAATAAAAAATCGAACTAATCCAATCCAAATCGAATTTTGATATTTTGGGTTGGTTTGATTTGGATTGAGTTAAGAAAATTATAAACCTATAATTTAGTTTGATTTTTTAAAATTATATAACCCAACCCAACCCAAACCCACATATATTAATTAAATTTATTTTAATTTTAAAATAAAATTTTGAAGAAAAACCCTATATTGGTAACTATTCTGCTACTCTTTCTTTCTTCTTAATTTCTCTCGATTATCTCCGTAACTCCCCTCTTCTTTAGTTCTCCCTTTTGAGTCTCGACATTAGACAGTGACATTCTCCATCACCACTTACACTACCATTCCTTCAAATTTGAGGAAAGTCATCGGTTTTTGGTCACTACTGCTTGGAGATGGAAGCGGTACTAGTATTTTCTAACTACTTGGAATCCTTTCAAAACTTCTTTAATTCATGGTCATAGACTCATAAATATTTTCTAATTGTTGTGGATTTGTAGATGATTTCACGGGATATACTTGGGTTTTCATGCTTATTCATAAAATGTTTGCAATTATTTTTTATAATATATTTTGCAAGTGTATTGAAAAGTTTGAAATTTAACATTTATTGGAAATTGGAAAATGATTTGAAACTAATATGTGCTATTTATTTAGTTTATTAGCAAAGTATTCTATGTATTTAACTTTATTTAGTTTGTTTTATTTATATTGAGTAATATTTTGATATGATATGAAACTATAAATTTAACTTTGATTAGTTTGTATTATTGAGAAGTGATTACTTTTTGTAATATTTAATTAATATTTTTACATGTAATATTTTATCAAATATTAGGGAATAGTTTATTTACATAATAAATTATGTATAGATCGATTGAACCAAATTAAATTAAACCAAACTGAACATAATTTAAACCGACGATTTGAAATTTTTAATAATTTAATTTGGGTTTAAAATTTTCAAACCGAAATATTTGAGTTTAGTTAAAAAATAGATAAAACTAAACTAACCCAAACCATGACCAGTTCTAATCTAAATAAAAAGGAGACGTTGATTTCCCACGGGACAAAACCAAGGGACCCTGGCCCCAATTACACACTCAAAACACAACACAACATCCCATCTTCTCTAAACAACTGCATACTGCACTTGCTTTTCATTGTTTTTTGGAGATAATTCCAGACATTCTTCTACTTTCTTCTTCCAAAAACAACAGAAGCATATGGCTGGCTCCATTCTGGGTGTTTTAACTAAAAGTGTTTTGGCTAAGGCTTCTGAACAAATTAGCGGCGTGTGGGGTGTTAATAAAGACCTTGAAAATCTACGCGAAAGAGTAAGGTTGATTCATGCTTTGCTGTCTGATGCAGCAAGGAAAGATTCATGCGAAAGTGTTCAACGTTGGCTGAAAAGTCTCCAAGCTGTGACAACTGATGCTGACAACCTGTTGGATCAGATTGCCTATGAAGGTCTGCGCAAGAAGATTGAGAAAGGAAAGCTAAATAAGGTCAGTCACTGCTTCACTTCTTCAAATCCTCTTGCATTTCGTTGCATGATGGCTAATCGGATTAAGGAAATCAACTTGGCTTTGAACAAAGTTTATGAAGAATCTGGTCAAATAGGACTTAGGCCGATTGATATTGGACACACTTATTCCACTGAAATAAGAAGTGGTAGAATCACCCATCCTTTTGTAGATGATTCAAAAATTGTGGGAAGGGAAGATGACTTAGAAAAAATTTTGAAAATGTTGACTTGTTCAGAGGATGAAAATAATTTATCAGTGGTTGGAATAGTTGGAATGGCTGGTCAGGGGAAGACAGCCATTGCTCAGCTAATTTACAAGAATGAAAAAGTCTCCATGTACTTTGGAAAAAGAATTTGGGTTTGTGTATCAGAAGATTTTAAGGTGGAAAAGATATTAAATGATATGTTGCAATCCCTTAGTCGAAAAAAGTCTGAGTTGACACTTAGGGAACCCCTAGTGGAGGAGCTTAAAAGGGAATTGAGTAATAATAGATTTTTACTCGTATTGGATGATGTATGGGATGATATCAAAGAACTTTGGGAATGTATGAGGGACTGCTTGAGAGAGATATGGGGGGCAAATGGATCTAGAATATTGGTAACAACACGTAGTGGAGGGGTTCTTTCAACAATGCAAGCATCCTTTACCCATCACTTGGAAAAATTGTCTGATGATGATAGCTGGACATTATTTGAGAAAATTGCTTTTGCCAAGGGCGGAGCAGTGGAGACTCCTGAACTGGTGGATATAGGTACAAGAATTGTTAGAAGATGTGGAGGAGTACCATTGGCAATTAGGACACTAGGAGGGTTGATGTACTCTATGAAATATGAACAAGAGTGGTTAGAAATAGAAGAAAATAAAATATGGAGTTCACCAAATTCTGCACAAATATTAGCTATAAAATTAAGTTATGATCATTTGCCTTCGTTGTCCTTAAGACAGTGTTTTGCATTTTGTTCTATTTATGCAAAGGACTCTATTTTAAAAAAGGAGAGATTAGTGGAGCTTTGGATGGCACAAGGATTCTTGAACCCTCCTCCTGGGGGAAGTCAATTGGACATGGAACGCATCGGACACAACTATTTCAATGCACTATTGCAACGATCATTACTGCAAGATGCTCAAGTCAATAAGTATGGCGATATCGTATCTTGCAAGATGCATGATTTAGTGCACGATTTTGTATTGCAAGTAACTGAGGGTTATTATTTGAATATGGCGGATGGGGTGGTTGGTAATGATACCACAGTTGTACACTTGTTAATCTATAATGGCATGGTGAAAATATCAAAAGAAAGGCTTCAAAAGGTACGGACTTTGATTTTGGATTGTGACTTTGCTCGTATTAATTTGGAAGAATGCAAACATCTTCGAGCTTTAGTTGTGCATGATTGGAAGATTAAAATTCTGCCAAATTCAATAGGACAATTGAAGCATCTTAGACATCTAGACATTGTCAACACTTCTATAGAATCACTTCCAAGCCCAATCACCAAGCTTTACCAATTGCAAACCTTGAGAGTTGGTCATATGTTCAAGAAATTCCCAAAAGATTTTGGAAATATGCTTAACCTGAGACATGTATATATCCAGGAAGCAGGTTTCAGGCATTTTCCTCAGTTTCCAAAGATTGGAAATTTGACTTCTCTTCAAACAATAAATTACTTTGCAGTAAGTCAAGATAGGAAATCTCAAATTGAAGAGTTGAGCAATTTGCAAAATCTTGGGGGTGAGGTGGAAATTCATGGCCTGGAGAATGTGAGCAATAAGGATGAAGCTACAATGGCAAAGTTATCAGACAAGAAAAACATTGCGTGTTTAGAACTTCATTGGGATATTGAAACTGATAATAACAGAGAATGGTGCAATGACGAGAGTGTTTTGGAAGGGTTAGAACCTCACTCAAATTTGAAGGTTCTAAAAGTTGAAGGCTTTGCAGGTGAAAGTCTTCCTTCATGGATGGTCAGCCAAAGACGACCCATACCCCTTCGTAATCTTGTGAATATCACTTTATCAGAATTTCCCAACTGCAAAAACATCCCTCCACTTGGGCACCTGCCATATCTGAAGTTTGTGGCCATCGAAAACATGACAAGTTTGAAATGTGTTGGAAGCGAATTCTATGGGTATTCCCATCTTGAGAATGCAGAAGCAAGTTCTAGTAAGAGTGTTCCTATCTCTACTCCAATTGTGGCATTTCCCTCATTGCAAAATCTGCAACTTGATTCATTGTCCAAGTGCGAACAATGGTTGGGTCCTGGTCTGCATCAGCCGTCCCTTTCATTGAAGCTTTTTCCTCATCTGAAGGAGTTGCGTGTTTCTGGTTTTTCTAAATTGAACTGCATACCAGACATTCAAACCAACCTCGTCTCTCTGGAGGTGTTGAAGATAAGCGATTGCTATAATTTGGTCTCAATTCCAAGTATTGGTGGCATGAAATCTCTACGAGAACTAAATATTACGAAAACTAATTTGGCTGCTTTACCCAGTGGGCTTGAAGCGTGTACCTCCCTCCTGAAGTTGAGGCTCTCTATATACTCTGCTTCTTGGATTCAGAGTCTAAGTAGCCTACCAAACCTTAGAGAATTGGAACTATTACTCTGGGACAAGAGTACTGACAATGATTGTTTCCCTTGGCCAAGCACAAGCAGCTCCACTACTGCTTCTGGGACTGAACATGGCATTCTGGAATACCCTAATTTTGACTCTCTAGAATATCTTTACTTGAGTGAGATGTGGTCTTCAAAAATCAAGTATTTGCCCGAGCAAATTCAACATCTTCCCGTCTTGAGGAAGCTTGAATTACGTTTCTTCCCCTGTATGGAGGCTCTTCCAGAATGGCTGGGTAACATCCATTCCCTGCAAATTCTGAGTGTTTGTTTTTGTGATAAACTTGCATATCTTCCCTCCGCAGAAGCACTGCGGCGCTTCACCAGGCTAGATATTTATAGGTGTCCAATCCTGATGGAGAGATGCAGAAAAGAAGATGGTCCAGAATGGCATAAAATTTCCCATATTCCAAATATGGATTTAAGGTAGAAATGGATGTGACCCATTAATTTTTCCTATAGTTTCCCATTCTCTAGTATTTTATGTATTAATTTTCCATTCAACTTATATTTGATTTTTTTTTTTGTTTTTTTAATATCTTTGAGATTATCATACTTGTTTTGTTATTATGCTTACTTGAAAGTTGTATTAACTATTGGCTTCAAAGTAAAAATTGTATTATGATCAACTCTTTAAATTGGTTTGCAATATTTGGAATTAGAATAATTCTTATATGGATTAAATTCATGTAGACCAATAGTGTTGGAAATTTATATCGTATAACTTTCACTGTATATAGTACGATATTTCAAAATTATTAGTACATGTGGATTAGGTTTATATTAGAATTTCCGCTCTAATTGTCCAATTCTAAAGAAGAGATGCAGAAAATAAGAAGGTCTAGAATGGGAGAAATGAATGTGACTTCTCTCTTTCAATTCAACAGTTTCCAATTTGATTGGCAATATATAGTAAAAATTATGAAAATTTTTGCAGGGCAAAATTCAACGTTTTGCCCAAAATCAAATATAAGAAAGGTTACATATGAGAGAAAAACTTAAAAAATTGTCTTTTGTGCTCTGAGTTTCTTTGGTTCGAGCTCCTATGGAGTAGAGGGCTTGTTGGGCAGATGAGGATCCATGGTGACGAGCAAATTTTCTATAGATATATATATTTAAAAAAAATTAAAACTAAGCACAAATAAATATAAATTAATAGAATTCATATCTTAATTATAACATTAACAAATTATTTTTCTAAAATATATATTACTTTTAAGATGTCTTATTGCTATCTTTCCACTACTTGAACGGAATATTAACAGAAATTATTTGAAAGCATTAGTCACTAAAATTTTGACATTTTTTAATAATTGTTAACGGGCACATGAATCTTTTTTAAATTTTTAAATTTTATATTCGATGGATTTATGTGTGGAAAAAAAAGTCTCGGTATTTTACAAGAATGGATACATGTTCAAAAACATTTGAGTGATAAAAGGCTTTTTTTTTCCCCACAAATTTATCTAGACTGTAGACAATTCAGAAATACAACAGTGTTGAATTTTAAAAGTAAATGGTAATATATAATCAGTGTATTAGGCAAAATAAAAATAATTAACTTGTAATTATTCAAGTGAAAATAAATTTATGATCATTATATTTGAATTTTCAATGTAAATTTATAGCCAGTATATTTGAATTTATATGAATAAAGTAATAATTCAATTAATTAAAAACATTATTGCCATTGACAAGTTATAGATTCTGCTCAAAAGCGTTAATATCATTAAATCTGCGAAGTCTATCCTTTTGCCCATCATATATTTTTCATCTGAAGTTCAAGTTGCATCATGAACTATATTAGTCAAACATAAAGTCAATTATTGAAAGAGCAAATGTTATTATTACCCTTCTAACTAATATGAAAATGTTTATTATACCCTTAGTGAAGATGGTGACAGTGTGGCAATAAGGTGATATTTTTAGGACAATTTTTTTAATTCTTTTTTTTTTTTTGTAGTTTTGTCAAACCCCAAGGGTGATAAAAGGAATTCCAATATATTTATTTATTTTGAAATTATTTGCAAAAGTAAACTTAAATAGATGGGAGCAAAAAGAGTTTTAAAAAAACATTATGGAATTTACTAAAATTTATTATAATGGTTAAAAGAAGTGTAAAAATATTAGGGGGAAAGTACACTTTGTCATTCCAAGTATAGTCTAAATCCCGTATTATCATTCAAATTTCATTTTGGATCTAATTGGTATCTAAATATAAGTTTTATTTCAAATTAACATCCAACCACCTCTGATCGTTAGTGAACACACCAAATTAAACACAAAGTAGTGTCAATTTCTCATCTAATCAACTCAAAATATAAAAAGACTAAATTGTTTATAAATTTAAATTGAAAAAACAAACGTGCTTTAATGTCGTTTTCAAAACATATTTGAATTTCAAGCTTTTCACTTAGGGACAGTAACTCCCTTTGAAAGACCGTAAATCTACCCCTTAAATAAAAAAAAAAATGCATCAGGAAGTCTAGATTTTAGAAACCATCTTCTTGAATATCTCCCAACTCTTCAAAAGGTTAAGCCTTTTGTTGGGGGAACGAAACACAACAGAGACACACGCAAGCAACGGAACAAAAACAGAAACTAAATTCAACAACAAAAGTAAATCAAGTTTCAAAATAATCCTCCCTACTCCTTTTCAATTCCACATTTGAATGAAAAATAAGAGCACCAAGGAAAAATTAAATGGCAACAATAATGGAAGATAGAAAAATACAGTCGAAACACAAGATCAAGGTACACCCAATTTTTATGTGAAAAATCGAAGAGGAAAAATTACGGAACCTTGAATTCATACCAAAAGCTTCACTAATGAGCAAAGAGGAATACAAGAGAGAGTTACACAGTATACAACTGAAAATACAACCACAATGAAAGTAAAACTTCATATAAAACAAACAAAGAGATGAAAATTGGAGAAAATGTACTAGAAAAATTCGTTACTGTTTGGCAACAATAATTCTAAATCCGACCGTCAAAACCTAATCACTACCGTTAGAATATAGATCTACCTTTACTCTGTAACATATCCAAAATTGAACCAAATCGAAGCACATTTCACCATCCGATCTTCAACTAGATTAAGACTACTCAAACAAAATTTTTTGTATCTTTTTTTCTTCTCTCTCTCTTGTCTAATTCCGTCTGTCTCTCTCATCTCACACACAGCCGACAGAAACAACAGCTTTAAAGTCAACTTTGTTTTACCCACAAAAATGGACCAAAGCAACATTGGGCCTTTTTCCTTCCCATATATTGGGAAGCCAATAAAACCCAACAAATCTCCGCCTCCCAACCATATGGAGGAACTTACCATCCCAGCAAAGGAGCAACAAACCTCAAAATTTCATATAGGCAAGACTTTAGTCAGCATATTAGCCCCATTTTCATCTGTATGGACTTTCTCAAGTGTTACCAACTTTTCATTTAACACATAACGTGTGTAATGATACCTCACATCAATATGTTTAGATTTTGAATGAAATGAAAAATTTGCCAAGATGAATAGCACTTTGACTATCATAAGGTAGCATATACATCTCTTGAGAACAACCAAGTTCTTCCATGAATTTTTTCATCCACAATAATTCTTTACAAGCCTCTATTTTAGTGCACTATTGCAAAAATCATTGCTGCAAAATACTAAAGTCAATGACTATGGTGAGATCGTATCTTGTAAGTTGCATGACTTAGTGTACAATTTTGCATTATTTGAGAGTTACTGTTTGAATATGAAAGACGGAGTGGTTAAAAATAATAGCACTATTATACACTTATTAATCTGTTTTAATGGAAGGTTTGAAAAGATTCAAACTTTGATTTTGGAAGATTGTGGCTTTGCTCAAATCAATTTGGAGTGTAAGGGGTTTTGAGTTTTAGTTGTGCGCGATTGGAGCATTGAAAATCTGCTAAGTTCAATGGGACAAGTGAAGCATTTTAGGCATCTAGACATTGTCGAACACCTATAGAATCACTTCCAGACACAATCACCAAGCTTTACCACATGCAAACTTTGAGAGTTGGTAAGCAGTTTGAGAAATTCCCAAAAGATTTTGCAAATATGCTTAACTTGAGACATGTATATATATCAAGGAACGAACTTTCCAACAACATTTCACTACAAAAAAAATTGCTTCTTGCGATGGCCAAAAACCATCACAAAAGGGTTTTGCGACGGTTTTGCCCGTAGCTAAAAAGGTTGTCGTAATTTGCGACGAATTTTTTTTAAGCGTCAGATTTGCGACGGTCATTTAATTAATAATATTAAAATTAATTTATAATTAATTTAGTGACGGTCATTTAATTAATGATATTATAATTATATTTGCGATGGTGAGTTAGCGACGATTTTACAACGGATTTTTAATCTTTTTAAAAACTTAATTATAAATTTTTTATTTTAAAAAATATTTATTAAATTTGAGACAGTTTTGTGAAGGATTTTTATTTTTTTCCAAATTAATTATTAAATTTTATTTTTAAAAAAATTATTTATTAAATTTGCGATGCCATTTAAGCGACGAATTTGCGAAGGTCGTCGAATTTTAAATTTTTCAAAAAAAATTAATTATGAAATCAGCTCCGACCCGATCAAGTAGTCCTCCTGGCCCGACTTGGTAGGCCGTTGCAATCTCTCTCGCTAACAATTATTGAAATTGTTACTAGATGCGAGGCTCAAACCTATGTCTTTGTTATGGGAGAGTATGTGCTCCATCACTAGGCTATGTGAATTCTTTTATTTATTTTCACATTATCTTAATTATATACTATATTATATTATATAAAATATTGACAAATTTTTTAATTAATAAAATATATTATATTATATAGTATATTTATATTATATATATAATTTATATTTAAATATATTTCACTTAATAATGTCTTTTTGCGTATTCTATAATTCAATTAAATAAAGTAAAAATTCATATCCAAACTTTAGATATGAGATATAGTATAGTATAGTATATATCAATATTATATATATGATTTTTTAAATACATAATATGTGATATATATGATTCTTTTTAGATTATTAATATATATTAGTATATATATTAATATAGCATATATATTATATGATTCTTTTTAGATACATAATATGTACATTATATACACACACATACATATTAATAAAAAATAATATATATACATACATATATACATATTTATTTATGTTGATATATGTATATCTATATGTGAAACCCCGCTTAAAGCCAACCTTAGAGTAAGGGGGATATGATGAATATCATGTCATTCTGCATAAAAATATACTATTTGAATGATTTTATGTGCCTTAGAATTATGATTTATAGATTAAATGACTTATTTATGCTTGTTAGGTAGAAAGGGTAAAAAGGTAATTTTGCTTGAGGTCAAAATAGGAAGATGACTAAAGGTTTAGATAAGAAGAATATTTGGGTGAGAAAATAAAAATAAGAGTTTGTGTGGTTAGAGCTTTGTGATTTAATCTCTAAGGACATGAGTTCAAATCCCATTCCTTAAGTTTTATTCATGATTATCTTAGTTATGTTTGAATTTTTTATTTTCTTACATTCTTTAAGGATAGGAATGTTGTCTTAAGGGAGACATGAAGATAATGTCTTGATCATGTGATTATGTCCTAAAAAGAATTCTAGAGGAATTCTTGTCCCCTTTAAAATCTTAGATGAACCCCTAGTCTTGAAATTCGGAAATCAGCCTTGAGGGATAGGGGATTGCTGAAAATAGGGAGGAGAGTTAGGATGGGTTTCCAAGGAAAGTAAATCACCATAGTTATACCTTCAATTCTACCTTCATTTTGTTCATGATTTGGTAAAGGAAAAATTTGGAAATTTTTCCAAAATTTCTGCAAGGTTATTTTCGAAAGTTCGGCCAATATTCTTACCCCATTTACTGCCAGAAAAATGGTCATTTCATGTGACATTGAAGGCTAAAAATTCTAAGAATTTTTGAACTGCATAACCCTTGCAAACCAGAACTTTTCCTTCAGCAAATTCGCTGCATTGAAGCTGGATTTTGAAGCCAACTTTAAGTCCTAAACTTCATCTATTTTTCTTCATAAAGAATGTTGGAAAACCACCATTAAAAAACCTTCAAATACCCTAAAAAACTAGCTACAAATCGGGCCACAAAAAGCAAAAAATTCTGGACCAAAAACCATCTTCATTCTATGTACTCTTGAAGCATTGAAAACCAGAAAATTTCCAGCTTAGTTTCTCAAGGCAAAGGTCGAAAAACTTTCATTCAAACCTCTGAAAATTGGACCTTATTCAGCCATGGACTAAACACCATTGACCTCCATACTAACCTTGAGTGCTTGGACTCCATGATCACACCTCAAAAAGCTCCTAAGATTACTCTATCCAAAACTCATTTGAACTTCAAACTAATTTCAGAATTTTTGCTCCATTAAAACACTTTTATAGCAAGTGATCAAACCAAAATTCCTTTGCCATTATAGACTAAGTTTCGGTCAGTTTAATGACCTAAACAACCTCCATTCGTTGCACTAAGACTAGCTTGTTCAGCCTTACACCATTGAAGAGCAAAGAGACCTCCTATGAACAACTACCATTAACTAATCCTCTATCTCAAATAACTCTTCATTTTCCTCTATTTGAATTTCAAAAAAAAAAAAAAAAAACTGAACACTTCGCTCTCCTTTTTGCTAAAACTGAAACTCCTAACTACACAAGACCATTCGGTCAACAACAATTCTAGAAATTCGCAAGCCATTTTCTCTCAAACTTTTTTAAAACACCAAGAACACATACTTCATATCTTCAAGTCTAAACCTATCCTAAACATCTCCAATCACTCCTAAATACTTCAGATCACTTATATTTAGTCCCTACTCTTCATTTCTGGTTTTTATAACACGAAATCACGCAAACTAGAATTTTCAAACGGATCAAAATCAGTTTTTTTATTGAAGGTTCCAAGAACATCAAAAGGTAAAACAAGAACGACCTTCTTGTTCTTTTTCTTCTACTCAACTTTTAATGTTCCATTCTAATGCCCTTTCTCTCTCTCTCTCTCTCTCTCTCTCTCTCTCTCTCTCTCTCTCTTGGCCGAAATGGTGATGATCAACCATGGCTGTTTTTTTTCGGACCACTAAAGACTCTCAACCGCATGGACCTTCACTAATCAAGAAACCTTCATCAAGTGATCATCTATTAAGTATTTCTTCTTAAATCTTCCTTTTAATTTTTGAATTCATGTCTCTTAGATGTTGATAGGAAGATTGAATATAAATGGGGGTTGAGTATATGTATGTGGATGAAGGGGATGGAGTTAGGATATGAGAGTTAAAATGTATGATTAGATCTCATGGATTTTTCTTTTTGAATCAATATATGAGTATCATGGTTAGGAGATTTATAGATGTTTGATGCATGCTAGATGTTATGACACCAATGGTGATTTGGCTTTTATATTCTTAATTTTCATTAAAGCCATGAATGATGATAATGCCTAAGTAGGAGATTGGCCATGTGCTAGTATGTGTTAGTTCAAGTATATGTTCATGAATGGATTAGCTTATTATTTGATGTTAGGGAATGTGTTCATGAATCTTTTCTCATAATAGGAAATCATGGTAAAAGACTATTTTCTTTGTTAATTCTAAAATTATTTTTATTAACAAATTTTATTAATTTAATTAGAATTATTGTTATATTTACTCTATAGGATCCGAAAACATTAGGAAGGTTTGGAAATAAGATATTAATGAAAATATTAATATTTTTATTAGTTAAATAAATAAAATCTTTTATTAAAAGAAAATAATAATAATTAAATAATAAGATATTAGAATTAATTAATAACCTTATAGACCATAATTAGCCTCACTAAAATTTTTACCTATATCTATAAATATTATTTATATTAAAATTTATTTATTATTTAATAATTAAAATTAAGTATAATTTATTAATTATTAATTTTATTGGTCATTTATTATCTATTAATTATTAATTAAAAATTATAGTGTAATTTATTATTTTTAATAATAGTACTATTTAAATATTACCATTTACCACTATTATTTTGGACTTAATATTATTCAATATTTAACACTAGTTTGTTTATTAGCAATAATACTCATAATTTATTATTTGCAGCTATAACTTATTAGTATTTATTTTAGAACCCCTAATTATTTTAACTTCTCAAGCTAGATTGAATTTATAAAATACTTTATCAACTAGTATTAAAGTCTAAGATATTATGGTTATGATTAGTTGTGGTTGTGACTGGTTGAACTAGAAATTATTTATGTAAGACAGATATAGTCCGAAAGTTATCTTATGCCTTGTGTTTACCTTAGGCGAGTTAGGTTGACCTTAGAAGATTTTTTAGTTCAAGAAGAGTAAAGGATCAGGTAAGTTCCTGCATGGAGTCATTCGAAAACCAAATGTGGCAAGCCAACTTATTGTATACGAGAATTTGTGTTGTAAAGTGGTTATGGACAATTTTTCTTTTCTTTCAGTCAAGCAAGTTATTTAAAACTAAGTAAACAATTTTACACAAAACGCTAAACGTTTCATAAAACCAACTTGGCAAGAGGTTTAGAAACCATAATTGCTATTTTCAAGCAAGTCATTGTATGAGCACTTTTTCTCCCAAGTGAAACAAACAACGTTGAGTATTCAATAAGGGTAGACTCACTACAACATTTTTTTCCTTTTAATGACATTTTTATGTGTCACTATAGAGGATTTTTTCTGACATTTAATCTATTATGACACATAAAAAGAGTGTCATCTAAAGTGATGTCAGGAAAAGTCTATGACATATATAAATATCATAAACATATGTTACCATAAGAACCTATGATAACGTATGTAAATGTGCTTATAAATTCTTCTTGTGACATTTGTTAGTGTTATAATAAAGTTAAGACAAAACAAATATTTAAATATATTTTAATACATAATATTGTCACATTATACAGCTATGGTGACATCTACATACATTAGAATTTATGTATTTTATGACCTTTTATAATGTTAATAATTGTTCCAAATATAACATAAACAATTGTGACAAAAATTATTATTTTCTGACATTTAGTATAGAACATATTTATTCTAATGTGACAAATTGTTATGTCAGTAATTATACATTTCATAATACTTGTATGTGATATATTATCCCTAATATGATAATATTTATATATGTTCTCTTATTCTGACAACCCTGATATATAAATGTCACTATATTTCGAATATTATTACAATTTAATATGTTAGAGTAATTTCAACTAATCCATGCGACAACAATTTACATTGAAAGAAAGGAAAATATCCATAAATTTAATTTAAATTCAATGTACCACCAAAATACATTTATTATGAAATATCCTGGTATCAACTAAATAAACATCAAATGTAAGAGTACTTAAACCGTAAAAATCTTAAATTTATTAATTTCTATAAGTTTGCACAAGAAGCATAAAATCATGTATCCTATAAGAGCTATAGACTAATGTCTGCTCCTAGTCAACAAGCTTGATTCAATCTGCATTTCTTTCCACCTACATAATATTTATATATATATATATATATGTATGTGTGTGTGTGTGTGTGTGTGTGTGTGTGTGTGTGTATGTATGTATGTATGTATGTATGTATGTATGTATGTATGTATGTATGTATGTATGTATGTATGTATGTATGTATGTATGTATGTATCAATTAATTGGGGAAAAAAATTTGACATAGAGTGCAAGTGAATTGGTAATATACCAAAGAGTTTGGCCAAGCAATATTAGTGCCAAGAGCATCTCCAATGGTCTCCAACAATGAGTAAGGTCTAACCAAATATTCTTCATGCTCAATAACAACTTGTATGTTAACCTCACACCAATTAGGACCTAAAATATGTCCGCCCACATTTTTTTGTGGATTCATGTCCACAATATAGCATTTTGCAACAATCTTATTTGGGTCATTTAGACTTTTAAGTGACACAAAAGCACGAACTTGAATAAGAAAAAAGAGAAAAATCAAAAGAAATTCAATATTGTTGATAGTTTTTATTAATGAAAAAATCTCTAAATGTATAAATGTTAAAAGAGTAAAATATACCGTCAAACATCTTGGAAGAGTAGCTGAACTTATAACTTAACCATTAGATGAATTGGGAATATTGCTAGTTGAAGAGGAAGAAAATCCTGCTGGTGAGGCAACTCTTAGTTGTGTAACTGCAGTATTCAGTTGTTGTATAAGGTTGCCTTGTTCCTCAAATTTGTTTTCTTGCTCCTTTAATATTTCGTTCACCCTTAACAATTCCTGGCGTTGCATGGATTATGCGGTAAGATGCACTTTTACTTGGCAATTGACCCCATTCGTCTGTTGTAGGAACATTCGATCCAAACATGCGCACCCTACCACGTTTTTTTTTATCTAAAACTTGTCCAAATATGTCATTTGGACTAATACTATCAACAGAATCTAGACGAAGTTGGGTAGTACGTTTTGTCATCTCCCCCTATTAGTGAATTAAAATGTAAATATATTTAAATTCAATAATATGGATGGAACGTATACAATACATCATAGAACTAAATGGAATCAAGGAAAGATGGAAGAAAATCCTTACCAAAGCAGTAGCAATTTCGTTTCCAGAAGGTTCACCATTAGCACGTGTGTAGCACTTTTTGAATAGTTCAACCCGGTATGCAGGACGTTCAAATTTCTTTTCCTAAATACAAATTAAGATATTTGATTCCCAATGTATTCTGTTATATTAAATTTGTCAAATATAAATTTAGATTGGGTAACTTTACCAATTCATTGCGAATTCGGCCATATGATTTCTTTCCAATACAATTATTCATCTTGCTGCATGCCCTAGCTTGCTTATTCTTTTCACTTCTACACTGAAAATGAATAAAGAAAAAGGTTAAAATATAATTAATTTTAGTTTTTTATAAATAAAAAAAATCACATATATTATACCTGGCCTTTTTCTGTGCTCCAATACTCTAAAAGTCTGACAAATTGGTCTTGTATGAGACGCTCATCCCCATAAGCAAGTTGAGCTTACACAGGTTGATTTAGATCAAAATATTTAGCCTTCAAATATGCCTTAAAGCTTCTCCATTTCTTACCCATAGATTTGTAGACCCAATCTTCAGTACCAGGAGGAAGGTTAAATATGTTCTATAATTGAAAGAAACAATTAAAGTATATTATATATAAAATCAGGAAACAATCAATTTCAATAATCAAAATCGAGTATGTAGACATAAGGCCTTTAACTACAAGATTTATAAAAGTAGACAAGTTATATAATTATTGAAACTCATCTTTTGATACCTTCACCATATTTATCATCCTCAACTTGTTCTTTGCTGGTACCAAATGCCAATCTATGATGCCTATAGGAGCATCCTTGCCATTTCTGACTAATGTTCCCAAAAACTCATTTAATTTTACAGCATTATCTCCAATAGGTACACCTATCTCATCAAACTCAACTTCTATGCGGTTCAAACATTTTGGCCTACCCCCAAAGTTCAGTCATGAATGTAGGGCCTTTTTTTTTCTTTGCCACTCCATCATAGCCGTTGTTGTCTTTATCAATCCCATTGACAACTGTTATACTTAAAAAGACAAGCAAAATACAATTACCATTTAAAAGGTAACTTTAATTAACCCAAACCCCATCTCTGGGGATCAAAATCCAAGAAGAGCATTTCTCCATTTTCAACATCATGATGCTACTGACCCTATAAAGTCGTAGAATTTACATAGATTGAAAACTATAATCAGTAAACAAATGGCATGTGAGCACTGAATTTCTGACAAAAAAGCATGTTATGTCTGTTGTTCCTCACTTCCCAAGCTTCAGTACTGCTAGGTTCAATTCACTGCTATCAGAAAAACAAACTGACCAATTAATATATCTCTTTATATCTTCATCAGCAAAATCATGCAGAGTGCAAAGTGCAGTCAAACTGAAAAATGGTGTTCAGCATTAAAACAGTCTCATGGTTTGACAAGCCTACTTTCATGGTTTGACATATTCAACAGCAAAACCGTGTACATGGTATGTAGTTACAAATTCTAATGGTGTTCAAAATGTAACCATATTTATAAGCAGAGTGCAGTCAAGAATTTAAGCAGTGACAATATCTGAAAAAGTCCTTTTCATTGTTGAAGAATAATGTGGCAGCAAGATTCATTATGAGTCATTTCCCACTATATAGTTTCTAGATTTATCCCCAGACAGTATTGCAAATTCGGCTTCAACACATAAGTCTATGCATGTCTAAATTCGGCTTAAACACATAAAATCTGCTTCCAAGTGCTGGTCCCAAATTCTGCTTCAACACATAAATTCTGGTTCCAAATTCTGCATATTTCTAACATGAAGCTAGTATGAATTGCCCAAAAACAGTTCAGCAAAAAATGTCTATGCATGTTAAGTCTATACATGTCTAATTTTGATATCTTCCATTTAAAACCAGGTTAAGTTATAAGTCTCATGTGGCAGTAGACAGGAGCTTTGTTTTAGTAGCTAGTGGACATATTAGCAATTTTCAGTCTCATGTGGTAGTAGATAGGAGCTTTGTTTTAGTAGCCAGTGGACATATTAACCATTTTCAGTCCTTAAGAGACATAAATCTAGAAATCTAAAAATCTGGAATCTAAAAATATATTCCACAAAATTCACCTCAATTCACTTAACTAGATAGAATAAGAATCTGGAAAAAGTTTAATATTCAAAACCAATAATGACAGAAAGTTCAAGACCAAAATAGCAGACCAAGACATGAAGCTAATCCAGAAATCAAATGCAGTAAATCATGACAAGACAGTATGAGCAAATCACAGTGCCTTCTCATATCTCCTTTGCATAGTATAATCTTCAAAATAGCAGAAAAAAGACAGACATCTCATACCAAAAACTTCCCATTTCAAAACCAATAATGACAGAAAGTTCAAGACCAAAATAGCAGATCAAGACATGAAGCTGATCCAGAAATCAAATGCAGCAAATCATGACAAGAAATTATAAGCAAATCATGACAAGAAAGTATGAGCAAATCACAGTGCCTTCTTACTGAAATCTCTTTCCATCTCTCTTGTGAAGAAATCTGGAAGTGACACACAGAAGTTAAGATCCTGGTTCTAGAACTCCACTTCTAACCAGCAAACTGAAATCCTGGTTGTAGAAATCTAGAATTGATCTCTCTTGTCATGCAAAGTGCTGTCAAATGTTCAAAAGGTGTTTAGTAGCAAAACAGTTTCATGGTTTGACAAGCTTGTTTTAGCAGCAAAACACATAAATTCTGGTTCCAAATTCTGCATATTTCTAACATAAAGATGGTATGAATTGTCCAAAAACAGTTTCATGGTTTGACAAGCTTGTTTTAGCAGCGAAACACATAAATTCTGGTTCCAAATTCTACATATTTCCAACATAAAGATGGTATGAGTTGCCCAAAAACAGTCTCATGGTTTGGCAAACCCGTTTTCATGGTTTGACATATTCAGCAGTAAAACCGTGTACATGGTATGTAGTTGCAAATTCTAATGGTGTTCAAAATGTAACCATATTTATAAGCAGAGTGCAGTCAAGAATTTTAAACAGTGACAATATCTGAAAAAGTCATTTTCATTATTGAAGAATAATATGGCAGCAAGATTCATTATAAGTCATTGCCCACTATATGGTTTCTAGATTTATCCCCAGACAGTATGGCAAATTCGACTTCAACACATAAGTCTATGCATGTCTAAATTCGGCTTAAACACATAAAATCTGCTTCCAAGTGCTGGTCCCAAATTCTGCTTCAACACATCAATTCTAGTTCCAAATTCTGCATATTTCTAACATGAAGCTAGTATGAATTGCTCAAAAACAGTTCAGCAAAAAATGTCTATGCATGTTAAGTCTATGCATGTCTAATTTTGATATCTTTCATTTAAAACCAGGCTAAGTTATAAGTCTCATGTGGCAGTAGACAGGAGCTTTGTTTTAGTAGCTAGTGGACATATTAGCAATTTTCAGTCTCATGTGGCAGTAGACAGGAGCTTTGTTTTAGTAGCCAGTGGACATATTAACCATTTTCAGTCCTTAAGAGACATAAATCTAGAAATCTGAAAAACTGGAATCTAAAAATGTATTCCACAAAATTCACCTCCATTCACTTAACTAGATAGAATAAGAATCTGGAAAAAGTTTAATATTCAAAACCAATAATGACAGAAAGTTCAAGACCAAAATAGCAGACCAAGACATGAAGCTAATCCAGAAATCAAATGCAGCAAATCATGACAAGAAATTATGAGCAAATCATGACAAGAAAGTATGAGCAAATCATGGTGCCTTCTTACTGAAATCTCTTTCCATTTCTCTTGTGAAGAAATCTGGAATTGACACATAGAAGTTAAGATCCTGGTTCTAGAACTCCACTTCTAACCAGCAAATTGAAATCCTGGTTCTAGAAATCTGGAATTGATCTCTCTTGTTGTGCATAGTGCAGTCAAATGTTCAAATGGTGTTTAGCAGCAAAACAGTTTCATGGTTTGACAAACTTGTGTTAGCAGCAAAACACATAAATTCTGGTTCAAAATTCTTCATATTTCTAACTTAAAAGATGGTATGAATTGCCCAAAAACAGTTTCATGGTTTGACAAGCCTGTTTTCATGGTTTGACATATTCAGCAGCAAAACTGTGTACATGGTATGTACTTGCAAATTCTAATAGTGTTCAAAATGTAACCATATTTGTAAGCAGAGTGCAGTCAATGACAAACTGAGACAAACTGAGAGATGAGGTAAATGGAAATGTTCAAACAGCAGCACAACACCAGAAACAGTTTAGCCAAATCTGGACTAAGGTTAGCCATCTCATCAATTCTTTGCTTCAACAGTAGCAGTAGATGATCAACAAATGCAGGAGGTGTCATAATTCATAAACTAGGAAATTTTGACATCAGTTTACATTATGCATTCGTGTATGTTTTATCTGCTGATCATTGCGAGTAAACTTGTTCGATAATCATACTTACACTGAATTTTGATTGTTACAATCTTGTATAAAAGTACTCCATCCATCCACTATATGGTTTCTATAGCATTTTACAACTCCAGTAAAGGTGCAAGCTAAACTCATCTGAAGGGTTATCAAATACATAAGAGTTAACGGTCTAAAAAATTCTGAAAATCTCTATTTTCAAGATAGAAATAGCTTAGATTCTGCAATCTTTTTGAGCATATTGTTTCTATTCTAAGAGAAATCAGCAACAAGCTAACTGAAGCAACTAACAGAAATAGAAACAGAACAAGTTGACAACAAGATAAAGTAACAGGAGAAACTCTCAGTTTATTTGACATGAAACTGCAAACATTACAGCTCAGTAACATAACATTAATCTATAAAGTCCCCAGCATAATACTCTTACAAGGAACACAACCATTTAAGAAAACAATGAACAGAACAAAGTCATAGTTTCCTCAAATTAGAAGATACTAAATCTTCATCCATGGGTAATGAACAGAACAAAGACATAGTTTCCACAACTTATGCATATGGCAAATGAAATGGTTGCAATTGTATTAGAAGCCTATGGGTAATGAATTTTATCTGAAGCCACAAACAAAAGTCTATGGGTGATGAATTTTAGCTTGCACTTTTACTGATTGTTTCATTACACTAAAGGAAATAAGCAAGCAGAAACTAAAAGTACTCCATCCAATCAGAAGTTAAATTTTTTGCTCAGAGGAGAAAAGCAAGCAGTAACTAGATGCACTTCATCCAATTAGAAGACAAATTTATTGCTCAAAAGGAGGTAAGCAAGCAGTAACTATAAGTACTTCTACCACTAAGCCTATATGATATGTCTCCATCAACACCTGTGGACATAGAATACCGAAGTTGCAAACCTGTGAATTTCTATGGTCAAATACAGATTTGGAAAGGAAGGCGCACCATGATGCCTGGAAGAGACTGCTGAAGCCTATACACAGAAAGGAGGGTTGAGACCAGATAGAAAAAAAAAATTATATAAAAGATTGAGAAGGCAAGTTAGTGTAGAGGTGCTATCCGGAGGAATTTGATTAGTGAAACATATATTTTTGCCACAAAGCTGCAGAATTACAGGACACATGAGAAGCACATCATAAATGGGGTAGGGTTGCAAATAGGGAAATGAGGATGTTGTATGCAGGCAGTTTGAAGTCTCATGTGACCATGTATTACATTGTAGGAGATGTTAATAGGACATGTATCTAAAAGATGAATATATGGTGGGGAAAGGTTCCTATAGTGAAACTGAAGGGGAAGAGCTACACCAACCACCCCTCTCCTTGTGGGTATAGTCAATTAAATTTGCAGTCAAAGACAAACTGAGAGATGAGGTAAATGGGAATGTTCAAACAGAAATAACTCCCAGCATGTTTTAAGCAGTTGCAAATCTGGTTCAAACCTCAAATCCACTTTAAGTGCAAACAAATTTCAGATTTCTCCAAATTTCGAAAACCATAATCCTATAATTTCAAAGAAAAATGCATAAATTGATCATAGTATTTAGTTTTTCACTTTTGTTGTTATCCCTTGAAACCTTCTCTGCAGAGGAAGATGAACAGAACAATGTCCAAAACAGGGAAGGAAGAGAACCATCTGCCAAACAGATGCTACAAGATTCTTATACTCATGTAACAAGATCAGTTAAAACTCATTGGAAAAGGGTCAAATGAGTTATATATTTGCCATTCAACCTAATATAAAACTCAGAATTTTATATACCATTCAACTTATATTTGCTTTTTTTCCCCCTAATATCCTTGAGATTATCGTACTTGTTTTGTTTTTAACTTTTTATAATTACTTAAAAGTTGTATTAACTATTAGCTTCAAAGTAAAAGTTGTATTACCATTGCCCCTCTTCCAATTCAACACTTTCCGATTTGATTGGCAATCTATAGTAAAAATTATAAAAATATTAGGTTGGCGGCCCGTACATTGTACAGTTTATTCAATGTATTAATATTCAATATATATATATATATATATATATATCAAAAAATTTCAATGTATTAATATTAAATATATATATTAATTAATTAAGATTTTAAATGAATTTAAATATAATCTTTATTTTTCTTTTTAAAATTTTTTGTTTAGACATGAATAACGATGCTTCCACGTGTCATAACATTAGGCTTCCTCTTCGACTTTTATATATATATATATATATATATATATAATTAATTAATTAATTAAGAGCAATGTGATAAAATAAAATAAATATTTATTTAATTTAAATGATATTTTTAATTATTACATAATTACCGTCACTAATATATATAATTAATAAAATAAAAGTGATAAATTTTATTAGACAATGATATATAAATGGATAAATACGGATAGATAAAATATCCATTAGAGAGGACAGATGAATATTCATTTGGATTTTGATAGAATAAAATGAAATTCAATCCATTTAAATTCTTTTAATAAAATAGGTTTATATGGAAATATTTAAATTAATGGTGTATATTCATTAACAATAGTTTCGAGATGTTCCTGCCCATAGCGATTATGTGTGCGGGCGGGTACCTACCCGATGGAAAGAGTATGAGGATGCCTTAGGAATTTTTGAATCGTGGCTCTTTGTTAATAAAGAATTATGCTACCCGTTCCTTTTAGATTAGGAAAACAGTTTCCAGTTCTCGATGCAATATAGAGAAGTTGTCTTTGTAAAATCAACCTTAAGGTTTTTACCTTTCATGATTTTTTTTCTCTTTAGTCCATAATGGCTATGTTAGGAAAAGGTGAAAATGTCAATACATTGCGCTGAATGAAGAATTTTTTTCCCATAGTCACCGCAGATATGGCTAGTGCTCAAATGGCCTCAGGGATATATTTTTGGGGTAGTTTTACATTTGACGCTCAAGATATTAAGTGGAGAGTCCCGTTTGCTCATGGGATGAATGTAGAACTCATCAGAATTTTCATTACTTCAAGCAATTCCATTTTTTTTTTCTGTAAGAATTTGACTGCTCGGGAAAAATACTCTGTAACTAAAGGAAGTCTTGAATTTTTACTGAAATTTGGGTTGAACTTCTTTTAGTTCTGAAACTCATATACTTTTTATTTCAAAATGGGAGGAGGCCATATTGCTTCTGAATTCAAGCACGCTGAATGCAAAGCCATGTTTGAAAGGAAGATATCTTCTCAGCCTCCATGATAGGTGGGAAGATAATGCTACTCCCCGTCTCTCCTTGAGATGCAATAATTTGTTTGGGGTGTACAAATTATAATAAAAAGGTTTTCACTTTTGGAAGTTTGACGTCGTATGAGGTTGAAATCTCGACGCCTATCGGTCAATTTAGCTTTGGGCTGCCCCTCCCTTTTTAGTCTACCCTTATCACGGAGGTTTGGTGTTTTAGACAAAGATGGATCAACTACCATTTGTTGTGAAAGAACAGAAAGGAAACAGATAAAAAATAAATTGGAGAGAGAATTTTACCAGTATCATATCTGAAGAAAAGACCACCAATACCAGCAATAATAGTCAAGCCCACCACATAAGAGTCGCCGAAGTACATTATTTTCCGATTCCCTGCATCCAAATACCCAGAACTTCCCAGCATCGACTCTATCGTCATCTTATTTTTTTGAAACTTTTCACTCACACTCTTATTTTCATGATTTTTTCAGTTATTTCAAGGTTATCTGAAGAACTATTCAAAGTACAAAATTCTCTCACTTTTTGGGACCAATCTCCCAAATGCTGCAACTAAAATAAGATTTCAAGAGGGTTTAGGTTCAAAGAAAGCCTATGAACCCTTCAAATTTCTTTAATATAAAAAAATAAACAAACCTCCCCAGCAAAAAACTAAGCCTTGCAAAAATCAGAAGCACCACCTTTAGCTACCTCATTCTGTAAATCAACCCCGGGATCAATTCAAGCTCGTAGGAGGAAAAGGCACCGTGGTGAGTCACAATGTTCTGAATCCATAATGGGAAATCTAACACTACAAGAAGCCACAATGTTCTGACTCACATTGTTCCCAAGCTTTTGAATGACTCTTGCGTACTTTTTTGCAGCTAGCTTCGAATCTTGTTCGCTTTTAGCCCTAATAGAGATCATTTTTCTAGATGCAAAAATCAAAGCCCCATGGTTTTTGGTTCCCTTATCCTCATGATGATTGCGGCAAAATGCTTTGGATTGTACTCTGCATTCCTAGATTGTTGAAATCAGTTGTGATGATTATGAAGAGCGATTGACAATTAATAATAAATTATCAAATTTTGAACGTAATTAATCTTATCAAGCAACGAAAAGATATGTTGAAATTCAGATAACTTTCGTCTCAATTTATCTGGATTCAATGAATTCAGTTCAGATGGATAACTTTCATATTTATAAAAAAAAATATTAAAAAAATCTCAAGTGTCATCAATAATTTAAAGTACCAATGTGTCAACATAGGAAGTAGCATGGGTTGTTGTTGGGATGCTTCCACAATTACTTATATATATATATATATATATATATATATATATATATATATATATATGTGTGTGTGTGTGTGTGCGCGCGCGTGTGTGTGCGCGCGCATTTTGCCCAAAATCAAATATAATAAAGGTTACACTTAAGAGAAAAATTTAGAAATTTGACTATTATAAATCATTAAAAAATTGAAAATATATCCTCTTATGAAGTAGAGGGCTTGTTGGGCTTGTTTTCGTCTTCGGCAGATGCAGATCCACGGTGTTGAGAAAATTATTTGTATTTTCTATATTTCCTATGAAAACAACTACAATCTTATTTGTCCAAAATAACATGCTGCTTCTTTTGTTTCAAAGAGGATTGGAAAACCCCATACTGAAGACTTCATATATAGGAAGATAAATGATTTCATCAAACAGTTGTATTTTCTATATTTCGTACTGTAAATTTTAAATGAATACAAAATTTTGATAATGTATTTTTAATTTATTAAATATATATATAGAGAGAGAAAGTCCTCCCTCCCAAAGGAAAATATAGAAAATACAACTTTTAATACATATATATATATATATATATATATATATATATATATATATAAGTAGGTTCAAATCCAAGATTCAAGTCCAAGGCCAAACGCGTGAAAGAATTGAGAATGAAAGAATTTACACATTTTTAAAAATTTATAATTTTACTAAAATATGGTATCAAGTTACGAGGCTCTTACATATATTATAATTTATATTAAAAAAATCTTTTTAATCTAACTTCTTTATCCTCATCTAATTAATCTAATTAATTAAGAATGCGAAACACAACAAATTTTTTCTAGTATATTCTTTTCTTGGCATACAAGAAACATATATAGGATTAGGGTTTCAGGACTTCGTGTTATCTTATAACTTGTTCCGCTACAAGGCATAAAGAAAGAGAGAGTATAGAGAAGCAAATCTCACAACGACAAGAGTTAATCAGTATAAGGGAATTGCCTAAATGTCTTCCACGGCTCTGAACTGCGTGGTGCTTCCCGTCGGAATGTCCTCTTAGCCAAAAATAAAAAATAATTAAGTAAGGAAAGGCCGTTTAATGAGATTTAAATATACTAAAATGTGTTTTCCTAAATAAGGTAAATTATATTGACTCTAATTTTTTTAAAGAAAAAAAGAGTACAAAACTAACATAATAAAATCATTTAAAATTGATTTACGTACCAAGCTTGAAATCACCAAAACCAAAGTCATCCATCAAATCCTATTTCACAAATCTAACTGATTTCGCATGGTTAACATGGAGAAAAATCATCAAAACCTAAACTAAAACATATGGATTACATTATCCCTTGGTTTCCCCATTTCTTCTTTTATGTTCTTGATTTCTCCCTTTCATTTTTATGCTTTCGCATGTTAAGAATTTTTAAAAATAAACAAAATTAATTTCCTCATTTTATCTCTGTATATATATATATATATATACATATATGTATTATACTATGGTGGATCTGAATTGTGATCTTGACCTGAAATTTGAGAGCACGACCTGATGGTGGAATTTTTTGAAGTTTGCATGGTAACTTGTATATTTTTGTTTTATAAATATATAATTTGAGAGCTTGTAATATTAACTCTTTTTGTAATAGTTATTTAAGAAAAAAAAATAATAGATTCTCTCCTTAATCATAGATGCAAATCGTATTGACTGAATCACATAAATTCTAGACATTTTTTAATTTTTCATTCTTTTAATTCCTTCTATTATTATTTTTTCATAACAAATATAATAATTTCTCTAAAAATTGATCTTGAACAAAAGTAAAAGCTAATGGATAATATATAATTCATCAGTTGCATAATCATAATGGGATAGTTAATCAGTCTAAGTGATTTACAAAAAAATTGAATGTTGATAATTACAATGAATGGAACTTTGACAGTAGATAGGAAGGAAAGAATAATAATAAAAATAAAGAAGTATACCAATGTCATCCCGAAATAGCAAGCTGGGAGGGCTTTTAGCTATTGGTACGTAGCCGAATGCTTCGGGGAAAGGAAGGATAATGGAGTAAGGTTTATGTCCAAATTTTAATTAGGATTAAATTATTTACGATATTTCTTTTATCGTCAATCTCAAAAATATATTTGTTTTACATTTTTTTAATAAAAAATAAACTTAATATAAATAATTTTTAGTAAAATATTAATAATTTATTATTTGTTAATTTTTTAAATTAATAAATTATCTATAAATTTTAAAATTATATTTATATTTTTAAAAAATTAATATAATTCCAATCCAAATACTTGACAGCTTGGGCAGATCTCAGCCGTTCACATCCGAACTGGCCCAAATCCTTGTGATTCAAGGGCTTTTGTTTCTCTTTGGAAAATTTGAGTCTATTTTGCAAGTATTTTGGAAAATTTTTAAGTACATCCAATACGTGCTTTGAATAATTATATCATTTATAATAAAAATTGTACAATAAATTTTATATATAATATTATCAATAAGTGGTACAAGCATTCAAAGCACTAATATACGTACACCGTACACCGTACACCAGGTGCACCTACAAATTTCTCATTTTGCAAAATCACTATAGGATCTTGTTAGACCCACCAGAAAATTCCAAGTCATCCATTATTTTTTAAAATTTTCATTTTTTTTTGCTTATTTACTAAGTAAAATGATGTTTTTATTTCTTATAAAACTATTTTCTATGCGGTAAAACTCAAGTGCCTAAACTATGATTGGATTTTCAAGAATCCAGCTATAAATAGTATTCCTCGTGTTTTAAAATTTTTATTCATAAAATTTTTTATTTTATTTCAAAATATTTATTCATATACATATTTTTAAAACTAATTATTAGTTTCTTCCCATTTTATTCTCATTTATTATAAGTCAACCGCACAATTTTACAAAACTTTTTTTTTTCTTGCTTCTTGAGAATTTTCACAAATCAATAACTATCATATTTTTAATATAGATAGAATATAAATTTTATCTAAATTGTAATATTATTTTCAATACCAAGTATTTTAGAATGGGTGAAGTAATTCATTTTGATTCAATCTTATGCATAAAAGAAATTACGTAATTTAATATTTATTAGCTTAAGGACCATTCTCAAATTAGAAAACTATATTAAAAAATTTAAGTCTAGATAATTAAGAAAATAAAAAATAAATATTTGACTAGGGATGGCAATTTCTTTTTTAAACTCGGGGCTGTCCCATCTAGGGTTGGGATTCCCGATTTAAACGGCAAGAGATGATAAGTTTTGTGTCCAAAGTTTAATTGTTTTGGGCCGTTCACATCCGAACTGGCCCAAATCCTTGTAAGAATTTCCCATGATTCAAAGGTTTAGTGTTTTGGAAGATCACTACAGATCCTTGCAAGGCTGACCAGAAAAATGCCTAGTCATTCATAGTGTGAATTTCCTCGGTTTCCCGAACAAAAATGGCATCCCAGTCCCGGTTCGAGGCTCTGAAGAACACTCCGGTGATCAACTGTGGAGAGGAATGCTGTTCAATATGCTTGCAAGAATTTACTTGGGGAGAAAATTGTAGGCTTCTGCCCAGATGCGGCCATATGTTTCATAAGGAATGCATCGATGAATGGCTGCTGAATCGGTCCCTTAAGTGCCCGGTATGCCGGCGGCAGGCGGTTTAAGAAAAGCCCAGAAAGGCTGGAACGCCTCTGAGGGATCAGAGGCGTCCGAGGAATCAAATAAGCTTGGGTTGGATACTTTATGGTGTTGCGGTAACATCTTTGGGAATCACCTCTGGCTATTATATTTATGAATCCTACAGGGTTATCAAGGATACTTGTGACTCTATTATACGTACGATAAGCGAATTTTGTCCGAAGGATGAGAATTGGGAACCCCAAGACAAGTTCTTAGGCTTTTCTTTAGAACTTATTTAGCTTTGATATTCAGATAGTTTTAGGATTTTAAAGCCAATGTAAAGGGCTTCTCTCTTTCAATTGTCTATATAAATAGAGAATTTGCTTTCTGCCATTGTGTTGTTTATTTTTTTTCCCCATCTCTTCCATAGATCAGAGGATTAAGATGGTTTTACCAGCAGTTGAACTAAAGGATGTAAACATAGGAGCTTTTACAAATTCAAGCGGCACACGGAAACGAATGCCAATTTTGCTTGCAGTCCTTAAGCAAATTTTAATCATATTTATTGAAGGTTCTAAATCATACTTGTGGTACACAAATGTCGTCCTGCAGAATTCTACTATAGAATCTATTATCAACGCCAGACCCACCGATTGGGGTACCCCATTCTATAGTTCTTGGATTTGCTGGTGCATTTGTCCAACTAAATTCCATTTGCTGAGGGATTTGGAATGTGGACTAAAGATTGTGTGCTTTGAAATATCAGTTTGCAATGTGTTTTCTGTTTTGTGGTTAGATTACTGTACTAATTGAATAGATCGTTTTTTAGCTCTCTCTCAAAATTTGGCACAGCCGTAAACTATGACTTTATCTATGGATGGATCACTCACAACCCTAGACATTGCAGAAATCAGAACTTACTCAACAAAACCATGAGTAACTTAGCTCACCGCTTTCATTTTTCGCTATACTTTTGACCCTCTTCTTGATTTTGGATCCTGAAAAAATCTCAGTCTACTGGAGTCAAGAAGAGAGGTAAGGAACTTTGAGGGATACATGTGCATATATGCGCATGCAAAACATAGCTTTCCTTCTTGCCTCTGGCAATTGCCAAACTTCTCAGCTCAACTTAGCTGGTCATTGCGATCCATCATCTTGGGGCTGTAAAAAATTTAGTAGCAATAACAAATGCCTAGCCTAAGCTGAGGAATTAAAGTCATGCTTTTGATTGGCGGTGCTGATTGCCTATGCAATCATTTTCCAGGTGAGCATGCAGACTCCAGGCCTCTTGGCGATGCTTTATTAGATGGAATAGATTTTGACATTGAATCTTATTTTGCTTCCTTGGCTAGAAGATTGCCTAGTTATACCCAGCCGGGGAAGAAGGTGTACTTAAACAGCACCGCCCCGATGTCCGTTTCGTAACCTGCGTTTAATACAGGGCTTTTTTACTGTTTTTGGCCCCACTTTTACACCAACCAACCTTGTGAGTATAGCCCTGGCACTCCTGATAACTTCAAAAACTAATGGAATAAATGGACATCATCAATAAATGCAACAAAATTTTTCTGGCTTCTAAGGCTTCTGCAGAAAATGGTTGTATTCCAAAGGAACGGCTATCATTACAGGTTCTGCCATCTACTAAAGGGTCATCTAAGTATGGAAGCACCATGCTCTATGACAGATATGATGATGAACAGAGTGGATATGGTGCTGCTGTGAATAGCAGCGTCTAGGTCATACAAGCAATGCCCGCCCCTCTTGGGCATTTATGTACCTCTGTTGTTTCGATGTTAGCTAGTCCATAAATTCTCTCTTTATTTTCCAAGCAAAGAGGGCTTGTAGTAGTAAGGATGAAAGAAAAGGGGAGAAGAACTATGCCTCGCATCTTTCACAAATAAAATCAATCTACAATCAAACCATCATTTCCTATTTTTTACTTATTCTTGTACATTAGTATTCTGTAATCAAGATATGACCACCCCAGACACTCGGTATAAAATCAAAACAGCCTCAAAGAGAAAAAGGAATAAGAGAAGCTAATATGAATGTTAACAAACAGAGAACATACAAGAAAATCAATCACACAAATCTGTTAAAGGGCTTCCTCCCAACTATGGCTGGCATAGAAACTGTAGAATCCACACTGACTTCCCCAATAGATCTCATAGACTCATGTTTCTCCAATACCTTATTTGAAGTAGTATCTTTGTTAGATCCTTTGTTCCACTTGAAGGACCCAATATTTGGGGTCAAAGGAAAAGAAAACCTCCTTTTCGAGTCATTTCCAGGGGTCCCTGGAATTCTTTCTTTCGGATTGCTGTTTGCTCTCACCTTAGCCTTGGCTGAGACAGTAGGTACCATGTAATTTGGAACTGAGAAAGGTGGACAGCTCGTGAGACTATCTGTATCATTCACTGGAACATCAAAAACAGAATCAGCTGCACTGGCTCTAGGTCTTGTATATTTCATTAGTCCTGAGCTGTTTGGTGGTGGCGTTCTACTTGGGGTTCTGAGTGGAGTATGAAACTGTTTGGCTCTAACTGGTACTGTTGACTTTGATGACCTAGGTGTCGCTGATTCATGATTATCAAAAGTGAAACTTTGGTGCCGATAGCTGCTTGCTTGAAGTCGCGGACTAGGCTTGTGCTCTGAAACTGCCCTTGGAGGTGTCAATTGAACATTTTTAGCAGCAGCCTGGTTTTCCGAAGGATTTGCTTGAGGTAGCTGACGTTCTAACCAGTTCCACCACCATGGGAATCCATTGGAACGGATGTCCAGAGCTGATCTTGGATTCGCTTTCCACAACTGACGGTCAAAGGCAGGGAAAAGAGGATTCAGACACTAATTACCAAGAATTCAATTCTGTTGACAGGTTGATATGAGGACTGCCTTCATGGCATGTTCCAATTGATCTTGAGTATGTTGCACTTGAAGAAATTAACCAGGTGGGCACATCAATTAAAATTGCTACTTTGCTTGTGGACATCAACACATATGATAGATCCAAAAAAGATACGAATATCTACGAGTGGCTGGACTCCTTTTCCTGTTTCTGAAATTAGGAGTTCAACTGATTTTTGTTCTAGTTCTGAAAGAGAGTTTGAATGTTGTTATGACCAACAATCTTTCCTTAGGAGGAGAAACCTAAGTTTATGAAGACAAGCTTAGTCATTTCAAAATTACAATGGGGCATAAATAAAAAAGCTTGCGTTATTAGTAGAAGCTGAAGATAAATAGAGTCTAGGAAACACACAACAGAACAGTCAGGGCTATAATATGCAAGAAAAACATGAAACTATTTTATGGAACCATCTGTATCAGGATCAAGCCACATTGAATGCATGCAGTAGTTTCTATAGGAATCCTTTGACAAGAAATTCAGTCTTGGAAGCAACTAAAGTCCTAAAAGAAATAATGCCCACAATACCTGGTGAGAGTATGCATAAGCCATGGCTCGTTCTCTCTTAATTACTGCTTCCACTTTTCTCCGGAGTCTTGTTTCAACTTCCTCTTTGGTCAGAAAGCTGTCATCCCAGTCTTCATTACCTGCCTCAGACTAACCAAATACATCTCCTTTAACAAAGAATAAAGCTAAAATTTTCAAGCGAAGAAATGAACCCTGTATTTAGACATTTGAACACACAATCCAACTACAGTAGCTTATAGTATCAGATTGAAATTTTTTGGTCAAATTTACTGGATAAAAAGTATTTCAGTGCAAAGACTTCATTTTTTTTTTTTTCTTTTTAAGAGCAGCTTCTAAAGCAGATTGCCATGTAACAACCGAGAATAGAAGATTGGACAGCCTATCAACATCAACCTTCATATAACCTTCATATAAAGTGCCGAATTAGTAGATCCAAATGGATAATATATTAGCTAAGGTACCAAGGAGAATGCATAGAACCCTATTCTGATCTTGTTGAGTCTCGAATGAACTTATAATTGTGGAATCAACTCAATCATCAGACTATAAGATCATAACCCTAGCCCATTCCTATTTTGGGCAGAAAAGGTCTGCTAATTCTTTGATTTCAGTTAGTAAGAGGTATAGCTAAGAAATAGACCCTAGAAGCTAATGAAGTGCATCCTGAGCATCTGCAAGTGAAAATCATGGAATCAGCAAACAATGTTGCCACTGTAGATAGCAGATTAAATGGAAGAGAAGGTACCATGGCAATGTTTATAAACATGGAAGATAAGAAGATTTCTTATTGATAGTAGAGATCCATCAAAGTTTGGAATATTGAAACATATATCAAGATACATGGAACTTACCATCTGGTTCATGGTCCATTTGCTCAGTGTACTCTCCATGTCTTTATCATTCCTATGAGCTTGGCGCTGTAGTGCCTGATTTTCTAACATTTGAATTCTTCGTGACTGAATTTGTGTTTGAACACGGACCAGCAGCTGCATTTGTTTCATGGCATTCATGGTCTGTCGTTTCACATTTTGGCCTCGCACCACCCCTTGAAGCCTTACTAAACCCCTCAAAGCCCTGAAACTCCTCCTTGCCTACAGAACAGAAATGTCATACAATCTCAATCCTGTTACAGCTTGTATTAGCATAATAAAGCTCAACTGGAAATTTTAAATGTTTTAAGCCCTTTGATACGACTTCGAAAAGGACCAATAAAGGTCTAAGGTTTCCGAATCAGTAATAAATATTCAGCTGAATTGACTGAAAGTACACAATTATCTTGTTAGATGTATGTAGAATTTGTGTGAAAATCACCATATTCTCAACTTATGCTTTCTGATGAAGTCAAAGACAGATCATCTTTCATTCCTAAGACGACACTACTCTATCTAGACAAAAATATACCTGAATCATGAACAAAAGACATTCTTTACCTTGCCTTTGCAATTTGACTCTACCAAAGTATATTACTCCAAGTCCCAAACTGAATGTTACACTTTGGGGGCGGATGGGTATAAGGATTCCTCAAACATCAGAGGGCAGAATCCTTTATCACCACAGAAAGGAATACCACTAACTGAAGGAAGTGATAATTTTTACTTTCTTTAAATATCTACTTGGGCAGAATCTGACATACTACTGCATACAATACTGTCCCTCTAGATCAAATTCTTTCAGTTTAGATAGTGAATTCAAGTCAATAAATTCTGAAATCATGGGGACTGAGCTTCTCCAAACTGATGAAGTTGAAAGCTTACCATGTAACCTCTATATGCAGCCTGGATCCTGGTGGCTGAAAGATGTTGGTTTCTCAGTGTTGGCTCAGGCCTGCAAACATAATTAACTTCCCTACGGCTTTGGGCTACAACAGGAGAGGCAGGTCTTGGTGAAGCAGCCCGAGGAGCAGGAGCCCTTGGGGAAGCAACCCTTTGAGAAGAAGCCCTTGGGGAAGCAACCTTCGGAGACACAGCCCTAGGGGATGCTGCCCTTGGAGATGGAGCTCTAGGTGAAGCAACTCGTGGAGAAGTTGGCCCCAAGGATAATGCTGGTGTTGTTACTGATAATTCAGAAGATACTGGCGGCCTAACCAAAAGTTTCTGTTGATCTGCTTCCCCCAGTATTTTCTCAATACTGCTTGGTTCCCTGAAAAGGGGAATAAAGGATTTGTTCTCTCCATGCTTTAGTATTCCTCGACCCTTCTTCTTTTCCTTGGCATTTTTCTTCTCTGAACCCTGCAACAGTGTGTACAGGTTAAAGAAATATTATGAGTTGACTAACACAGGGTATTCACATCAGTCAATGGACTGGTATTTCTTTCGTTTATGTAACTACATTAATAGAAGCCCCTTTCTTGTTTGTTATTTTCTTCATCTCCATTTAAGGATCCATTAGGAGGGAAATGAAGTTCAAAATGAGTACTTCAGAAAGAACCATAGAGAACTATGAATAAAGCGTGTAAATAACTTTTGACTGTGGATTCATACAGCCAAAAAGAAACCAAATGGAAGAGGTCATAATATTCCTCAATTCTATAAAATTTTTCTAAAAACTCTTGCATGGGGATGAGGTGCAATGTTTTTGGAGAGGTTGCATTTATAGTCTCTCAGGCATCAAGCACCTGAATCTTATTTATCTCAGTAAAGACCTACTTACATTGGGTGGCTTCTCCTTGGAACTAGAAGAAAAGACCCTCTTGATGGCTGAAAACCAACTTCCTTTCTTTCCCATGTTTCCAGCATCAGTGTCCTAACCTGGATTGACAGAAAAACAGGAAATACATCAATGCCTTAACATCAACTCCACTGACTTCTAGATCATAAATATTTGAATTACACAATGATGACATGCCAAAGTTGTTTTGGGTGGAGAAACCAAATACATCAAGTTTTTTTGCCATTCACCGAGCATGAGTTACCTACTAGAAGTTACATAAACCATCATCCCATTTGAAAAACTTCTCCCTTTGCAGAGGCAGATGTTGTGTTATCACATGCCTTTGGACAACTCAACATGGTGGGCAATAGAAAGATGCTAAAAGAATACACATGAAAACAAAAGGGGTCCATGTATCATCCCTTCTAGTTCAAATAATAGTCCATGACAAAAGCAAACATGGTGTTTGAACTGGATCTAAGGCAATTAAAACACAAAAGATTCTTCTTATGTACAATCAGAGGGAGAAGAAAAGGAGTCAAAGGACCCCAGGGCAATGGTGAAGAACTGGAAAATTTCTCCAAATCCTCTTAATTCTTATAACTAACTAACCTCAATTAAGGATTTAAAGGGTCAAAAGTAGGATTAGAAGGTTCAGTTCTTACTATATTCTCGGTAAAAACCATGATCAGAAATGGGGAATTCCACCAGGGAAGACAGAAGCATGGCAAAAGGATGTCCAAGCAAGTACATACAAAAGAGAAATAATTTAAAAATCCTTTGCCGGAACTGGTTGAAAAAAAACAGGGGAAAAGAGACATAAATCCCTCTTCTGCTCAAGAAATAATTATTATTTATCTTCATTCCAAATTCAACAAATAAAGAATTAAACAGAAACGAGGAAATTTAAGGTAAAGCAGATTTCTTTAACAGCCCAGATATGCTCATCTAGGAGAAGCCAGACAGGATCTTTTCCTCCCAATTTCAACAATTTAAAGTTCAAAAAGTCCGAAAAGATGCAAAATTGGAAATTTTGAGAAGAGAACCCGAAGATGAGGAATTATTCTAGCAAGTACAAGGTAGAGATAACATTCTTGCCCCAAGAGGGAAAAAAAAGTTAATTCTCTCCCACAAAAGATGAAGACAAAAAAGATAATTTGAGTTCAAAAATTACTATCATAATTTACAAATCCCAAGAATATTATGTACAATTAACAAGCAAAGTTTGTTACCTTCAGATAATTTCTGCTCTTCCATATACCCTTTCAGAAGTAAAAGCTGCACCAACTAAAAGAACCTGCAACAAAGTATTCTCTTAAACTCTCTCCTTATCTCTCTCTCTCCCTGAAGAATTCTTGCTCTCTTCAAAGTTTCTAGCCAACCTCTGCTTTGCTGTGCAATAACATGCTTCTTTCCTTCATCCCTTTTGGAATTCTTTGTTCAAAAATGGCCAACCACTAATCTACACCTTTGAATCTAGTTCTCTTGCTTGTGAGAATTTCCTTTTTACTTTTCTTTCACCTTTTTTGTGTGTGTATAATCTGTCTTTTGGTTTCTTTGATCATTGATGATGAAAGGTTGTGTTTATATGTTATTGTAGTAGCAGCAGGCAAGGGTGAAACCATGAAAAAGGAGAGAATTTGGGGAGGGGGTGGGGCATGGGGTAGAGGGACGGAAGGAAGGAGTTGGCCACTTTCTCACTCAATGGCTTTGGCCATCTTTCAACTAACTTTACTTAAATGAGAAGACTATTTCTTTCTGCCCAGAGCACAGATAGCAATCGACCACTTATAATAAAACAACTGTTAGGTACCTTCCTCTATCTCCTCTCTTTGCTTTATTATTATTCATATTACCACTATTACTTTGGTATCACATTTATTTACCAATAATTACTCATATTGAGAAAGAATTTTTACACAAATTAATAGTTTAATGATTAGATAATTACTTTATAATTTAAAAATAATATAAATTCTATATTAATATTTATTTATGAGAACTTTTTCATAACTCAAATAATATAACACACGCATATATATATATATATATATAGTAATCACAAAATCAATAATACAATTAAATTTGATAACAATTACACTAAACTGACTCTAAAAGTAACAACAAAATAAATTAATAATTAAGAAGGTTTCAAAAAATATTTTTTGTGAAATAAAATAGTAATTACTATTTAATTAAGATCATTATCACTTATCAAATATAAAGAAACGAAATGAATTTATATTCCCTTGTCAATCATACACTACAAACAAAAAGAGAAAACTAAACTACGCCTGGCACACCACACACTATTTTGGCGCGTATAGCTACGCTCCTCATGATTTTTCCTTTTTTTTTTTTGTTTAATCTTTGGTGTACTAGAAAAGAAAAAGAATCTGTGGGCCCTTAGGAATTGAAGATGTTTGTCTCTAAAATTTGTCTCCACGGTATTGTTGCCCGTTGGAGGATCCTTGACCAAACTCAACCAAAAAAAAAAAAGTTTCGAGTTTGACAACACCCAAAATATGTTGCGTTTAGAGGTTGTAATTTTGTATTTTAAGCAAAGTCATGTTTTTGAACGTTGATTCTATTGTTTTACCTAATTATGATAGGGTGAAATAATCATCAATTTAGCCTAACTCTTCAATCAACCTCTACCTCCTAAATTAAAAGTTATGATAAATTCTTTAAAAATATTTCAATTTTCTATTTATATTAGTATTTATTAAGAAGCATTGTCGTGCAATTTGATATGTATTTTAAAATTAGCTAATTTCTATTTATAATATGTTTTTTATATAATTTTGATACAAAATTTCTTTGCAAGTGAATTTATCAAATAGTTCTAGGGTTCTGACAAATTAAAAAAAAATTCAAAATATATCTAAACGGATCGATTTTGATCTCACCGACTAAGTAAATTCGAAGTATACTTTAACTAACCTGACTTCTTAACTATTCAAGTATAGCATAAGTATTGAGAGAGTCACGACTAATTATTTCTTTTATATAACTTACTTCCTGTTCCAATTTTTCTTTTAATCTGTCCTTAATCCGGATGCTCTAGCCCAGAATTAATTAAGCAGCATCACTTGCCCCCAAATTGATATTCTCGCTGTACTTGATGAATTCTCTATTTCGTTCTTGGGCTTTTTTTTTTTTTTTTTGGAGGGGGAGGGGGTGGGGGGGTGGCAATGAAATGCAACTTGTAAATAGTATGCTACATTTCATTATGACTCAACAACAACTATACAATGAGGCCATTAATAATCCATTCATTTAAATGCAGAAAAGTACAGTATTGGTGCATATGACAGTTGAATTTAAAGCTCAAATGATTGTTAACGCACCATCTAAAAATGCCACAAGACAAATATCAACAAGATGTTTATCAAAGATGTACCAGTCATATAGAGGCTTCAAGAATTTACCCCAAAAAAAAAAAAAAACAAGGTTGTATTCCATGGAAAGGAGAATTTATAAAGTCTGTGCAGAATGAAATACTTCAAATGGCTTTGAGAGAAATGTAGACTGAAATCTCCATTGTCCACAAGACTCATGGGGGGACCAACAGGAAAGCTCTGATGACTACCGGCCGACCACTTTCGACTACAATAATAGAAAATGCCCTCTCCTTCATCACCTTCTCAAAGAAGAAGATTGGGAGTGTCCCTCGACAGTTCAATTAGTTCTTGAGTAATAAATTTGCAGGTAAGGTGCAAGGTTCGAATTTTGATAGTCGTAACGTGAGATTTCCTTAAAGGCCGTTGAATCACTGTAATTATTCCTCCATATCTTCGAGATTGGGTGTGGAGTCTTATGAGCTAGAGTCTTCGCCTTTTTCTTACCGGCAAGATTGAGAGTTTTTTATATTTTATTATGTGAGAAGAAAGGGCAATCTGTCAATTGATTTTTTGACGGGAATAAAATAAAAGAATTAAAGTTGGAGACATAAGTTATATAAAAAATATATATATTAGAAGATTTAAAAAAAAAATTGAGAGGATGAAGAATAAAATTTAAAAAGATTTTTTCCAAAAAAATTATTTTGTTTAAATAAAAACAAAATTTTTCAAATTTTGCGGGGCAGCACTACTCCTGCCCTTCCTCCCTCCCCCTTCTCTCGGTCTCTATCTTCTGGGAATGAGTATAGGAGTTTTTCTTGGTGTAAAATGTTTTTACATGAATGAAAGTTTTAATTTGTAAAGAAAAGTCTATTAGTATTAAAAATTTGTCAAAACACTAGAGGTTATAGGATTATTTGCATAGTACGTGGATGAAAAGTATGATTATTCGTAATTGTTCGAGTTCGATTATACAAATAGTTATGTTATAGAATATATGGTGAAGTTATATATATTATTTAAAGGAATTATTCGTCGATAATAAAAATAATATAGTATTTTATTTGTTTTAAAGTATATGTTATTTTTATATAAATTATATGTATTTTTTAAGTTCGAACATCTCTATAGAAGAAAAAAATTGAAATCTCATTAGAAATTATAGAATTATTTTGAAATTTAAAAATTAATTAATCTTATGATTTAAGAAAATAATAAATGATAAGGATGTAAATTGAACAAATATATTTTTATTTTTATAAAATAAAAAAGTTTATAAGAGTAATAAACATTTTAAAATAAAGGAAATATTGACATTAGCAGGCTTGATATCATAATAGAGAAAATTGGGGTCAGGAATCAATACACAAACGCAGAAAGTGCTTGGGCATATAAATACAGTAATCTAATGGGAATGTGGGTCATTGACAATCAAATGGATCCTTGTAATTCCAGCCATGGATCCCAAGAATGTTGGTCTGGAAAGTTAGTACTGGATTTCAGACATGATTGTTCTGAGTTTTTTTTATTGTCAATTTGTAAAAGCTTTCATTTCTTCACATCATTGCAAAACTGTCTCAGCACGTGAGTGACCTCATTTAACCCAAAAAAATAAAAAAATCATGTATCCCATTAATCCTGATCCAATAACTGCTTCTAATCCTAAAGAATGTAAATAGCAGAATATGTCTCAACTGACATCGAGTTCCTCTTGACACTTTATACATTACTACACGCAAAAGATCGACTACACGCTAATTAGTCAACACACAGTCTCAAATTTTTAGTAAAATTCGAACTCTTACATTGTCGCTAGCCGGAATAACTATCATACATATGTCAATCAATTGAGATATGCTCGAAGATAAGTCTCCATTTTTACACCTACAAAAATTGAAGTACCATTTTCTTTTTCTCAATCAATTAGACTTTTTTAGAAAATATTGAGGGAGTTGGGGAAACAATTTCTCTATAAAAGATTGCAGGGTAAATGGGTTAGAGGATAGAGGATGTTATGGACCCTTTACATGCAACTGATTTGAACTAGCTCAAAATTTCATCAGTTGATAAGGGTGAAAATGAATCGAGATCGAATGAATTCGTACTTGCTCAAGTGCTTCTGCTATAAAAGTCTTGAAGTTTAAACCCAAAAAAAAAAAAAAATCAAATATATTTGGGATACATTTCAAAAAATTTATAATTTGTGTGAAGTAAAATATAATATTAGTTTAAATACTTATTGACAATTTAATATATATATTCATTTTAATATAATAAGAAGATTGTTAAGAGTCTTAAGTAGATGTTAGCTTCCACACATTGCAAAATAATAATAGTCAAGTCAAAGATGTACTTGGATTGACATTAATCTAAACCAAAACTCTTATTTAATTAAAAAAATCAGATATAATTAATGATTTGTTATGAATTATTGGAATCTCCATTAATTAGTGGAGGCTCCACTAATTATGGATTTATGTAAATTATTAGAAGATTTTTATGGATGTTCACCATTTAGTGGAGACACCATTAATTGAGATTAGTTGAAGATGATGTATGCCATGATGTATTTCACTAATTAGAGCTCTATAAATAGAGTTATTCTCTAAGCTTGTAATGCACCATCATTTTGTGAAAGAAAGATTAGTGAAAGAAAGATTGGAGAAAGAATTGTGAGAGAAAGAAAGAGAGAAGTTTGAAGAGAAATTCTTGTGCAAAGAATAGTTAGAATTTTCTTAGTGTGTAGTGTGTAGATTTTATTCTAACACTACCCTAATTTTATAACACGTTATCAGCACGAGTCTCTACCGGTACAAAAGCCAGAAGACTAAGCACGAGTTTCGCCGTTACCAAAGCCGTAAGACAGTACGCATTTATTGATCTCTATGGCTAACATCGCAAAACTCGAATTTGTAGCCCTTGATATTTCGGAACAAATTATATGTCATGGGTTCTCGATGCGTAAATGCATCTAAATGTCGAAAGCCTTAGTGAAACTATTCAAGCAAATAATAGTGCATCTCGCACAACACAAGGCTAAAGCTTTGATTTTTATTCGTCGTCATCTCGATGAAAATTTAAAAATGGAATATCTTACCGAAAAAGATCCATATGGCCTGTGGATAAAAAGAAAGATTTGACCACCTGAAGATGGTCGTACTACCCACTCGCACGGTATGAATGGTTGCACCCGAAGTTGCAAGATTGTAAAACCGTGAACTCCGTGATGTATAAAACTACATCTTAGTTAAAAATTTTACGGAGAAAAAGTTATCGATGAAGTTATATTGGAGAAGACATTCTCCACTTTTCATGTTCTACAAGTAACAATATCGAGAAAAAGGGTATCCAAAATTGACGACTTTAACATGAGTTATTATTGAGAAATCATGAAGCCGGATGAATCGGCTCAACAAAGACTCTGAAGTGAATGTCGTTGGCTCCAGCAGAAGCCATCGTTATAGTCGTGGTCGTGGCCGTGGTCGTGGTTATGGTCGTAGACACGCTCGATATTTCCTTTATCACAATTATAATCAAACTCGTGAGAAATACTCGCCACCGAAGTGGAACAGAAAAGATCAAAAGGGAAAAGAAAAAGAAATTGAAGAAAAGCATGAGGATATATATTATAGATGTGGCATGAAAGGTCATTGGTCACGAAACTGTCAGATCGGCTAAGTATTTAGTTGAATTGTATCAAGCTTCATTGAAAAATAAAAATGTGGAAGCAAATTTTTCTCAACATCCAATAAATAATGTTGAGGATGACGATAGTGATCCCGAAGATCTTAATATCAATATTACCCATATGGATGTATCGGATTTTTTTGAACACCCAAACGGTAGGATAGACCATTTAATTGGTGATGGCGAGTGTCCAAAAGAACTAAAGCCTCACCCCGATATTTTTGTATTTTCATTTTCATTCTATTCTAATAATATTTACGTTTACATATATATATTTGTGTTCGGATGGTCGTTGTTAATGATGATATATGCATTATTGATAGTGGAACTACACACACCATACTAAAAAATGAGAAATATTTTTCCGATCTCAAAATGGGAGAAATAAATATTTAAACGATAAACGGTAGTGCAAATGTAATTGAGGGCTCCTGAAGAGCTAGTATATTGTTGCCTAAAGGAACAACAATTATTATTGATAAGGCACTATTTTCCTCAAAATCCGTAAGAAATTTATTGAGTTTTAAAGATATCCGTAGAAATGGGTATCATGTTGAAACAAATGAGGAAAATGGGATTGAGCATCTTTTTATTACTCAAATGCATTTGGGTAAGAAATCGGTATTAGAAAAACTGCCGTCTTTTTCTACTCGGTCTATATTTTGTAAAAATACGTACAATTGAAATTCATCATCTAGTAAACCAGAAGTTTACTGATCCTATTACTTTTAGCATTTGGCATGACCGGTTGGGTCATCCGGGATCTACCATGATGAGAAGAATCATTGAGAATACACATGGTCATCCTTTAAAAATAAAAGGATATTAACATCGAAAAATTCGCATGTACCGCATGTTCCCTAGGAAAATTAATTGTTAAACCATCACCGATAAAAGTAGGAGCTGAAAGTCCTACATTTCTCGAACGGATTCACGGAGATATTTGTGGACCTATTGATCCACCATGTGGACCGTTCAAATATTTTATGGTCTTAATTGATGCATCATCTCGATGGTCACATGTATGTTTATTATCTACTCGCAACCTGGCGTTTGCGAGATTACTTGCTCAAATAATTAAATTACGAGCACAATTTCCGGACCATCACATTAAAAATATCCGTTTGGATAATGTTGGTGAATTTTCATCACATGCTTTTGATGCATATTGCATGTCAATTGGGATTAATGTTGAACATCCCGTAGCTCATGTTCACACACGTAATGGTCTTGCTTGAATCTTTAATTAAACGATTACAATTAATTTCTAGACCATTATTAATGAAAACAAATCTCCCAACATCTGCACTGGGGACATGCTATTCTACATGCTCGCAACACTTGTACGTATAAGACCAGTTAGTTATCATAAATTCTCTCCTTTGCAATTGGCTTTTGGGTCGAACCAAATATTGCTCATTTAAGAATTTTTGGGTGTGTCTGTATATATTCCAATTGCACCAAACCAACGTACAAAGATGGGTCCTCAAAGAAGAAAGGGGATATACGTTGGATATGATTCTCCCTCTATTATCGGGTATGTTGAACCCCGACAGGAGATGTATTCACGAGAAGATTTGCTCGATTGTCATTTTGATGAATCATTATTCCCTAAATTAGGGGAGAACCAAAACAAGCATAAAAAGGATCTTGCTTGGACAACATCATTAAATTATCTTGATCCGCGCACAAGCGCATGTGAACTTGAAGTTCAAAAGATAATTCATTTGCAAAGCATTGCAAATCAAATGCCGACGCTTTTGTTGACTCCGGAAGAGTTACAAAATCGCATATTCCAACTATAAATGCTCCTATTCGAATTGAAGTTCCAGCAGAACAAAATATTATACCTATAGTCAGCTGAGTCAAAAACACGCCGAAGCGTGGCCGACCTCTTGGTTCTAAAGATAAAAATCCTCGAAAGAAAAGAGGATTAAATGATCCGAAGATCATATTGAAGAAAAGAATGATAAAGACCAAGAGAGAACTGATGACAAAGAACCGAAGTTGATGAAAGTAACACCGAAATTTCTATCAATTATACCACTTCAGGTAGAAGTTGGAATCGGATAGAAACCGTTATTGATAATATATTTGCATACAATATATCTCTTGATGTTACACGAGATAATGATGATCCCGAACCAATATCAATTGATGAATGTCGGCATAGAAAAGATTGGTCGCAATGGAAAGATGCGATTCAATCGGAGTTAAATGCACCGGCAAAACGTGAAGTCTTCGGACTGCAGTCCGAACACCGGAAGGTATAAAACCTGTTGGCTACAAATGGATATTTGTGCGAAAGCGCAATGAAAAGAGTGAAATCGTTCGATATAAAGCGCGATTAGTAGCCCAAGGTTTTTCACAAAGACCAGGTATTGATTATGATGAAACTTATTCTCCTGTTGTTGATGCTATTACACTCCAATATCTTATCAGTTTGGCAGTACATGAAAAGATAGATATGCGCCTATTAGATGTTGTCACTGCTTACTTGTATGGAAATTTAGAAAATGATGTTTACATGAAAATCCTCGAAAGATTTCATATGCCCGAAGCATATAAACATTATCCTCGTGAAAATTACTCCATCAAGTTGCAGAAATCATTATATGGCCTGAAGCAATCTGGGCGCATGTGGTTCACACGTCTTAGTAAATATTTATTGAAAGCGGGATTTAAAAATGACCAGGTATGTCCATGCGTTTTTATTAAGAAATCTGGTGCTAAATTTGTGATATTAGCTATATATGTTGATGATATTAATCTTATTGGAACTCCTGAAGAGCTCCAAGAAACAATTGATTATTTAAAAAGAGAATTCGAAATCAAGGATTTTGGTAAAATCAAAATTTGCCTTGGTTTACAAATTGAACATTTGGAGAATGGAACATTTATTCATCAATCAACATATACAGCAAAAGTGCTAAAAATATTTTACATGGACAAAGCACATCCATTGAGTATTCCAATGATCGTGCGATCATTAAATGTGGATAAAGATCCTTTCCGACCTCAAGAAAATGATGAAGAACTCCTTGGTCCTGAAGTACCATATCTCAGTGCAATTAGTGCATTGATGTATCTTGCTAATAACACACGGCCTGATATTGCTGGTGAATTTTCATCACATGCTTTTGATGCATATTGCATGTCAATTGGGATTAATGTTGAACATCCTGTAGCTCATGTTCACACACAGAATGGTCTTGTTGAATCTTTGATTAAACGATTACAATTAATTGCTAGACCATTATTAATGAAAACAAATCTCCCAACATCTGCCTGGGGACATGCTATTCTACATGCTGCAACACTTGTACGTATAAGACCAGCTAGTTAATTTTTATGGATGTCCACCATTTAGTGGAGACACCATTAATTGAAGATGATGTATGCCATGATGTATTTCACTAATTAGAGCTCTATAAATAGAGCTATTCTCTAAGCTTGTAATACACCATCATTTTGTGAAAGAAAGATTAGTGAAAGAAAGATTAGAGAAAGAATTGTGAGAGAAAGAAAGAGAGAAGTTTGAAGAGAAATTCTTGTGCAAAGAATAGTTAGAATTTTCTTAGTGTGTAGTGTGTAGATTTTATTCTAACACTACCCTAATTTTATAACAGGACAAAGCACATCCATTGAGTATTCCAATGATCGTGCGATCATTAAATGTGGATAAAGATCCTTTCCGACCTCAAGAAAATGATGAAGAACTCCTTGGTCCTGAAGTACCATATCTCAGTGCAATTAGTGCATTGATGTATCTTGCTAATAACACACGGCCTGATATTGCTTTCGCTGTCAATTTATTAGCAAGATTTAGTTCTTCACCAACACGACGACATTGGAATGGAATTAAACAAGTCCTTCGATATCTCCAATGTACAATTGATCTCGGATTATTTTATTCAAATAAAACCAGTCCAACATTGATAGGTTATGCAGATGCTGGTTATTTATCTGATCCACATAAAGCACGTTCTCAAACGGCTATCTATTTACATGTGGAAATACTGCTATATCATGGCGTTCTACGAAACAATCTATAGCAGCTACTTCTTCAAATCATGCTGAAATTATAGCCATTCATGAAGCAAGTCGAGAATGTGTATGGCTAAGATCAATGATTCATTATATCCGAGAAATGGATTATCATCAATCAAAGGTATTCCAACTCCTCTTTATGAAGACAATGCAGCTTGCATAGCTCAATTACGAGGAGGATATATTAAAGGAGATCGGACAAAACATATTTCACCAAATTTCTTCTTTACTCATGAACTCCAGAAGAAAGGTGAAATTGATGTGCTACAAATTCGGTCATGTGATAACCTCGCAAATATTTTCACGAAGACTTTACCGACTGCAACATTTGAAAAGTTGAGATATAAAATCGGTATGCGTCGATTTAAAGATTTAAAGGAATCATCTCATCAGGGGGAGTAATAAATAGACATATAGAATAGTGTACTCTTTTTCCTTCACTAGATTTTTTTTTTCCACTGGGTTTTTATCTAGTAAGGTTTTAACGAGGCATATTATTTATGTAATGGATGGACATCCAAGGGGGAGTGTTATGAATTATTGGAATCTCCATTAATTAGTGGAGGCTCCACTAATTATGGATTTATGTGAATTATTAGAAGATTTTTATGGATGTCCACCATTTAGTGGAGACACCATTAATTGAGATTAGTTGAAGATGATGTATGCCATGATGTATTTCACTAATTAGAGCTCTATAAATAGAGCTATTCTCTAAGCTTGTAATACACCATCATTTTGTGAAAGAAAGATTAGTGAAAGAAAGATTGGAGAAAGAATTGTGAGAGAAAGAAAGAGAGAAGTTTGAAGAGAAATTCTTGTGCAAAGAATAGTTAGAATTTTCTTAGTGTGTAGTGTGTAGATTTTATTCTAACACTACCCTAATTTTATAACATGATTTTTATTTTTTAAGACATGTTATATTCTCATAAAATATCATATTTCTTTCTTTGGCCTTATATATTTTTTAATTTTCTATTTAATTTAAATGCATTCTTCTCAAATGAGTTACAATTCAAATACATTTTATCCCCTAAGTTGGTTGAAATGATTGGTATTGAGAATTTTACACTGACATCTCGAATTTAAACATCTCTTAAAACATAAATCGTGTGCACATCTTTAGATAATTGTTACAAATTTTTTTATTAATAAAAAAGAAAAAAAACAATTCAAATACGTCCTAAGTGCTACCCCGCTTGTGGTAGAAAAGTCCTATCCATTTGGTTGGTCATAATTTGTATTGGACAATTTAAAAATCTAATAACGACGCTAAGACGATAATCAAAAAGTGATATGATACTTGCATAAAAAGTAATAATCAATGTGAAATAGTATACAACTATGGACCAAAATTAAGCCTATGAATTGCATTTCCGTGACCACAGGATAATATTTCTTAAACTCAATTTCAAACCAGTGGTGCTTGATTTTGAAATCTTCTTTGACCTTGGCTCAAGTGGTCTTCAACGGGTCTATTTAGAGGGCTCGAAAAATAAGTAATGTTTTTATGGAGGTTACAATTTTCATTTTAAATGGAATACCTTCACCTTGCAAGATAAGAAAACCATTTAAAACTCCTTAGATAATTAACCATTACCCTTTTAATTCTAAGGTGTCATCTTCAGAATGGACACAAATTAAGAAATGGCCATTTTTAGCCTTTTCGAGGTATGAGTTTGACAAATTTGTGGTGGAATTAGGTTATCCATAGTCAACCACTATGATTTGGTCCCATGAGGAGATTACTTCAAACATAGGCATACCCAAAAATGTCCTAGATTATATATGATAAAATTTCAGATAAGATTTCATTAATTTTCAGAATATTTTGTTTACTTAATGTGTACTATAATATTATTATGTGATGTCTCAGTTTCTTTTTCATTCTTCAATGCTTATATCTTGTCTTTATCACAATAAATCAGAGAGAGAGAGAGAGAGAGAAATAAGGTGGAAAGCAAAAGCCATTGAAAGAAGTAACTTGAAATTGAATAATATATATCTGCTTGTACTGAATTGGGGATTCTGTATTACAAATTTCATCACTTTAGAATATATATATATATATATATATATATATATATATATATATATTTATATATTATAATATGTTCAATAATCTATAATGATCGAGATAACTTCAAACCCTCGATTATGTAAAATTGAGTGTTACGAAGAATTTACATATGAAGGGATTCTGATATCATAAAGCATTTATATACATTCGTAACACGTGTCAATATATTAGTAAAAAAATAATGTTATTAAAAAGAAACGTTGCTAATGAAAAAAATTAGTGGATGACTCACATAGACTTTTCATCAAATTGACTAAAATATTTCATGATAGACAAAGAAAATTAATATATTATTCGATCGCAGGCCAAGTTCTTCAACATACATTCATTGAATTATTTTATTTAATCATTACGAGTAGAAAGTGAAGCTTTTAGAACTATTTAAAATTATAATCAATATATCATCACTTCATCACTACAAATATGCCATCTATATATTATGGATTAATAAATGAATTAGAGATTTATGATTGGAGGAGTAAATTATATGAAATTATATATTGAAATATAATATTATAATTTAAAAAAAAAATAGGACAGCAAAAGGTAAAATTTAAAAGAATATTTTTAAAAAAAATTAATTTTTCTAAGATAAAACCAACAGTTTTAAAATTTTTTAATATGTCTCTGTTATCGATATTAAAGGTGTAAAAATATTGCTAATTAAAGAATTACTATTTCTATTAGCTATAAAGGATATGGCTATACAAGTTATATGAGTTACATATATTACAAAGGAAAAATAAAGAGTTTTTAACTTAATAATCTATAATGGGAGTGTCCCTCTTGATCTCTATATATTGGACTTATGGTCCTTTTCCATTCAACTATTTTCACTTAATTCGTTTTATTCTATCGCTATACATAAATATCAAATAGAGTTATGAGAAGAAAGATAAACTATATGCTATATGGTTCGAGGTTAAAAGGGTAAAATGACTTCAGTTATATGTTTATAAAAAAAATTAAAAAGTTTATCTCTTTATTTTTAACTTCTAATATTTAATATTAATACAATATTACTATTTGCACCAACTATTAAGGATATGAATATAATGAAAGTGCCGCTTCCCACCTTTATATATAAGACTTTTGGCTCCTTTCCACTCGATTAGTTTAACTTAATTTGTGTTACTTCATCACTGTACATAAACATAAACAGCTTACTCTTTATTTTATATTACATGGCTCAAGATTATATGAATAAAAATGATTTCGGTTATGTATTTATAAAATACGATTAAAAATTATATTACTTTATTTTTCATTTTAATATTTAATATTAATGTAAATATAAACAATTTTTTATATAGTAAAAGAATGTAATAGGGGTACGTATCATAAAAAGATTTTGACAAGTGGGGATTTTGAAATGTAATAGCGAAAGGTGATTTTGAAATGTCGTATGACTTCAAACTTTCATGTTAAAATTCCTCAGCGGGCAATCAAGATCCTTCGAGACTTTTTGAACCACCATATATATATGTATAAAGATTGCGGTTTCAAACATGGTTTACATCATTACATATTGAACATTACATAGTAATTAACAACTCTTAATTATCGCCTCTGAGTGTGGAGCTTGGCCAGATCTTATCGGTGGGCGATCGTAACTCGAATCTTGGCTAAAGATTATTATTATTTTATTGTATTTTAAGCCACAAATCATATTAATCTACCTTTTCAGTTTTATTTATCAAGATCGAAAGCTTTTTGACATGCATATTTTTCGATCTGCTTAAATCGGAGTTCTCAATTTCGTTTACTCGAAGTTTTTTCGAAATCCATTCAGTTGGATCTATCCTCCAGTCTCATATTTATCTTAGGTAGTTTTTAATGTTGTTGATAAGTCCATAGTCTTCTCAATTGCTGTTTGTTGATGTAGATGAGTCTGAATTTCTGTTGTCGTTGATGTTTGAGGATGAAGATGAAGAGGATTGGAAGCTGATTTTTGTATATTTGTTTTTTTTTTCCCGATATTTTGTATTATACCCACTCAGTAATTTGAAGTGCGATAATTTTCCTATAACTCTGGACTGATTCTTATGAAAATTGTTTGCTTAATGGAAGATTTTACTTAATTAAAAAAAATTATTTATTTATGCATTGAAACCATAATAAATTAATAGTTGAAAAAGAAATAAATATTTTTATTCATTCTTTTTGTAGTGCTGGGAATTTTGAATTCTTGAAGATAATCGTAGGGAATCTTATTTTGTCAGGTTTTTTCACATTACTTTCTAAACTTCAATTTTATATTTTTTTCTATTTGGTAAATAAATTTACGAAATGGTTTGTTTTCCGTTTTGTTGACAATCCATTTCTATTGAAAACTTAACCCAAAAAAATAATCATATTTAATTTTTTTACGATTTTAATTTTTCCAATATATTATTTAGTATACTATATACAATATCATTATATAAAAAATATCATTAAGTTAACAAAGATTAAGGTCGGGATTTAAACTATTGAATAACATTATGACTGTAGTAGAAAATGTATTGAAAGATTCATAATTAATTTTTCATATAATTATTATATTTTATTACATAATATAGTAGTTCAAAATGCGAAAAATTGGAATAAATAAAAAGAAAAGGTGGTTTTCAGATGCAAGTGTAAAGTATTTAAATGAATAAGTAAATATATTTCAATTTATTTTACATGTTACAAGTAGATAAAGATTTTTTAAAAAAAAAGTAGATAAAGATCACATTTTAAAAATTTTAATCTAAAAATAAGTGTTTTTACCGATTAAAGTAAATGTGTATATACTCTGACCCACCACTTATATATGAGTTAATATCTGATGTAGTGACAAAACGGGGCGGGTGGCTTCCACACCCCAAAATGTTCAAATTTTATTTATTTTTTATAGAAAAATTAAAAGTTTTTTTATAACAAAAGTCAGTATAAATTTACCTTTCGCCCTCTAAAATTTTTTATAAATTATAATACTCTTATGCCCTCTAAAATTTTTTAAAATATAGTACTTTCTTTTACCCTTTTCTTTCTTATAAATTTGTACCAAATTTAAAACTTTGATTACATCCATTGTAATAAACGATTGCTTGTACAACAATTAGATATGAAGGTGATGGATTAATATATTATTAAAATGATATTATCCCATTTTAGTTTGATGTGCTATTTGAAATACACATAAATTAATTTATCTGAGTCGCCTTTGAATAACTAAGATTTACCAACCTTATAATTAAAGTTCTTGAAGTGCCTTTCTGACATCATTCCCTCTACCTGGTTTCCTTTATCCTCTAAAAATTAATCTGAAAATCTCCAAGAAAAGACAGAAGAAGCAATCAAAGGAATTGTTTGGTGGTTGAAAATAAAGAGAGTTGAGGTGACACATTAGTAGTTAGAGAACAACTCAATTTCTTAATACCTTTGATTTTGATCAGATAACAACTATTCTTGCTTTATAAGGCTACTTCATATTAATAATATTGCTTAGAGTGCCTTATAAGCAAAACCATCATTCCAAAGACTGGAAATTCATTTTTTACTTAGGGTTTTGTAATTAGTAGTTAAGCTATAAGGGGTGACCTAGAAAGTGGTGGTTAGCCTAATGCCCATGTGATTCCAATAGGGTTGCCTTCAAAGACAAAAAGAAAGGATTTTTCATCAAAAGACACAAGCCATATCCCAATTGACATGCCAAAAAGTGATTTGGGGGGAAGGGGGGGGGGGGAGGTGTTGTGGGAGGAGGAGGGGAAAAAGAATGAAGAAATAGCAATCTCAAGAACTATTCCAATGAAAACATATGCATGCATCATTCCAACATTTCTTCCTCTGCTAAAACCATTCTACTAAGGGGACTTGGTCCAAGCTTTTTCCTTCTCATTGCACTTCTTTTCCTAATGATTTCCATTTCATTCCTTCTCCTAAGCTGCATCATTGCTTCTTCTTCAATGACAAATCTTCTCATTAGAACATCATCTGTCAAAGATTTTCCGCGGAAAATTTTCCTCCCTTCCACGCTAATTCTCCCACTAGGAGTTCTTTCTTGCTGTGTAGGTAATGTCTTTGATCTTGGATAACTATTGCTTCTTCTAGGGGGAACATCAGCTTGAAAAATTTCAGTGTAAGAGGAGATAGGAGCACATAAACAAACCCGAGTAAACGATGAAGCCATCTTTAGTGAGGTGCATTTTCTCAGCTTCTGCTTTTGAGAATTTGTAGTTGAAATTTCTGTAGATTTGGATATGGTTTTCCATAAACTCGCATTTGTTGTGGGAATTTCTTGAGTAGGCTTATTAGCAAAGGCTTTCCAAAGGGTTGCCATCTCTATTACTCTTTGATACCAAGGTTTCCTATAATATCATATCCACGGGCCAAGGCACAGTTTCAGTACAAAACACAAAACTCTTGTATGCAAAACTTTAAGCAGCAAAATAATCTGCAAATTAAGCACTACAAGTAATTGTGAATGAATTAGCTAACTGAGTCCTATTTGCCTCAAACATGAATCTAATCTGCCCATAATTTCATTTTACAAACATATAACGTTTATTAATGCTCACATAACATTTCATGTTCATTATACATTTATTTAAAAATTTAAAAAATAACTATAACTTGAATAAATAACTACGTATTTGTCGTCATCCAGACTTCAAATGGACCATCCCAAAAATTCCAATCTCCGACATCATAATAATAATAATTGTAGCACATTGTAAAGGCACTTTTATTGTTCAAGAAAGTATAGCCTTGGATTCTTTGAAGGCATTTCAACAGTAAAAGGTTTCTAGCCTTGGATTCTTTTGACAAATGATCAACCACATAAATTATCTTTGACATTGTAGTTTACTCTTATAGTTAGGTACTTCTGACGTATTCACTCTTGGCTACTTTGACATGGTAAAACCTCAATAAGGTAAAGAAGAAACCACCCCATGGTTTACTTTTTGGGACAAAAGGGAAATGGAAATCAGGCCATTCTGCACCAAAAAGGGGATTCTGAAGCCGTGTGAGATCTCAAAAAGCATACTAGAGACCTGGTCAAGTCACGAGTGTGAAAATGCATAGACTTTAGGCAAATGGAGAACAGAATCCTAAGGACTTAGGTTTTTGTTTTTGAAAAGAAAAAAAAAATGCGCAAAATGATTCTGGAGGGACATCATATCCTTGACTCCGTCTTTGCATTTTCCTCAAGAATGACCAAGACCAAGAAATTGCAAGTCTTCAATATCAAGGTAGTACCACAGACGTTTTTTTTTTTTTTAAATGAGTACAGTATCACAATTATTACAATTCTCCTTATTGTATTAATAAATTTCGGATTCAATATCTAGCAAGGGGCACCGATCAATTCTTTTCAATATATATAGGGAACAAAAGATGTAAGTTAAAACTAAGCTTATTCTCTAATAAGAAATGTTTTTAATTAATCCAACTATTTTTTTATTATATATATGCTCTTTACATTTTGGTTGTTTATAAATAATTCAGAATTTAAAAAAAGAAAAAAAAAAGGAAATTTGAGGGCTTGGAAGAGGCTTCACCTAAGCCCAATGATGCCTGTCGGCTGGGGTGATTAGCACAATCAGTAACTAAAGTGGGTGTTGGACTTTATTCTTCGACAGTGACCACCTAGTGTTCTACAATTATAAGGACTATTTTAGGCCTTTAAATGTCTACTCACCTATAGCCCAAATAGCTGCCCTCAAAGCTTAGCCCAATTAAAAGTTTCGTTTGAGCTTAAACTTGGCTCGATGCCATAAAAATGTTGATTCTGTCTCGCTGTATTCACATTGCCACCCCCAACTTCAGAATTGCTCCATTACTTAGTTGTTGTTTTGTCCTCTTTTTTTTCTTTTTTTTTTTTAATTTTGGTAAGTTTGGAAATATAGAGGCCGTGTAATCCCACAAGATTAGTTTAATTTAAAATAATATTAGGAAACAATGCTTTCTAATTTAAAATTTTACTTTAATTTAAAATAATATTAATTTAAAAAATATTTCTTTTCTAAAAACGGTCATATCCTTATAATGCATTATATTCTCTCTCCTTAACCTTACTTGGAATGATGCTCCCTTTAAGCATGCCGACTAGTTCTATGACTTTAAAAGACCGAGTAAATTTAGAATGTACTTTAACTGGTCGATTTCGACCTTCCTTAATCTCATAGTCTTACCATAATCTTATATATTTAATAATTTTTGTTATATTTAAAAAAATTTATATCAACGTAACTCCTATCCACTTACACCACTATCAAAGATACGTCACTTTTATTCTTTTATGCTATGCAATTTATACCACTCGACTAAGGTTCTGTTCACTTTACTAATTAATGTATTTCACTAGTGACCTAGTTTTCCAGAGCTTTGTGACATTAGAGACAATTCTGAAGAAATAGAAACTACTTTTCGACAAACCAAAATAGATTGCATCAAGGAGTATTGCAAACGATGCAACAGTTGTGAGTGTGGATGCAAGTCTTTGCATGCAAAAGCATGACAGTTTGACAAAAAGAAGGAAACCACAAGAAATGCAAATTCTAAAGAATTAATGCAGTCAAAACCAAGCTAAAAGCAACAACAACAGGAACGTATGGAACTTTGTAGGGGGAGAAGGGGTGGGTGGAGGAGGGGAGTTTAGGGTTATTTTGTTACCTTGCTTGTGGGTTTTTCGGATCTTGCATGAACAAACCAGATAGTGAGTGTGAGAGAGCTGTAGAAAGAGAGAAGAGTAGTTCATCTGTGTTTGAAGAAGAAGAAGAGGAAGAAGAAGAGTAAAATGGCCAACCAAATTGCTTGAACTTGTCACTGAAAAATGGGTTGGCAATATGGCTCTTTTCTTTTTTCTGCTTTCTTTATTGCACACTCTCCCTTTTGCTTTGGCAGGCATGATTCCAGCCCCTATTTCATTCACACCCACACGCACACACGCGGGGAGAGAGAGAGAGAGAGAGAGAGATTTTCAAATTTTGCAAAGGCAAAAGTGAGATGGTTGCTTTTTAGCCAAATTACCAATAGACCCTAATCTCACTGTATTATAAAGCCAAGTACATTATCATATCATGCATTGCTTTCTGAATTCTGACTATAGCAAGTATCGGTGCTTTGTAATCATATTTCCTTGCTATTAAATGATGATTATAACTTTGTAAGATCACTCGAAATATTAATTTTTTAGTATCAAGCCTCCTTTAAGTTTATTTAATTCATAAAGAATATCTTATTATAAAATTTATAATATAAATGTTTCAATATATTCAATCTTCATTCTCGATAAATTGACAAAGAAAGTTATATTTGTATAATTATATTAAAAAAGTTACTTGCATTAACTGACCATCAAACTTAAACCTTACTATTCTTAAGTTACCAAAAAAAGAGAAAAATACAAAAAAGCCAGCTCCATCTCTGCTCTTTCCATCGGCTTAAACTTTATAAAGAAGAGGAATAGAAGGAATGGTATAATATATGTGACCGTTATGTTACATTTGCTAAAGTAAACATATTTCTTGATATTTGCCAAAACATCTAGCAGATATAACCAAGTATAAAGATAGATAGTACAAAAAGTTATGCTCTATAAAAAGATGGAATCCCACCCTGAGGGTTCCCACCAATCCTGCCCTAGGGCCATGGAGGAGGTAAATCACGAAATGTGTCTCATCTGGTAGTCTTAAGAGCGGTGTCTTTACGGCACTACTCGTAAAGAGTCGAACCCCAACTTTCTTCGATGGGATTCGAACTCCCACATTACGGGTGGATGGTTGGCTACCATAATCGCCCGCCCCTCACTTGCCAACTGAGCTATATTCGGAAGGCAAAGTTATGCTCTATAGATATAAGCATTTTGACACAAAGTCATATAGGTTCAAGTCTAGTCGTCTTTTTCGGCTTTTCATGTTGCTAATTGGCCTTTGATGGACAGTGAAAAGCCAATACATTTTATTGTATATTTTTATTCGAAACAATCCTTCTTATTGATATTTGTAATAATTTTTTATTTTTCATTTCACTATTTTAAATAGAAATAATCAATAAAATTTACATCTTTTTAATAATAAAATAAAAATTCAATTAGTATATTAAAAATTAATATAATTTATTAGCGAAAGACTACAAAAATAATAATTATGATATAAAAAATGCTTTTGAGTGCATGCATGGCTAAAAGAATAGCTTGATGTAAGTTCACCTTATGCTGGGAATGTGTGAATGTGAGCACTCAAGTTGCTAAGCAAACCTTGGACATGAATAGGAACAGGTGTTTGATTTTTTCATTCTTTGAATGCAGAATCTTCAGGCAATCAATTTTCTTCCATTTGAAATATCATATGTTTTTCAGTTGAAAACTCAAATTTTAACGTTACAAGTGATGATTGTGTTTGCCAAAGGAAAAGCTCTTTTTGCAAGATTGTTTTAAGTCAATGTCCCTTCACAATCCTTATGTATGGCCACTCAATTGCATGCTTATAATTTAGGAGCCGTTTGAAATAAAAGAATCGCATATAGATTTGAATGAGAGAAAGAACCAAGAAGAAAGGAAATTCTCTTTTAGACTCTAACCTTCCTAGTCATTGCTTTTCTTTCTGTTACTTCAAAATTGAAATTATTAAAATAACTCTCTTTAAGAAGTAAAATTATATCGCGCAAAAAGAGAATATTACAAGAAGTATATATATATATATATATATATATATATATATATATATATATTGCTTCCCGTCCCCTTTGCAAGGTGTAAGATACAAGTGGAAGTAAATTAAAGAAAGTTAAGTTGATACGAAATGCTAATATCTTAATGTTCTACTTTTTACCATTAAATATAATGATTTAGTGTTTTCAAAAACAAAATTTAGTCTTTTCCAAACTAATGTTCAGTTTCTCAAACATAATATCCAACAGGGAACTATATATATATATATATATATATATATTTATATATATATATATATATTAATTAAAAGATATTTATACAATCATTATTTAAAATATTTTCTTTACCATAAAACATCGAAAAAAAGATCATATTTGACTCTAAATAGCCACAAAAATTAGTAATAGAAACCCAAAAGACATTATTATGAACATCTATATTAAAGAAAGAAAAGGCTAATATTATCCTTTAGAAATAGTGAAGAGGTTAATATCTTCTGGCTTCTGTGCCAATCTGAAATTAATATTGTCCTTTCGGAATAGGAAGGAAGAAAAGCAACACTTTGAATCCTCTTCAGAATGTTGTAGAGGATATTGAATAGAATATTATAAAGGATTTGAAAGTGAAAAAAATAGAGGCAAGAGAAAAATAAATTAATTATTGTTGTCTTTCACATTTTAAATGGAATTCTTTACTTGCTAAAAACTAATTTTGTTTATTAACAATTTACCATCAACTTTTGATTTCCCAAAACTATTTAGTCGTTGCATTAAAAGAAGAAAGCTGCTGCAAAATGTGGGCACCTTTTGGGTTAAAGTGACTAGTATTTTATCTACCAATGGATGACATAATGATGCATTAGTGGGTGATGTTACATCCATCAACCAAAAAGCTGCGGCAGATTCAAGAAAACATGATTATTGCAGATGTTTGCCATTTTATGAACCCTATTTTTAACAATCAAATCAGCCTCTATCCCATCACATTCTGAAAAATATACATTCAAAATGTTCTAAGGAAGTCCTTTTCCCCGCTTCCACAAAGCATGTGAACCCTCATTTTTGGAGTCTACAAAAGCTGATATTCTTGAGACGAATACTAGAAAAAATTGGACAGATTTTTACAAGACATGTGAACCCTGTAAATGAGTCAAGTTATATGTAAATCATTTATAATCTTGAAATTCACCAAGTTCTTAATCAGATTATGAATGCAGAGGGCATACTTCACAGAAAATCTAAGCTGCGAAGCTTAGCAGCTCAGTGAATAGAATTGTGGGTTACAAACATGAACATGTCCAGCAACCTTACAGTCATAATGCACAAGAAGCTAAGCATCAGATTCTAAAAGATGCAGCCATTCTAAGGAACTATTCTGCCTCTATTTTGCACTTTTTATGCTTCAAAGAGCGAACCACTGGTTCTGGTAATATCAGAAAGCCACAGGTACATGCTGCCGCAATCCGAGAATCTTACAGTAGTCACGGCTGAGCAATTTAGTCTGAACCAAGAGATTTGCAGAATCCTTAGCTTCCAGCATCTACAGCTAGCAAATGCATTGCAACTTTTATTGATGGATTTTTTAAACGAGTTACTGGCTATCAGGTTCACCAGGTACTTGACGGCTCCAACTCCCTGAACCAGCTTTGCGCTCTCCTCGTTTTCTTTTACCTTTAGGAAAATTAATATCTGAGGCTAAGCAATGTTTGAGAGTTGATTGTTCCTGTGACATGGTGGTTTTTGGCACTTGATCTCCTGGTGGAAGTGAGGGATTGGTAATTTCGTCTTCACTAATATCTGCATCTTGGTTATGGCTCTGCTTCAAAGTTTGTATCTCAATTTCTGCCACTTCATTATGTATCAGAATATTGTCCACAATCTGAAAATATCAAATGTATTAGCAAATGGACAGACCGATCAAGTGCATACAAGCATTAGAGATTACTTGTATCTTCTGAGAAGAAGAAATCAAATGATGCTTGAGAAGATACAGACTACCAATGGGTTTTGTGTTTGACAAAGAAATTAGTTTGGTGTTCTAGGCGGAATGAAATGATAGGACATGGGATATTTCCACAGTTGAAGTTTCAACCTGCTGGAAGAAAAGAAGACAGTTTTGTGGGATATGAATTGCTCAAAATGCCATTATTAGGACCAGAATTGTATGAACATTTGTAAGACAATCAAAACTGCTGAAGGATTCCAATTAACACATCTCAGTGTTAAATGAGTGTCCAACAAGGCTTATTTCTAAACTAATTAGGACCCACACTCAGATTCAGCTAAAACTGTTCCAGATTTTCTCAAAATTCCAGAAACTAATAACTTTCTGAGATAGAATATATTGAACACCTGAGAGTGGAACCCAAAAAAATGCTCAGACCAGTTAATACTCAGGATAAGACAAACAAGACCAAGAAGGTCCACCACTGCGAAAATAATTTCAAATAGATTTTGAGATATTGAAGCCTCATTTTCCCATCTTTTAGTGTGGCACTTTTTCCAACACCAATGCTTTAGGCATTGGATATGATAAGAGAGTATTTACGACAAACATATTATGCTATGTATGCCTACTGACTACATTATGATGCCTGAAAACTATTTAGGCAATGGAGAAGAGTTAAATGTTTTAAACAACTGTTGACCAATCCACCAAAAGTATTTTTTTTGAAACCCGGAAGTAAGAGTTTAAGAAATCCATAGCATATCGGTCAGCAGTCTTACTTTTTCACATGAATCTCCAACTTGTGACTGATGCTCTGTCACATCAGCTGAGGACAATAGTCCCACTGTACTCTCAATTATATCAGGAATGAGTATATCATCTCCATAGTTTGAAACTGCAGCATCAGGCATAACAAAGTCTCCAAGTTCATAGTCCGACACGTGTCGGAATGATGCATATAAACCTCCCACTGAAACTGTCTCTCCATTGCAAGCAGAGAAAGTGGGACTACGAACTGAGCTTGTCTGTGCATCACAGGGTGCGAGATGGCTCAAACTCTCAGAGGAAGAAAACTTTCCAGCATACTTGGTCATCACTGAGTCAAGTTGAGCCTTCATCTTGTGAACACGAGAGTGTATTAAATCAATCTTCCGAAGAATATGCTCTTCAGAATCAAAATTTTCTTCATGAATTGACCAATCATCATTCAAAGCAAACTCATCACCGCCACTGGGATTCTGTCCCACAAACACTACCAGAAAAATATAATCATTGGCTTAGGTCAAAGATATTAATTGCAGCACTGGTGTGTGTGTATCTGTACATACATCAGCCGACAAGCATAGGTGCGCATATTTATTCAGTTCATAAACACATTTGCAGACCTATGTACATTACTTCCCTTCAATTTGATATGCAAACTGGTGTTTTATGTGACATAAGCATCTATAATCGTATTCAACTATCTCCATCTAAAACAAGAATCTGGGCTCGTATAAATTGACGGAGACCTAAAATTTTCTCACTTACAATATGGTGTTGAAGATCCTGAGATGGCCCATATTTCAATAAAGCATACCAGCTTTAAAAAAGTGAACCTTCCTTAAACGTGGTTTTACTTAAATTTGAAGGCAATGATATCATAAGCCTATGAACTGCAGTTACCTAAAAGTAGTTTCTGCCCCAACCAAAAAAAAAAAAAACCTATTAATAAAAACAATGTTTTTCAATGTCCATTCAGACTAAAGCATACCTGGATTACCAAGGTCATCGCTAGTAGAAGCTCCATCTTGGTCAGATTTTTTATTTTCTGCAATGTGTCCAATGCCACAACAAAGAATTGCATAAGTACTGCCTAATAGAATAAAATAGAATACAACATAGGCTGAAGAAGAGAAAAAGCAATACCATGAAAAGAAAAAAGGTTGTGGTTAGCCATATATGCTACAGCATCAGTGGTGTATTCAACTATCTTTCTCTTCCTTCTCTTTAAGGGTTTTTTCTTGTGGCTTTGGGAAGCATATGGTAGTGACCTTGAGCCAAATTCTTCCACTCTTGATTGATCAAATGCCATAAGTTTCCTCTGATCATATGCAGCAACCTTTCTGTTATACTTTGAGGCTTGAAACTCAAGCTCTTTTATCTTCAGTTCTGTCCACTTACCCCGCCACATTAGTTGACGTACAAAGTCTCTCCAGTGACTAGTCAATTTTTTTTTCCTGAAAAGTTGTATTTTGTGAATATATAGGTAATGTATCAGATTCCCAGTAACACCATACTTATCTTTTCTCTTATTTTAAACATATTTGCTCAATTATTATAAAAATAGAGGGAGATTGCTGAAATCAATCAGAAGATCCATTTAATCTTGCAGCAGTTAGAATGAAGAAAAAGGTACAGCATGCAATCAGTGTCAGAAGAAAAAAAAAGGATAAAGAAACAAAGCCAATGCCAAAAGGCAATTAAAATATCATTGACCAAGGAATTCAGTACATTAGATACCTTGGATATACAAATTTCTGTTTTCTTAAGTTTTGTCTAGAATTTATGTTTTGATCTTACTATCAAGGAAGTTCATACAGCTAGAAATTATTCAGGCATAAAAACTCATGCAACCCGTCTTCTAAGTATAAAAGTTGACAACCGAATATGTATGTCATGAATATATTTGATAGATTAGAACAAGAAACTGTGGTTCTGTCTATAAGGATGTCGAAAGGATTATACATTTGATGTCATTAGGTTACCACTATAAGCGTTTTGGGAAACTAGTTCTATGGCAATTTCTTTGGGAAAATTTCAATAAAGTTTTAACCCTATCATTTCCACACTGGTGAAACAACGGTGAAGGACTTCCACTGAGATTTATGGAGCTTCATTTTCTAAACTGACCTGTGTGGTTGGTCCAGTAAATAATCATTTTTACTGAAGTGCAGCTGCTCGTTGTGTGAAGCAACTATGCAATAAAAGCAAGCACTCTAGAACATCATACCTCATTGGAAAGAAACTGCCTAATCCATCATACGAACCACAGAATTGTGATTCGACTTCAGCATCACTTAACCCAAAACAATTCTCATCCCCAGATGTAGTGTCAGCAAATGAGCTTGAGCATTCTGTGGCATCTGGATCGTCCTTAGCAGCAACTCTAGCATCACTGCTCCTTTTAGATCCAGTAACATCAACAGCCACATCATCAATGCCCTTCGGAAGTTTAGCTTGGATATTCAACATATCTGGCCTCTGATAGATGGTGTCACCAAAGTCGCTTGAAAACTTTAAGTTCTTCCTATCAATGTTTCCAAAATTGTTACCAGCCTTCTGAATAGCTGAATCAGTTCCTAGTGACATTTGAGCAGGAGCCATGCAGACTTCTGTCAGTTTTGGCTCATTCTCTCAGCTTATACACTGAACTGAACTACCTCAAATTTACCTGGATTAATCTTTAAACAGATCAGATTAGTTCAATGAGATCAATAGGTTGCAGGAACAAAACCAGCAACAAATTCATTTCACGTAAGCCGCCTCGATAATTTGAATGAGTCTTTAGGAGTAGATATCTCATGAACTTCAATGAATTGAACCACAAATAAGAATAAAGTCTGCTAAGAAACTTCTTAATAAATAGTCTGCAGAAGATAGACTACAGAAAACCCCCTGCTGGACATATTAGTCATCCATGTTATTATGTTTTTTCTTTAAGAGATTGTCAACACATGTTGATCAAGAAGCAATTCTTTCAGAAACAAAATCTAGAATCTCCTAAGCATTGTACTATACCCAACATTATAGTGTACTCATATCCAGCAAAGAAAAGTAACAACTCCTTCCATTCTAAATACAATGACTTATTTTCAAGAAGCACTGAATTGACAAAGTCTAAGTACAACATAGTTCAAAGAGAGACCACAAAACACATGGATGACACCATAAATAGTTCAGATTCTGTGACAAAGTGAAGAAATGCAAGCTTGTTACATTTTGGGGGGGCACAACACGTTCCAAACAGAGCATATTAGTTGTTATAACTCACAAATACTTAGGAAACAGATAATATGCAATTGTAGGAGCCACTACAACAATTAAAGAAAAGTCAATTTCCCTATATGCTTTTGCTTAAGAAGGAAAACGTTCACTATTTACAAGCACATCAAGTACTAAAAGCTGCTTTGACCAGTTTCATAGCAGGGTATGAAAATGGTAATTTGTGATTTTGATGCAAAGTTAAACACCAAACTTGATTAATATCATTAAAATTTCTCACAAAAGTACCCATTATTCACACAGCTATAACTAATAAAATTGTATGCCTTCAGTTAGTGTATCATCTTCATAAACACTGCCCCATATGTTGGCATGTCCACAACGACAACATGAAGTAATACAGACAAGTACATGCTTGCATATCAATCAAGTGTGACCAAGAACAGAAATGTGTGACAAAGAGTTGTTTTCTCTTCTTATGGGATATCTTCTTTTTATAATTTTAGAGCTAGCAAATCACTCAGTTTAATGAATTATTTATTCCCTTCCACAATGAAGACAGTATTTTCTCCCTTTTCTTTCTCCCACAACTCCATCTCATAATCCTGTTTAAATTCGTCAACAAACTAATTTCCATATCCTTGCATGTAACATGCTTTACAAATAAACATGCTACTGTTTGAAATAAAATTACCAATCATGTTTATAAAAAATAAAAAAAAATAATAATAATAATAATATAAAAAAAATTATTTCATCTGTACATGAAACTTCTGATAACTTCAGAAATACCTTCAAGAAAATGTAAACAACGACAATATGTATAAGTCTAGTTTTTTTGAGTAAACTTAGCTACCGAAATTTTGTTCTTATTTCATAAATCAGTCAACCATTTTTTTTTTGCATCACTTTGTTAATTGTAACTCATCCAATAAAGATAAAGCTAGACACAGTTACAAAGATATCAATCAAAGGTTACAAAACACAAACACGCCTTAAAAGGTTCATGCATCAATGTGACACATGCCAAATGCTGGCATGCTGAGGACACATTTAGGATTTCCTTTTTATGGTGCCAAAATTTTCCTTCAGATAATCCTCTTAAAAAAAAAATCAAAACAACAATTACTAAAATTTAACTTATAAACAAAATGAGCTGAAACTGAAGTACATTACTTGATGCAGATAAATTTCTGGTCACATTAACATGTGAAGGAAGGGTTAACGGAGAAGTATAATTCACAGAAGACAGCGGAGCACCAAAGTTGAAATTAGCGCGCTGTAGCATTCAAAACACACGTAAAGGCATATTCTTCCCAACAGCAGTATCTTCAATCCAATGTAAGGATCATACAAATTCCAATGTAGGGATTATTCAACTTCAACATCAACCCACATTTCTAACTTAAAATTTCCATTCGAAAAAAATAAAGAATTGATTTTGAAAAGAGGTCAAATATACATTAAAAACCAAGTAAAAGAATTGGGTAAAACATAGCCACATATAATTGAAGAAAAACTAAAGGAGGGTGGTAGAACTCAATCATTAAGCTACTGAATCACAATTCAAGAACCCAGAAAAAAACAAAAAATAAGAGAATAAACAAACACGCAGCATGCATCTAAGGAGTAGCCAAACCAAGAATCTTCGCAGCAAAAAACAAAGATCCCTCATAAATTTACATGCTGACAAATACATCATTTCATGTTAGAATAAAAGCAATGGAATCTTGAGAAATATTCCAAAACAGATAAACATAATGCTAAGTGAAGTACCAAACATTCTTGAGATGTAAATTTGAAGCTAAAAAATGAATCAAACACATGCAGAAAGAGAGGAAGACGAAAGAGAGGAGCACCTGAGGAAGAGCAAGTGTGTAGTAGTAGCACGAGTAAGAGGCTCGGCGGCGACAAAGAAGAAAGTAAATATCAGAGAGGAGCCAAAGTGAACGTTACGAGTATAACCTAAGACTAAGGTGAGTGTCTTCTTTTCACGCTGCTGTGGTTCCCGCTTTTAGACGGTTTTTTTTGTCTTTTAATCTATTTTGTTATTTTTTTATTTTTTTATTCAACGTAATTTGATAAGATGAAATATGAAAAGACAAAAAAAAAAAAGGAGAAGATTAATAAATATAAAAATGAATTATTTATATACGTTATTTGATTTAAATAAAATAAATAAATAAGTAAATTAAAAGAAATATGATTCATTTTTTAAATCAATTTCTTCTTGGTTCAGAAATAGTCTAGAGGGATAGGTTTGGAGAAAATAATTTCAGAAAAGCGCCTATAAAAGGTAACCAAACATGATTCTAGAAATTTTATATTCAATAATATGATTTTGAATTGTAGCATTATAAAATTACTATTGTATTTAATTATTTACCTGGAATAGTCTTTATTAATTTAAACTATTAATAGACTTTTGACTTTTTAATTTATATTTATTATTTTTCAATTTATATCTAGAATTATATATTTTTATACTTATATATGAACAATTCAATAATGAAAACAAAATATTTTTAACATTTTTAAACTAAAAATCGAAGAGGAAATTTTTTTAATTTAAAATAAATTATTTTTTATTAAAACGAGATATAAGATATCAGTATAATTGTAATATAGAATAAAATAATTAAAATTTTTAAAAAGTGGTACATTCTTTATTAATATTCAATAGTTATTATTAAAATAAGTCATCACAAATAAGAGTATTTATTAAACATTGAGTTATCTTAACTTTCCAATGTAGAAAATCTACATTTCCAAACGAGAAAAACAGCATTTAGAATGCAAATGCATGCGAAAGCTTCTCCAAATGGACACAAATGCCATTAACTACAAGATTAAATCTATGTATTTAGTTCTAAAAATTGATATATATACACACACACTATATATATATATATATATATATAAAGGTTAAATTAAGTAAATATTTCTCTCTTCTATGCTCTACCCTTGAAAGTAGATGTAAATGAAGGTAATGTACGACAAAAAAATAAATACAGAAGAGAGAAATCAAAATAGAGGCAGTGGAAGCTTTAAAAATTATAATACCTATGCATTTAAATGATTTTCTTGGCACCGAAGAAGATATCTGGATCGCTTTAGGTTATGAATGACAATTTTTTCGCTTAAACTAGGGACTTGGCCTGGTTGGGCCAGGAATTTCCCAATTTAAATGGGGCCGGGCATGGCCGGGCTTCATTCCTCAGCCCGCCAACGGGGGCGGGTCGGGAACGGAGATTGCATGATCCCTGCCCCCGGCTCGACCCACCCAACTCGCTTTACATATATTTTATATTATACACACACACACACTATATATATATATACTATATAAATTATAGATAAATTATATCTATTATATATAATTATATTTATATATATGTATATAAAGATAGATTATATATGTATATAAAATAGAAAAGAAGAAGAAAAAAAGAAAAACGAAAAAAAATTATAAATTATCAATTTTACTCTTACTAATCTAGTAATATGATAAATACGTGAATTATTGAAAACCACCACAAAAGTTTTCTTTACGTTTAAAAAGTTTTGAATAAAAATATATTGGAGGCAATTTTTTTTTAAAAATTTTTATAAATATTTTCGGGCCCAAACAGGCTCCCACTAGGCCGTAACCAGGGATTGTTTTGTCCCCCGCGGGCCGAGGGCTGGGAACCCCGCCTTTTCCAGTGGCGGGGACGGGCCGGGGATGGAGAAATGGGGACATATTGTAACACCCCGGAAAACCTAGGCCGCCAGGGCCGGGGATGTCGCCCCGTCCAAAGGATAAGGGATCTTTATAACTAGGTCACAAATAAAATTGCTGAAATAAATAATACTCAAACTAAAAAAAGAATTTATTACAACCCAAAGTACTTCACAAGTACATCCATGAAATTTGAAAACAAAAACCATAATTAAAATCATCCACTCTCGTCTCCCCAAAGCAATACATAAAATAAAAAAAAAAACACATTCTCTTCCAAGGTAGGTACTCACCCACAACAGGATCAACCTGAAATCATGATAAAAGGTGGTGAGACAGAAATCTCATTAAGTCCGTGTGTGCTTTGGGTGTTTAGTGGAAACAGTTCGTGGATGCAAAGTGTGAAATCTTTATAAGAGAAACATTAGCAAGTAATAAACATTAGTCAAAAGTAAGAGTGGCGTTTTGACTCTTCCATACATAAGTAATGAAATCAACCACTCGAAAGAAAGGGTTATGGGTTACCACACGTTGGGCCCCATAACCAGTCAGAATGCCTAACACTTTGTGCAGACTGACAAAAGTAGGTGATCGGCCTACTGGGCAAGATACTCCTCTTCTCTATACCCAAACAACCGCCGGGTGTCCATTCCAGCAAAAACACAGATCACTTGATCGAAACAAAATAAACTGCTAGCTCGGACCGGCACGACTCACTCGGAACCGGCATCTTATCCAGGAAGGACTCACCCCTCGCAGGTGGCCACCTACCGAGTGACTTACCCTAACCCTTCAAAGACTAGTCCTAGTAGTCCACCCTTATTGAGTACTCAACGACATTCCCCACTTGGGATAAAATGAACAAAGCATTGTTCTTCATGAAAATAACAATTTGAGGGTTTCCAAAGCTTTGGGAGAAATTAGTTTTAGAAAGAGTTTCAAGTTTGGAAAAATCTGCTCAAAGACTTTTAAATAATTTAAGCGTTCGAATTAACGGTGAATTCAACCCTCAATTGCTTTCAAATAACCGAGTGTCCTTGCACTCCACATTTGGCTTGCCATAAGGAAATCATTTCACATCAATCAGGTTTTATGCAGGAGCTTACCCGATTCTTGCTCACAACAACAAGGTCTCGAACAGCTGACCTAACCCCACATGGGCAAATACAAATCTTAATCGATTCAAGCCACAATCCACTTCCTCAATTTTAAATCAACTCAATTCACTACTACCATGATCCTAGTGTCCCAAGCTTTAAGGCAAAACAATAATTGAATAGGTTTATAAGCTAAGTTTAATTTGTTATTTAAAATAATTAATGGATTAGGAAATAAATTCTAATAAGTTGAAAGTTTAAATCTTGTTAAGGAAAATTTAGAGTTTATTTGATCAGGAGTCATAGGTGGTACTAGGTAAAATAGTGATTTAATGATAGCTTAGTTGTTAGAAAATAATTGATAGCTAAAACTAGTTAAGATTAAATTTAATAAGTCTTTCTTGGAAAATAATAAGTAAATCCTTAAGGGTTTTGATTTAGTAATTATTTTATTAAGTATAAATCTTTTCCATAAAGGCTTTAATTAATTTCTTTATTTTAAATAATATTTATTTATTTTATTTTCTAGAAAAGTTATTATTTATTTGACTAAAATATCCTTTACATATATTATAATTCCAAATCTACCCTTCCTAGGGTTTTCGAAATTCTCTAGCAAAAATTATTAGTAAATATTTTATTCATGAAATAAAATTTGCTTAGGGACAACTAGATCATGATCAAGATTCCATGGTCAACCATAATCAATAACATACTCAATCCTTCAATTCATCAAATCATCCAAATCTTGCACATAGGCATAGATCTAAATTTATTAAGACATGCTTTAACCTCTACTAGCATAAACATGATCATGGCTTCAAAATCTAATCATGCATACAAATCCTATTCACCAATGGTGACATAATCTCTAGCATGCTTCATCACAAATACTACCTATGACATGCATCAAACCTCAACTCATCATTCAATCCACCAATATAATCCTTCCATGCATAAATCCCATCTCCTTCACAATCATCCATATACTCATGCTTCAATCTCGACAACAACACATACACAAACCCATCGCCATTCATCTTCTCACAACATCAACCTAGAGACATGATTCTAAAGTTTAAAGAGAGGATTGAAGGTACTTACTTGGTTGATGAATGACTTGAAGGAGTTTAGAGAAGATCTCAACTCCTAGATGGCTAATCTTGTTCAAGAAAGGTGGCGAAAGCATGGTCATGGAGGAAGAGACCATTCGGCCAAGAGAGGGAATTTCGGTCCATGAGAGAGAGAGAGAGAGAGAGAGAGAAGAAGAAGAAGTCATTAGCATGATTATTTATATAGATTCTCACTAGAGATCAAGTTTGAAGAGGATGATGTTGATAGAGTGAATTTACCTTGAAGATGTTCTTGTTCAGAAATTTCTGCTTTGATCCGAAGTAGCAAGATGTTTGGAGGAGTTTGATGTTAATAATGGTGTTGATGGATTCCCAGCAATGAGTAGACTAAATCTGGAGATTTTCGTGAGGGTTTGAGGTGGTTTGGAGGGGTATTAGGTGTAGAGAAGAAGTGGGTGTTCTTGGTGTAGTGTGTGTGTGTGTTCTTGATGCTTGAAGAAAAATCGAGAGAGGGAGAGATGGTTTGTGCAGCTGCCGATTTTTCTGTGGGAATAGGCCTGGCCGAATTCTAGTAGGGTTTAGGGAGTTGATTCTCTGATTTGGAAGGGAAAAGGAAAGGTTAGTTGTTACAATCCTTGAAGAATATTTTTGGGAAGTGAATTTGGAAAGTAGATATCCTAAGAATATCTTGATTTGTTTGGACAGCTTGAAGTCTCCTATGGCCGACTGGATTGTGCAGCTCTTCTGGGGAATTAAGGCTGGTTAAAGGAGGCTTGTGATGGCCGAAACTAAGGTGCACAATGGTGGAGAAGATGTCTGATCAATTGAGCAAAATTTTATGGAAAGTTGTTAAACAAGATGGCTGAAATTTTGGAAAGTAATCAAGCTAAATTGCAGGGATTTGGTTGAGGGATTTTTGGACAGCCATTAATGGAATTTCGTGCAGAAGTTCAAGGGGATCAATGGAGCTCTGTTGATGGAGGTTTAAGGAAGGTTTTGACAGATTAAGGTTGGTGTTTTGGCTGGAAGAGAGATAGGAAACAAGTTGGACGAAAATCTGCACAGAATTTTCGCTGCACAGTGATTTTTCTGGCAGATTTTCGTCTGCTATTTAGAGCCATTTTGCTGCGAGTTTTGAAGGGGATTTCAGGGGTATTCAAGGCTGGTTTCCAGCCTTCTTTATGGAGGAAAAACATAGCTAAGGTGCTGCACAAAATCTGGGAGAAAGCAGCTTGGTTTTGAGCTCCCAAAACTGATTTTCGTACAGGAATTTTTCCTGCTTTGCTTCAGCTTGTGCAGTCCGAAATTGGTCAAGAATTTTCAGGTTTCAAACTGATCCTAAAGACCATTTTTCTGGCAGCATTTGGAAGGGAATATGAGCTAGAATTTTCGACCTTTTGAAGGTACAACAAGCTGAAAAATTTCAGCTCATTCCATGAAGATAGATGAACTAAGATAGAGGAAAAATTTCAGCAAGCTTTCAAGAGGGATTTTCCTCTTGAATTTTCCCACAAATCTACCATATTTTCCAAACCAAAAGAAGTCTTTTGCCAAGACATTTTGATCCTAAAAGACCTCAGCACTCTACTGGATTTTCTGAAAAGAAAAAGGCTAGAATATCTTGATCAAACTAATGAGTTGAGAATTGAGGAAAATTAAAGATCAAGGAAGGATGATTTTCCCTATAAGAATTTCGAGAAGAGTAAAAGGAGTGGAATGAGATTACTTCTATCATGTCTCTCCTAGAACATCATCACCACATTAATCTAGGCCCTTAAGGCCGAAACCATCCTTTCCCAAGCAAAATAAAATTTACTCAAGCTAAAGCTTCTATGATGGACTTTGAACCTTAGACCTCAATAATTTATTCCAAAGCTCTAACCACTAAACCACAACAACTCTTGTTGATACTTTCACCAGAAAAATTATTTTCTATTCAATCCACAAGCCATCTCCCTATTTTCACCTCGGGCAAAAATTACCATTTTGCCCTTCTCACACAACATTCACCCACACAACTTCAAAACAATAAACTCACATCCAAAGCATATAAAAATCATATGAAAGCATATTTAAACATGAAATAAAGCATGTTATGCATCCCCAACCCCCTTACTCTAAGGTTGGTCTTGACTGGGGTTTCACACATATGCAGGGGTGGGGCCGGGATTTCTAGTCCCCGGCCCGGCCCGACCCCATTGCTATCCCTACTTCAGGTTGAATGCTTGAAGCCACTGGTTCTCTCAAAGAAAACTCCGGTTGCACTCTTGCAAGCCGTTTGCTTCTTCTCATTCACGCGAAACTTTTGAGCTTCCGGAATATAGCCACTACCATAACAACCACTGGTGAAAGCTCTTATCCAGATAGAAGAATGGCCTTAGTTCTTTTATTCAATGCAAGAGAGAGACCAAGAGAGTAAAACAATTTTTTTTTCATTATCCTCGCGCACCAAACTATGCAGGATCTATACTTTACTATTTTTACCCTTGGTCTCATCCATTGGATCAGATAAAATTATTTACTCTTGAGTTTGAACACCCATAAATAATAAGCATCAATTATTTATTTTCTGGACTTCATAAAATAGTCCAATAAATAATTAATAAGCCCAAATAGATCAATATAAAATATAAGGCATTTTATTTAGTTTATACCTAGGTTAATTTTCTAATTATTCAATTTGAGTCTTGGGCCCTGAATAATTAATTAACCAATTAAATTAAAATTAAATTAGATAAAATACATACTCTCTCTTGGACCTTTTATTTTATTCTAATCCAATAATAAATCGACTACTTAAATAAAATAAAACCCATAATTATCAAAATCAATTCTTTAACCCAAATCTGTTAGGATTTAAGGGCTATTCCGGGGACCAAAAGACACATTGCATTGGCTACTAAAATGACCAAAATACTCCTACAATATAAATAGTTGTATTTTGTATTTTACATATTTTCTAATATCACCATAAGAAAATATTAACCCCAAGAACAATATTGCGTTAGCAAAATCTGCGACCTACAGGTGTAATAATTAAAATACTCCTCTACACATCACCATACATTTAGAGATGAAGAGTGTACTAACACCTCTCTAAAAGACATCTACCATCCTTAAACCTCTAATCCAATGATCCACGACTCCTGGAATGTTTTCGCTTTCCAAGGGAGTCACCCTAAAGCAAACATCCAAGTTATATTCCCCAGGACCTTAAATATTTAGATCATTTGAACAGTCACAAGAGGCGATATAACGCAGAAACTATCTTGTACAAGTCTATCTTAACTAACTAGTCACATATACCCAACATACAAGTATATCGGCTCTACGAAAGAAACTCAACTACAACATATCAAAGTACATGCTTCCAGCTTCTCCTGGAATGTTTTCTCTTTCCAAGGGAGTCACCCTAAAGCAAACATCCAAGTTATATTCCCCAGGACCCTAAATATTTAGATCATTTGAATAGTCACAAGGGGCGATATAACGTAGAAACTATCTTGTACAAGTCTATCTTAACTAACTAGTCACATATACCCAACATACAAGTATATCGGCTCTACGAAAGAACCTCAACTACAGCATATCAAAGTACATGTTTCCAGCTTCGTCAGACCACCAACTCATACTCAAGCGGAAAGTATTAGCCCACGCTATAGCAGTAATAGTCTGGGCTTTTTCTAAATAGTACTTTTAGAAACCACTATTACAGGTCATGTTCGACGTATTCGAAATACGCTCATGCTATAAAGTGAGTGGACTACCCACTGATTAAAGGTAAGTTATTCTCCATTTGGAATTCATAACACTACAACAAAACAAGCCATTTCCTACCAAAAGTTTGTTGGGAAATAAACCGAAAGAGCGCAAAATACCAGGCTCCACCCAAGTCACAATTATATTCAAGATCAAAAACTATTTCGCATGTGCCAATAAAAAATAGGAATTAACCAAAGATACCACCTAAGTAACGCCAGCAGGTAAAAGAAAGCACCAAAGTAAAAATACGAGACACCAAGATTTTTAACGTGGAAAACCCAAGATGGGAAAAACCACGGGACCTAGTCCAGTAAAACTTCCACTATCAACAATAATGGGCAATACAAAGTCTTCTCTAGATAACACTAGATGCACACCAATAATATATCAATATCTTCTCCCAAAGCTACAACTAAACAAGAATTGAGCTTGGAAGGATGTTACCAAAACCGAAATCTAAACCATTAGATTTGTAGTTCTTGTTGAGAGGATCACGTAGAACCAAATTTCGTCTCAATCGGACTCCGAATGACCATCCAATTGAGGATCAAAGCTTGAAGAAACTCTTACAATTTTCTTCCTTGCTGTCCGCCTCTCTCTCAATGAAATTACACCAGAAAAATTGCCGTCATCTATGCTTGTTGATTTTTGTTAGGTTATTACTTTGTTTGTGGGATTTTATTTGTTTTGTTTTATTTGTCCACCAAATGGGCTGGACATATTAAGCCCAACAATCTCCCCTCCAGCTCATTTGGGAAATACAACCAAACCTGCTTCTTGTCTGCAAAATAAGAATTTCTCCCTGGGCAACACCTTAGTCAGCATATCAGAACCATTATCATCCATGCGCACCTTCTCAAGCATTAGTAGCTTGGAATCCAAAACTTCTCTAATCCAATGATATCTCACATCAATATGTTTGGATCAAGAGTGAAACGTAGAATTCTTACATAGATGAATAGCACTCTGACTGTCACAATGAAGATTATACTTTTCTTGTTTCAAGTCCAATTCCTGAAGAAACCTCTGCAACCAAAGAATTTCTTTACAAGCTTCAGTAGTTGCGATATACTCTGCTTCGTACTAGAAAGAGCAATACATTTTTGCAACTTACTTTGCCACGATATTGCTCCCCCCGCAAAAGTCATCAAGTAACCAGATGTAGATCTTCTCTTATCAAGATCACCTCCCATGTCTGAATCAGAGTATCCATCAAGTATGATATTGCCATTTCCAAAGCACAAACATAATTTGGAAGTTCCCTTGAGATACCTGAGAATCCACTTGACTGCATTCCAATGCTCTTTACCAGGATTAGAGAGATATCGACTAACTACTCCAACCGCATGAGCTATATCTGGTCTAGTGCAAACCATAGCATACATTAGACTACCAACTGCTGAAGCATAAGGAACTTTCTTCATGTCTTCTTTGTCTTTCTCAGTTTTCGAACACTGCTCAATGTTTAACTTGAAGTGGCCTGCAAGTGGAGTAGAAGCTTCCTTAGCATTGCTCATGTTGAACCCGTCAAGTACTTTCTCAATATACTTTTCTTGAGATAACCAAAGCTTTCCATTTTGCCTATCTCGAGTAATTTTCATCCCCAAAATTTGTTTAGTCGGACCCAAATCTTTCATTGCAAAAGATTTGCCTAACTCATTTTTCAACCTGTCAATCTTCACGGCATCGTGACCAACAATTAACATATCATCCACATACAATAAGAGGATAATAAAATCGCCATCTGAGAAGTTCTTCACATATACACAATGGTCTGATGTGGTTCTGTGGTATTTTTGATCTGTCATAAAGGAGTCAAATTTCTTATACCACTGTCTCGGTGCCTGTTTCAAACCATATAAGCTTTTCCTGAGACGACATACCAGATTCTTCTTACCACTTTCTGTAAACCCCTCCGGCTGCTCCATATAAATTTCCTCTTCTAAGTCACCATGTAGAAAGGCTGTCTTCACATCAAGTTGCTCAATCTCAAGATTCAAACTTGCAGCAATTCCAAGAACAACTCGAATAGATGTCATCTTTACCACGGGAGAAAAGATTTCTTCAAAATCTATACCTTTCTTTTGACTGAACCCCTTCACAACCAATCTTGCCTTGTACTTAGGTTGTGAGCTATTCTCCTGAGTCTTTAACCTGTAGACCCACTTGTTCTTTAGTGTTCTCTTGCCTGTAGGCAATTTCACCAAGTCATAGGTATGATTTTCTTGTAAAGATACCATCTCCTCTTGCATAGCTTGCAACCATTCTTCTTTCTTCTCATGCTCCAAAGCTTCACTATATGATTCTGGCTCTCCTCCATCAGTCAACAATACATATTCATTAGGATTATACCTAGTGGAGGGTCTTCTTTCCCTGATAGATCTCCTGGGTTCATCTTGTGACTGTGGCTGTGGTACTTCTTGTTCAATCTCACCAACATCATTGTTATCCTCAGCTCCCCCTTGATTTGAATCACCCGTTTCTGGAACTGGCACATCAGAACTAGTTGGTGTAGGAACCGGATCTGAATTAGAAGGCATGTCATCAGAGAATCTTGATTTTGGTTTAGGCTTATCATGTTTTACAATATCTTCAATGGTTTGATCTTCAAGAAAAACAACATCTCTACTTCTGATCAATTTCTTCTCCACTGGATCATACAACCTATAACCAAACTCTGCATGCGCATATCCCAAGAAAATACACTGCTTGGATTTTACATCAAGCTTTGATCTCTCATATTTGGGAATGTGAACAAATGCACGACAACCAAAGACTCTCAAGTGGTTGAGGGATACTTCTTTACCTGTCCATACTCTCTCTGGAATATCACCATCCAAAGGAACTGACGGAGAAAGATTAGTCAGGTCAACTACAGTTCTCATTGCTTCACCCTAAAAGGATTTTGATAGCTTGGCATTGGAAAGCATACATCTGATCCGCTCAGTGATAGTTCTGTTCCTTTCTGCTATTCCATTCTCCTGTGGTGTTTTTGGTACTGTCTTCTCTAGCCTGATCCCATGAGACTTACAGTAGCTTTCAAATGGTCCTCTATACTCACCACCATTATCGGCTCGAACACACTTTAATTGTTTACCAGTCTCCCTTTCGACCTTGCTATGAAAGTCTTTAAACACACCCAAGACTTGGTCTTTAGACTTCAAAGCAGTACACCAGACTTTTCTAGAGAAATCATCAATAAAAGTAACAAAATAAATTGCACCACTAAGAGACCTATCTTTCATATAGCAGACATCAGTGTGCACCAACTCTAATGGATTTAGCTTTCTAGATGAAGGAAGTCTTTGAAAGGCAACTCTATGTTGTTTTCCATAAATACAATCAACACATGATTTAAGAGAAGTACCTGTTACATTAGGGAGGAGTTGTCTGCGAACAAGTGTTTGAATTCCCTTCTCACTAATGTGCCCAAGTCGCCTGTGCCAAAGATCAATAGAAGAATCTTGAATTACATTCACCTCTCCTCTTCCCAACTTGGCTTGCATCAAGTAAAGAGTATTTTGCTTCCTTCCTCTGGCAACGATTAGGTTCCCTTTGCTGAGTTTCCATTTGCCTCCACCTTGAGAACTATAGTAGCCTTCATCATCAAGCTTTCCAGTGGAAACAAGATTAAGACGAATATTAGGAACATGTCTGGCATTCCTCAAGACTAACTGACATCCGGTATCTGTATCTAAACAAATATCACCCTTGCCAACAACTTTGCAAGAAACTTCGTTTCCCATCCTAACAAAGCCAAAGTCTCCTTCGGTGTAGGTTGAGAAGAAATGTCTGTGTGGGGTAACATGATATGATGCACCTGAATCAATTATCCAATCACTGTCTTGATTGGTAATATTGATATGACCATCGTTGCAAAATACCAACATATCATCATCGGCTGCCACTACTGCTGTAGTATCTTCTTCGTCTCTCACCTTCCCATTACCCTTTTTCTCAGCAAGTTCTCGTTTCAAGACTCTGCAGTGCTTCTTGTAGTGCCCTTTCTTTTTACAATGATAGCACTTAACATTTTTCAGTGACTCATGTCTGCTCTTGGATTTGTCATTCCTATTATAAGGACCTCTACTCTTGCTTCTCCCCCTTCCTTCTTTCTTTTGCATAGTCAGTGCTTGGGACTCATTAAAAGTGCCTTGTTCCTTTCTCCTGATCTCCTCATCCAACACTGCCTCTTTAGCTATAGCCATGGTTAGAACACCATTTGGAGCTGAATTGCTAACGGATACCACCATTGTTTCCCAACTATTTGGTAGTGAACTGAAAAACAGTGAAGCCTGTACCTCATCATCCAAGTTCGGCTTCAATGAAGCCGCCCGGTTTATCAACCCCTGAAAGGTACTCAAATGCTCACTCATATCAGCACCATCTTTGTATCTCAACCGAGTAATATTTCTCAAACAAGAAGATTTATTCATTCCATTTTTCCGTTCAAACATTCGTTCAAGTTTTTCCCATAACACATCAGCTCTAGTCTCTTGAGAAAAGTGTTGAAATATACTCTGATCAATCCACTTCCTAATATTACCCACTGTTTTTCTGTGCATGCTAACCCATTTTTCATCACTCATATCAGATGGTTTACCTTTATCTCCTAGAACAGTGCTCAAACAAATCTCTACAATACAAATAGTCTTCCATTCTAGGCTTCCAATCTGAATAGTTTGATGTATTCAATTTTATCATGCACCCACTATCTGAATCATCCATTTTTAATTAGCACAAATTAGCCAACTGATCAACCAGGGCTCTGATACCACTTTGTTGGGAAATAAACCGAAAGAGCGCAAAATACCAGGCTCCACCCAAGTCACAATTATATCCAAGATCAAAAACTATTTCCCATGTGCCAATAAAAAATAGGAATTAACCAAAGATACCACCTAAGTAACGCCAGCAGATAAAAGAAAGCACCAAAGTAAAAATACGAGACACCAAGATTTTTAACGTGGAAAACCCAAGATGGGAAAAACCACGAGACCTAATCCAGTAAAACTTCCACTATCAACAATAATGGGCAATACAAAGTCTTCTCTAGATAACACTAGAGACACACCAATAATATATCAATATATTCTCCCAAAGCTACAACTAAACAAGAATTGAGTTTGGAAGGATGTTACCAAAATCGAAATCTAAACCATTAGATTTGTAGTTCTTGTTGAGAGGATCACGTAGAACCAAATTTCGTCTCAATCGGACTCCGAATGACCATCCAATTGAGGATTAAAGCTTGAAGAAACTCTTGCAATTTTCTTCCTTGCTGTCCGCCTCTCTCTCAACGAAATTACACCAGAAAAATTGCCGTCATCTATGCTTGTTGATTTTTGTTAGGTTATTACTTTGTTTGTGGGCTTTTATTTGTTTTGTTTTATTTGTCCACCAAATGGGTTGGACATATTAAGCCCAACAAAGTTTTCTACCAAAGCTAAATGGTAGCAAATCATCTACCCATTTCCGACCAATGAAGTAGTTGGTAGGAAGTTCCCAACCACACTAAATTTGGTAGGAAATAGGATTGGAAATTTCCATCCACCATTCTTGTTGGTAGGAAAATACAGGCACATTTTCGTCCAACATACATATTGGTAGGAAACTTTAGTTACATTTCTATCCAATTTCCAACAACATACATTTTGGTAGGAAAATTAGTGACATTTCCGTCCAAAGTACATGTTGGTAGGAAAATATAGTTATAGTTTCCTTCCATCGTACTTGTTGGTAGGAAACATAGCTATATTTCCGTCCAAACATTTATGGGTAGGAACAGTAGTAGAACATTTCCTACCAAATTGAGATTTGGTAGGAACATAATAAATTATTTCCAACCAATGCTATTTTGGTAGGAAAATATAGCTACATTTCCATCCAACTTATATATTGGTAGGAAAATATAGCTACATTTCCATCCAAACGTTTATGGGTAGGAATAGTTATAAAAACGTTCCTACCAAATTAAAATGTGGTAGGAAATTAATAAATTATTTCCAACCAATGTTGTTTTGGTAGGAAAATATTGCTACATTTCCGTCCAACTTTCATGTTGGTAGGAATACATAGCTACATTTCCATCAAAACGTTTATGGGTAGGAATAGTAGTAAAAATGTTCCTACCAAATTGAGATTTGGTAGGAAACTAATAAATTGTTTCCAACCAACTATTATTTTGGTAGGAAAATATAACTACACTTCTGTCCAACTTATATTTTGGTAGGAAAACATATCTACATTTCTATCCACACATTTATAGGTAGGAATATTAATAAAAACTTTCCTACCGAATCTCAATGTGGTAGGAAAATAATAAATTATTTCCTATCAATACAATTTTGGTAGGAAAATATATTTACATCCAAAAGTTTATCAGTAGGAAAAATAGTAAAAACGTTCCTACCAAATTGAGATGTGGTAGGAAAATAATAAATTATTTCCAACCAATGCTATTTTGGTAGGAAAGTAAAAATGCATTTCCGATTACATAATTATATTGGTAGTAAATGAAAATTTTAAATTATTCATTTTGTTTCTTCACAAAAATATTTGTTTCCAACCAAAATTAATATTGGTAAGAGTTTAAAATATATTTTCCAACCATTCAGAAATTTGGTAGGAAATATGAATTAGTTCTCTAAAAAATTATTTTATTCCTCAAAGGTGGAAATTAAATTTATGATTTAAAAATATTTTTGCTTGAAGAAAATGTAATTTCCAACAAAAAGTAATTTTGGTAGGAGTAAATTCCGTTTTTCAACCATTTTGAAATTTGCTAGGAAATATGATTTAGTTCTCCAAAAAATTTATATTTTGTTTCTCAGAGATGGAAAGTAATTAAATTTATAATTTTAATTTTTTTTGTTGAAGAAAATGTAATTTCCAACCAAATGTAATTTTTGGTAGGAAATGGATAATTATTTTCTGACCACTTTAATTTGATGTTGGATATTTAATTAATTTTTAAATTTTTGGTTGAAAATTTAATTTAATATTTATTTTACTTCAAGTATATGTTCTAACCAATTTGTATTTGGGAGGAAATTGAAAAAAAAAAAAAGTTTCTGATTGCATTAGTATTGGTATGAAATTAATTTTTCAAAAATATTCATCCTCATTTTTAATTCAATTGAAAAAGATAGTTAAAAAATGAACATAGTAAATTAATTTTTGAAGAATTTTCCCTAAGATATTAACATGTTGCTAGAAAGTAATTAGTATTATTAGATAAAGTAAATGTAGTATTTTTGTCATTTTGGGTTATTTACATTTGGTTACAAAAAGAATTTCATCAAATGTTCTAATAAAAAAGTAGTTGATGTATCTCTAGACTTTATACTTTTTAATATATAAATAAAATATGAAAAGAAGTATCATTTTGGTTTTAAAAAATTGAAATAGGTACATCCTCCATTCTAGTTTGAATATTCACTTTTGACTTGATAAAAAAATTAATCAATTATCCTTATTATAGTTGTGATTACTTAGTTGCGGGACCCCAAGCTTAGTTAGTGAGATGCAATTCTTTTAAATTAAGAAGATTGTTAGTAGAAATTTGGCAGAAAAAATATATGTATTATAAGGGAACATTCAATTGTAGACATCAATTAAAAATGTTGATATGCAATTTTGGATGGAGGGAGTATTACTTTTCTTTTTGAGTTAAATGATTCATATATTGATTTAGTCATTTCGTCAAAATATTGAAGTAAGCCTAACATTGATCCATCTTTTAACATTAACCCATCTTATATTGAAGTAAGCCTAAAATTATATGATGTGATTAATGAATTCTAGTCACAAATGGTTATTTGATTTGACTATTAATTTATTTTAATAATCATTATTTTTAAAGTATATGTAATATCATACCTATTTATTGGGATAATCTTATGTCAAAGGCTCATATCTATAGTATAATATATATATATATATATATATATATATATATATATAATAGGAACGTATTCACTTTTAACTGTATCAATTTTTTGTTATAAAAAATTAACATTTTAAATTTTATTAAATTCAAAAAGAATAAAAAATTTTATTAAGTTAAAATGATATCATTGTAGTAAAATAAAAATTATAGAATTTTATATGTTTTATATGAGGTTTTGAGCAATTTGCATCTGAGTAAGCATTTATGGAATACAATGAATTGAACTATATCCAAGTTTTGTTGACTGCAAGACCTGGGAGTAATATGATTCTATTTCTATTTCTGTTTCTATTTTGTTCAGTATTCTTATGTTCCTGTTTCTGTTTTTGTTTTGTTGACTGCCTTCTTCTGTTTCTTCTGTTCTATATTCTTCTTTTCTTCTGTTTATGTTTATGTTTTTATTTTGTTTCTATTTCTATTTCTATTTCTATTTGATCTTGCAACAGTAAGTTGGAAAAACCAAAATGCATATTATATAAGGATTTACTGTGATCAAAGATCTAATACATTAATTACTAGCAATGAAACAATCTAAAATGGAATAAGGATTCGATCAGGTATGGGAGTTTAGTGCACCTTTCTTAGGGTAGAAACCTAGCAAAAAGAATATATGGGAGTTCAGTTTTTTACATTAACTTGGACATGGTTCCCTTGATACACTTTAGTTGACACATAGTTATTTTCTTGGAATGTTACATACTGATTCTAGATGGTTTCATCTATCTTCATATTTAAAAAAAGGAAATCCTATATAACTTGTGCTTAATCTTTACTGATGGACATACAAAGCAGCAAAATTCCACCACTGCTGTGGAAATTGCAATCCTTAAACTACTAAAATAGGAGGAAGCATGATAAATATTCTCATAAATGCAAGTACGTACAAGCCTAGAGTCTCTGATAACCAATAAATTCCTCTTTAAAGTTATTAAAACCTTACAAAGTATAAGTACCGGCAACTTCAGAATCTGATAACCAAGATTCATTTCTTTAGCTTGCAATCTATTAGTGAAGTTAACTAAAGAATAGACCGTCACTGTCCACCAATAAATTAGAAAATACATCACCAGATAAAATCCAGTATATATGTCATACAAAATCTAAGGAAACACAAATAAACTGTAAATGCCTAAAAAAATTTAATATCAAAAGATATTATAGCAAGAAAATTTCAACCAAACCTGCGTGCATTGGCACCACATGAATCCTACCAGCACTCCCATATCTCTTAACTACACCACGACCCTTCTCAATAGGGGAGGCGTAATCACATATGACATAAAAAAATTGCTATAAGTTGATATTCTCATTTTATATATTCTGAAATATTCTCTAATATGAGACAAAGCTATAACATGGAATGAGCAAATCATGCATTGATGAATTTAACTTATAAAAATTTTCATGAAGAAAGTGTTACCTATTAGTATAGAGAATATTAGTGAAGAAAATGAGACAATTTACATGAAGAAAGGTTAAAAAGTTTATTGGACAAGAATGTTGTACATAATAGTGTTACCTATTAGCATAGAGAATATTCCATAAGATTCTATTTTACCAAATTCTGGTCATCCCAAATAAAAATTTGAAGATAGCCTCCCTAATAACATCTTATCCCAACTCTCAAATTGTGAGTAGAAAACTCAAAAAGTGTGTGGCCATGAAAGAGCTATCCTTATTAGCAATTACATCACAAGTTGGAAAGAATAGACAGTTCAATTTCTACCTTTTCTCAATTTCTATCTGTTTTGTGTTTAAACTTTCATTCTATTTGTGCTATATATTCCTCAATGCATTCTTTTTTCAACTTCTCCATGTAAATAAACTAATAATTTTTATACACCACAATGAAAATATTAGTGAACTCAATGGAGATAGTTTTCCTTTTTTTTTCTAGATTATTAATTAATCATGAAAGAGGATCGTAGTTGGATGTATGACAGACTTAACCCAGGTCGTAAAGGTATAGTGCGAAGGTTTCGCGAGGGGCTACAAACATTCCGTTCTTTTGCTTGCCAGCAAGATACATTCAAACGAGGGGGAACAATTAGATGTCCTTGTTGCAAATGTAGAAATTTGCGATATGCCACAGCTGATGAAGTTGAACTTCATCTTCTTCAGCGAGGTTTCGTGCCTGATTATTATATTTGGACATCACACGGTGAAACTTTAAACACACAGTCAAAAGGAGTAGGTGTAAAAGATCCACTATTCATGGCAAGTAATGATGGGGAACCAAGAAACCAATTTACAAAAATGCTGTGGGATGCTATTAGCCCTTCTATAATGCCACAATCTAAAGAATCACAGTCAACTGGAAGTACTGTGGAACCACCAAATCCTACGGTAAGACAGTTCTTTGATATGCTTGATGCTGCAGATAAGTCGTGGCCTGGTTGTACTAAACAATCAGTATTATTAGCGGTAGGGAGATTGCTGAGCATTAAGGCTGACTATAATATGTTTGATGGATGCTTTGATGCAGTAACTTCTTTCATTAATGAATGCTTGCAGAAGGGAATAATATGCCTATGGACTTCTATAGTACGAAGAAGATGGTTAAAGGTTTGGGTTTACCTGTGAAAGAATTTCATTGTTGTGTAAATGGATGTATGTTATATTGGAAAGAAGATGTGAATTTGATGCAGTGTCGATTTTGTGTAATTCCTAGGAACAAACCAAAACATGCCAAAAAACATTACGATGTTCCAGACGCCAAGATGCATTATCTTCCTCTAACTCCAAGACTTCAAAGATTGTATGTATCTACGGCAACTGCAAAGCACATGAGGTGGCATAATGAACATGTGCAATCAGAACCTGGGAAAATCATTCATCCATCTGATGGAAAAACATGGAGGCACTTCAACCAAGTTTATCCATCATTTGCTAATGAACCAAGAAATGTAAGATTAGGTCTTTATATTGATGGGTTTACACCTTACGGACAATCTGGAGAGTAATATTCAAGTTGGCCAGTTTTTATCACTCCGTACAACTTACCACCTTGGATGTGTATGAAAACCCCTTACATGTTCTTGACTTGTTTGATACAAAGTCCTTACAATCCTAAAAAGAAAATTGATGTTTATTTGCAACTATTGATAGAGGAATTGCAACATCTTTAGGAAACTGGTGTGCAGACTTATGATGTGTCAATGAAACAGAATTTTACATTAAATGCAGCTTTGATTTGGACCATTAATGATTTTCCAGCTTATTGTATGTTGTCAGGATGGAGCACAGCTAGAAAATTATCTTGCCCTTATTGTTTGGAGAAAACTAAGTCATTTACACTGAAGCATGGGAGAAAAACTTCTTTCTTTGATTGTCATCGCCAATTCCTTCCAAGTAATCATTTATTTAGGAGAAATAAAAATTCCTTCTTTAAAAATCGGATTGAGAATTCACCTCCACCCCCACGGTTGACTGGTGAGGAAATATGGGAATGGGTTAAAGTTATGCCAACTGGGGGTACACAAACTGGAGAGGGTTTTGGGCATACACACAACGAGACAAAGCAGAGTATTTTTTTAGAATTACCTTATTGGAAAACGCTGCTAATAAGGCATAATTTAGATGTTATGCACATAATAAAAAATTGTTTCGATAATGTGTTCAACACGGTGATGGATGTTAAGGGAAAAACAAAAGATAATGTGAATGCAAGGAAAGATTTGAATGAATATTGCAAACGTAAAGAATTGGAGTTGAAAGATGGTAATTCCAAGAAGCCATTTGCGTCTTACACATTAGACAAGGATGGTAAGCGAATTTTGCTAGATTGGATTAAAAACTTAAAGTTTCCAGATGGCTATGCATCCAATTTGTCTAGGTGTGTTGATATGAAGGAAAGTAAGTTGCATGGAATGAAAAGTCATGATTGTCATGTTTTTATGCAAAGATTACTTCCAATTGCATTTCGAGAATTATTACCTGAAGACGTGTGGAAGGCTCTAACTGAGTTATCTTTGTTCTTCAAAGAAATTACATCTTCATCATTACAAGAGGCACATGTTGCGTATTTGGAAAAGAACATTCCAGTTATTCTTTGTAAACTTGAACGGATATTTCCACCGGGTTTTTTTGATTCAATGGAGCATCTTCCAATTCACCTACCTTATGAAGCAAGAGTAGGTGGTCCAATACAATATCGGTGGATGTACCCTTTTGAGAGGTATACTCGTTGTCTCTTAATTTGTTCTAATTTATGCGTGAGAGTACTAATTCTTACCATTATGGTTAGGTTCTTACACCATTTAAAGAAAAAGGTCAAGAATAAGGCAAGAGTAGAAGGCTCTATTATCAATGCATATCTGGTGGAAGAGGTTTCCAATTTTTGCTCATATTATTTTGAGTCCCATGTTCAAACGAGAAGTAGGAGAGTTGGGAGAAACGATGACGGTGGTGAATTACCAACAAATTCTCCCAATCTTTCAATTTTCACATATCCAGGATGGCCTAGTGGAGAAAAAAAATGAACATGGATTGAAGATAAAGATTTTGATATCGTCCATAGATATGTGATAATGAATTGTGAGGAGTTGTTACCTTATAGAGAGTAAGTGACTGTTTACTGTATTCTGGTCCATGAAATTTGACTATATGAATATTTTATAACCTTTACTGTGTCTTTATATTTTACATTAGGATCTTCGAAAAAGAGTTGAGATCTAAGCATCCTCAGATTCAAAGACACATCATAGATTTGAGATTTGAAAAAGATTTCTCAAATTGGTTCAAAAATTATGTAAGCGTAATGTTCTTTTTATTTCCATTCTTTAATATTAAGTTTAATGTTTAACTAAGTAAAAGTAAATTGATAAAATGGTTTTATGCTTAAATTAGGTTGAAGACCCATTGAACAATGTCGAAGACAATAATATCAAGGATATAGCAAGAGGTCCTAAGCGTGCAATTATTACGTATCCTATGTACTTTGTAAATGGATACAACTTTCACACGGTGGATCATGGAAGGGGAAAATCAACCATGAATAGTGGAGTGTGCGTGAAAGGGCCCACTGATAGTGATGATGATCACTATTATGGCATGCTCAGAGAAATTGTCCAACTTGAATATATAGGAGTACCGGATAAATTTGTGGTCCTATTCAAGTGTGATTGGTATGATTCTCGTGGTACTCAAAGCATGAAGGTGCATCGTGAATACCGGCTTGTGGACATTAATTCAAAAAGAAAATGGCCTAAATATGATCCATTCGTACTAGCACAACAGGCTCATCAAGTTGACTATATCTCTTATCCTAGCAAAAAGAAGGATAAGGATGTGTGGAGGGCTGTATGTCAAATTAAGGCACGAAAAACTATAGATGATTTTGCAGTCGAACCTACTTACCAGGAGGATCAAATGCATGCCATTGAAGTTGTTATGCTACAAAATGAGGCTTGCCCCCTTGTTGTAGAAGCTGCTATGGATGAGGTTGTGCAAGTAAATAATGATTCTCGAGTTGAATCTAAGGAGAATGGATTGCTTTTGGACAAAGATGATACCACTAATAGTAGTGCCTTATTTGAAGAGAGTTTATTTACGTGTAGTGATGAAGATTAGCTACGAAAAAGATACAGACAAAGAAATTGCTTGCATTTTTTAAATTTGTAAATAAAATTGCTTTTGAGAAATATTTCATTTATTACTTGTTTTTTTTCCTTTTGGGGTGGTTGCATATTTTTTTTCCTAGTACTATCTTTATGCATTAGCAATTCTTCTTGAATTTATGTGATGGCTGGTCTGAATTTCTTCTTGAATTTCCTGATTCTGGTTTCATATTAGTCTAGTTTCAAGCTTCAATAACATAACTAGCAGTGCCCAAATATGAACTTAAGAAGAAACTGGTTTCAAGCAAAACCCAACAATCCTCATATTAATCTGGTTTCAAGCTTGTGCAAAAGATTTCCCAATCTGTTTATAATATTGTTAAGTGATGTAGTTTGATCTCTTACCACATATATGTTCCTGTAATTAGAAAACATACTATAGAGCCTCTACTATACTAGAACTCTCCACAAACCAAATTTTTGCAATTGCTTAGGATAGACTTATTTAGATTCTATAGAGCCTCTTTCTTAGTTCAAGTTCTTTTTACTAAATGGAATAATAGAATTAGCACTCTTGTTCCACCAATGGGAACGTGCTAGATTTTTGTTTGCATTTTTGCAATTGCTCAGCTTATACCTAGGTTTGCATTTTTGTTTTAGATGGTATTCAGGAATATACCTTAGGATCATTCGAACTAATGGTTGATGGTTCAAGTAATATATGTGTTTTGTGGTGTGGAAGGTGAATCTTTAGAACAATTGTGCTGAATTGGAACAAATACATCTCTTGATTTTGCTTAGCTACATGATGACTTGGTATTGAAGTATGAAGAGAAATGTTTTATTCTTTTTTTAATTTTTAATTTTAAATCAGCACTGAATCTTATGGCTCCTCCAGTTCAAGTTAATTTTACATCCTCTGCAATAAATCTGATTTTGTTGCACTGAAATTTTAATTCTACACTGAATTCTGATTTTCTGCACTCTGGTCACTAAATAAATTGTACAAAATGGCCATTAATTCTGGACCTAATGCAGTGGACTTTATAGATAAATGTCATAAGAACATTTTAGGAAAAATTTAACTTGATTTGGATAAGTGGAAATGCTAGAAATGATTTATGATTCCATGATTGTTGAAGTTGTCCCCCCATCTTCATTAACTTAGGTTTGATCAAAAGCATTTTATGTTGGAGGAAATATATGTTGAATTTGGTAACCATAGAGTCTTTCATGTGTCATTGTTTAGCTTGGTTTGATTTGAACAAGTTATACCTAGGTTTGCATTTTTGTTTTGGATGGTATTCAAGAATATACCTTAGGATCATTTGAACTAATGGTTGGTGGTGCAAGTGATAGATGTTTGGCCCAACTCTTCTTCTTGTCCTACATAGGACCAAACCATATCTAATCCGTTATTCATCTGCTGTTATTTGTGATCCAAATCTTGCCCTAGTCTTCTTAATACACGTCCACACTAATCTAATTGCATTTCTCATAATTTTTCCTTCCATAACCACTTTGCTATATCACCAATTTAATCTTTCCTATTCACTGTACAAAAAAGGCATCTCAAAACCATAGACGACATGCATTATGGTATAGAGGGAGTAAGTTGGTCTTTTTCCCTTATAACTGGGGCTATTTAATAGCTTTCTTACTTCATATGCCAAAACCATAGATGACATGCATTATGATATAGAGGGAGTATCATACAGCTATTCTCTTTCTACTGAGAAATTTAGTTTCTTGTTGGACAAAAATCTCTTCAAGCAATGAAACCCCAAAACTTTGTTTTAGTTAATTCATTCTTACCTTCATGAAAATGGTTCCTTTTGTCCAAATATTGACAGTAAGTGTTTGCAGTTTAAACAATTAGACTCTTATGCGTATCCTTAAACTGAAAGACATTAGAATTGTCAACTCTTCCCAACGCCTAAGTCATAAAATGCTTTCAAGAACAACTAAACAAGAAAAATAAAATTAGTCTTTAACAGTACTTCTTGGCGTCCTTGATTATCTGGAAGCTTAACTATAAATTTACTACACTGAAATCTGATTTTTCTTAACTATAAACAAAATCAGTCTTTAACAACACTTCTCTGCACTAAATCTGATTTTGCTGCACAGAAATTTTAATTTTGCACTGAATCTAAATTTTTAATTTTTAATTTTGCACTGAATCTGATTTTGCTGCACTGAATTCTGATTTTGCTGTAGTCTGGTCACTGAATAAACTGTACAAAATGGCCATTAATTCTGGAACCTAATGTAGTGGACTTTATAGATAAGTGTCATAGGAACATTTTAGGAAAAATTTGACTTGATCTGGATGAATGGAAATGCTGGAAATGATTTATGATTCCATGATTGTTAAAGTTGTCCCCCCATCTTCATTAACTTGGGTTTGATCAAAAGAATTTTATGTTGGAGGAAATATATGCTGAATTTGGTAACTATAGAGTCTTTTAAGGTGCTCTCGCATATGAGTCACTGATAAAAGGTCCATGTGTCTATAAGTACATGAAAGCAGGTGGTTAATACTGAAATAAATCAATAGCCATTTCAAGTGGTTCCTTGAACAGCTATAGATATTGATATGATCAAGGAAGGGATGACTTTAATTTTTACCTTGATTGTAAGCATTAGTTTACTGGTGCAAGGATAACCCTCAATGTTTCTTGGAGCCTTCTATCAGATACTTTATACAAACTGTATGGAGCTTACTTCTATTTTGTTTTATGCAGATGGTAGCCTTCTTGTCCTCTTTTGACTCCCTTTTTCTCAACCGAGCTACATTGATCATGTCATTTATTGTATTCCATGTTTTTGTGGAAAATTCAACCTTGTGTGATTACCTAGACATTTGATTTGATTTGATCTCATAAAACCAGTTTTTCTGCATTAGTGTACGGTCAACTCAAAAATACAGTGAAGGTTCCAAATATGAGGCATGAGGTAGCACTGGGATGTACCTCAATCTCTTGTATACAAAATTGGATGGGCTATATGCTTATAATATTCTTTAATTGCTAACCATTCAACAAAAATTAGCACTAACGACATGGCTAAAAAACAGTTTGGTTTCTTGAAATTGCATTGTAGAAAGGGAAAATGAATAAAATATTTAGCCATATGGGGGGGCAGCTTTAACAATCAAGGACTTTATTGCTGTCATCAAGTAGGAATGACAGGAAGAAGGAAGAGAAGAGTAGAATGTCTCCAATCTATGCCTCCACTACAACATCCTCATGTTGTAGATAATAATGGATCATCACCTTCTGTAAATTATGATCCAAGCTCTGTTCCAAACACAATTGCACCCTCTGTGGGATCTGAGCAACAGGAACAGTCGGAGCCTCGACCAAATCAAAAGTTACATATCAATGTTTCTCCACCTTGGAAAGAGTGAGAATATTTTATTTAGATTAATACGGAGAATATATTATTATATAATTAAATATTTATAATTTCACATTTTTTTTGTATAATTTCTCACATAAAAGCTTACTATATGCTTATCATATTTGTTTTGACAATTACAAATTTGAATGCATTGATAGTGATAAAGTGGTGCAGAAATTAGCTATTTCTTTCAAATGTAAGTTTGAAGATGCATATCCAACTTGGAAAAAAGTGCCACAAAATGTGAGGGATTTGTGGTTTGAGGAGGTTAAGGTATTACTTAATGAGTTAAATATATTTATGGCAAAAATGTTATGAGTATATTTTTGTGACTTACATTAATGAAATGTAGAAATATTGTACTTGGGATCTTGAAATGGAGCCTTATGTGAAGTTGACATTTGAAAAAAAAAAAGGAAAAAAAGACTGACTGACACACTGTATGAGGCACGAACAACAGGGAGACCACCATGGATGTCGGAGGAAGTTTATAACAAGTTAACACAGTATTGGGAATCAGAAGAATTTTAAAAAATCTTGGTAAAATACAAATCAAACAAGAATATGGATCAAGATGGACTTGGTCCTTCAAAGCATACAAGTGGCTCGATTTCATTTTCTTTGACAAAAAAGAGGCTGGTAGGAATTGATTTCCATGTAAACTGTTTTACATAATACACTATCAATTATGACCACTTATATTTTTTTTTAGGAAAATAAGCTAAATAGGGAAATCACTCCTTTGGAATTGCATGATTATACTCATTCGTCGAAAAATGCTCGTATTGAACCAAGTCCTCCATCAGCTATTGGCGATGAAAGGGAGGAGAACATAACAGATAGGCCAAATATTATTGTTCGGACGTTTGTGGATGAGAGGGCTCAAATTGTTTCTGTAAGTGCATTCGTGTATAAATAATGGTGCTCGAATTGGTTACGAAAAAATGAATTATCTTGTTGCTATGTGTACTTGAATTTGACCATGGATTTGAGAAATGTTTAAAAAGAAAAAAGAAAATTTTGGGCAAATTGTGGATAATCTTAAACTTCGAAATTGACCCCCTTTGTTGCCTGACTAATGTTAGTTTAATGTCTTGGGTATGTAAACCATTAGAGAAATATCAAAGCCTTTTAACCCTTCCAATTGAATTTAGCAATTGGGGTCTATAAAGAATTCATATTTTTAGGAGTTTGGAGGTGCACCTCTGTGGAGTCTAGCACTTTCTACATTCAACACCTTGAACTTGGAGAAATAAAAAGATTTTCCTTTTTGCATATATATAGTTGAACTTTTTGAGGAGCTTGCATTTATGAGTCTTTATAAAAGAAGATCTCCCCATATGTTATCAAGAACAAAAGGTCGTGTTTTGAGAATACTTTTCATCTCTAACACTTAGTTATTATGTATTGTTCGTTATGGAATTTGAGATCATACAGCGCTTTACATTTTCTTATGTTCCTATTGAGCTTCATGACATGGTCAATTTTTTGTAGGAGAGAGGTCATGAGTTATATGATAAAGCTTATAATGAGACAGTGGGAAATATTGAAGACAGTGACTCGAGTAGGCCTCCCACAATTAATCATACATCAATATGGTTAGAAACTATTGGTGGCATAAGATATGGACATGTTTACGGCCTTGGTTTAGTTGGGCATACACTCACCCAAGCATCTTCTTCACGATCATTTAGAGCACGGAGTGACAGACAAAACCATTCCTCTCACTACATGGAGATGATTGAGCAGCTTAAAACTCAAGTTACAACCTTAACGGAGCAACTCCAAAAAGCAAGTGAGGATAATAAGGGGAGCTCACGACGGCATTTAGCAAATCTAACCAAGACAAGGAGGACCCAATGAATGCATTCAACAGATCAAATCAAGACAAGGAAGAGTTAATAGTTGCATTTAACAAATCAAATCAGAAAAAAGATGAGTTAATGGCTGCAGTAAAGGAGTTTATGCAACTTAATTCAGATAAATGTGGGAGTTCTGGCTCTTCCTGTTCAAGATTTAGTTGACAATTACTTATAATACAGTTTAGAGTTGTTGAAAATATAAGTTGACAATTTACAATCATGTTTTGTTGAGTATAATTTGGATTCAGGATATATACTTTTTTAGAATATAATATTATTGGCATTTGTTTATTCACATTATTTTGTTGGTACTTAGTTATAAAACTAATTTTAAAATTCTGTATAGGGATTTTGTTTTTTTATCAAAATGTGGTAGCAAAAAAAAAAAATCCACATAAAAACTATTTCCAACCAAAACTCTAAGGTAGGAATATAGTTCCTACCAAATAGTTTTGGAAGAAACAATACTATTTAATAAGAAGATTAAATTTCCTACCAAACATTTTGGTAGGAAAAAAATTCCATTTCCTACAAAAATATTTGGTAGGAAATATTTTTCAAAAACATTTCCTTCCAACTATTTTGGTTGGAAATATTAAAAAAATAAATGTTTCTTCCAAATTTAATATTAATTCTAAAATAATTTTGAAATAATGTTTCCTACCAAATATTTTGGATGGAAACATATTTATTTTTAAAAAATAAAATTTCCTACCAAATAATTTGGTAGGAAATTTAATATATTTTTTGAAAATATTATATTTTAAAAATCATTTCCTACCAAATATTTTGGATGGAAAAATTATTTATTTTATGAAAATAATTTTTCCTACCAAATAATTTGGTAGGAAATTTAATATATTTTTTGAAAATATTATATTTTAAAAATCATTTCCTACCAAATATTTTGGATGGAAAAATTATTTATTTTACGAAAATAATTTTTCCTACCAAATAATTTGGTAGAAAATTTAATATATTTTTGAAAATATTATATTTTAAAAATCATTTCCTACCAAATATTTTGGATGGAGAAATTATTTATTTTATGAAAATAATTTTTCCTACCAAATCATTTGGTAGGAAATTTAATTTATTTTTTTTACAAATTATTTTTATTAAATAATTTCCTACCAAATCTTTTGGAAGGAAAGTATTTACATTTTTTCCTACCAAACCAATTTGGTAGGAAAAAAATTCAGCTTTTTTATTCATAGATTTCCGACCACATACCAAACTTTCTACCATAATTTGGGTCCCAAAATTCCTACCATATACCAAAAGTTGGACGGAAATTTTTTTTCGACGAGGGTTTTTCCGACCACTTAGGTTTGGACAGAAAATGGTAGGAAAATGCAATTTCCTACCAAAACTGTTAATATTTGGTAGGAAATTTTGGTAGGAAAAATAATGATTTCTTGTAGTATAACACAATAACCTAAACATGATGAGATTCCCATTCTCACTAATCGGTTAAGAACAAACATTTATGTGTTAAGTAACCCGTTATTCATACCTTACTGTGAAATACTACAATTCACATGGATCACTTATTTAAACACAATGGGTCATTTCCAAACGTAAATCGTGCACAAATAAATGTAAATTCACAAACAAATTTTGAGAATAAATTCTTTTATTCATAAATTCGATAATTATATTAGAAACTTAGTCTAGAGGGCATACATTCTAACAATCTTCCACTTGCACTCTTAGACTAAAAAAGTCTGTAGGTGCCCACCCTTATGGCATTTAAATGTCTCTTGAAGATTCTCTCAACCAAAGGCTTGGTGAAGGGATCTACTAAGTTGTTTTCCGAAGCTATCTGTTCCACCATGATTTCTCGTTTCTGGATGAAATCCTGGATCAAGTAGTACTTCCTCTCGATATACTTTCTCTTCTTGTGGTTCCTGGGTTCTTTGGATTATGAGACTGCTCAAGTGTTGTTGCAATATACCACAATCAATCTGTCCATGTGTGGCACAATTCCAAGTTTTGAAAGGAACTTCCGAAGCCAGACTGCTTCCTTAGATGTCTCCGAAGCTGCCACATACTCAGGTTCCATGGTTGAGTCAGCAATGCAAGATTGCTTGATACTCCTCCATGAAACAGCTCCTCCAGACAAGGTGAAGACATATCCACTAGTGGATTTTCTCTCATCCTTATCTGTTTGAAAGTTTGAGTCTGTGTATCCAGTAAAAACCAAGTCATCAACCTTGTATACCAGCATATAATCTCTCGTATCTTTGAGGTATTTGAGAATATGCTTTATAGATTGCCAATGAACCTCCCCATGGTTTGACTGATATTTGCTAACTAAGCCTACGACAAAGCAGATATCTGGCCTAGTGTACAATATGGCGTATATGAGACTTCCCACAGCCGAAGTGTAGGGAATTCTACTCATCCTGTCTTTTTCCTCTTGAGACTTAGGATAGTCCTTAGAACAAAAAGACAACCTATGTCTGCAAGGGATTAGAGCTCTTTTGCATGAGTTCATGCTAAACTTGGTCAGCATCTTGTCAATGTATGTTGGTTGGGATAATCCTAACATTCTCTACTTCCTATTTCTAAGAAGCTTAATCTCGAGATTATAACTGGTTTCTCCCAAGTCCTTTATACTAAATTGACTAGACAGCCAAACCTTAGTAGATGATAATATTCCTACATTATTCCTAATGAGTAGAATGTCATCTACATATAGGACAAGAAAAACTATATTTATGCCTTTCAATTTCCTGTACACGCATTGTTCTTCTTCGTTTTGAATGAAATTGTAAGACTTTATAGTCTTGTTAAAATGAATGTTCCATACTCTAGATGCCTGCTTAAGTCTATAAATGTACTTCTTAAGCTTGCAAACCATATATTCTTGGCCATCAGCAATAAAACCCTCCGATTGGGACATATAGATGTCTTCGTTAAGATGGCCATTAAGAAATGCCATCTTGACATCCATTTGCTATATCTCGTAGTCGAATTAACATGCACTGGCAAGGAGGATATGGATGGACTTAAGCATAGCTACCGGGAAAAAAGTTTCCTCATAATCGATTCCTCTTTCTAAGTAAACCCTTTCGTCACAAGCCTAGCTCTGAAGGTTTCCACCTTCCCATCTGCTCCCCTCTTCCTCTTATATAACCACTTATACCTAATGGATTTTATCCCTTTAGGTGAAGTTACAAGATCCCAAACCTGATTGAAATACATAAACTCAATCTCAACTTTCATTGCTTCATACCATATATTTGCATCGACATCAATAATAACCTCCTCGTATCTAATGGGATCTTACTCCTAATGGTTAGAAATCAGCTCAAAAGCCTCTCCTGTCCACCTTTCTGAAATTCTAGATACTCTCCCATTACGACGAGGCTTCGTTTGTACAGGTTCTTAAGGTTGTGCCTCTTCTTGTTCCACAATCGGGTCTGAAGAAGTTGATTTCAAAGATAACTTCTCCTTGAGTTCCAACCTTGTTGAACCTTTAGTGGAAGTACATTGATCATCCTCCAAGTATCTAGCATTAGTACTTACCAGTACTTTCTACTCCTTGGATGATAAAAGTAACCTTCTTTTGTCCATTTTGGATACCCAACAAAATAGCATAATTCTGATCTTGATTCTAGTTTTTCTCCCTTGATCAGTACATAAGCTGGATAGCTCTATATCCTGAGATGATTTAGACTTAGTTTACACCCAATACACATCTCATAGGACATCCTAGGTATTGACTTGGAAGGCACTAAATTCAAAATGTATGTCGCTATTTCCAAGACACATCCCTAAAAGTGATTGGAAGAGTAGCATGAGACATCATGCTTCGGACAATTTCTATTAATGTCCTGTTCCTTCTCTCAACTATTCCATTCTGCTGGAATGTGTCCGACGCAGAGATTTCGGATACTATTCCATGATATACCATATAATCCTTGAATTCACCGAAGAGGTACTTTTCACCACGATCCGATTATAAGGTTTTGATCAATTTACCTATTTGACACTCCATTTCAGCCTTAAACTCTTTAAACTTGTTAAAAGAATCAGACTTCCACCTCATCAGATAGATATAACCAAACTTTGTACAATCATCCGTGAAAGTGATGAAGTACTCAAAACTCTCTCTAGCTTATGTAAACAAAGGACCACACACATCAGTGTGAATAAGGTCCAATATCTCCTTGGCTTTATCAGCCTTTTGGGTGAACGACCTTTTGATCATTTTTTTCATAAGTCAGGATTCATATTGAGGCTAACTTTTCAATCTTAATGAGCCCAATGGCCCATCATAAATTAACCTCTGAATCTTGGTTGAGTTAATATGATTTAACCTTAGATGCCAAATATATGAGTCATTGATATTGATCTTTCTCTTCTTACTTAAAGATACAGATTGAGCATTATTTATTTGATTGTTTGTAGGATTTAAAAAGAATAAATTTCTATACATGTATCCTGTACATAAAACGTCTCCATTTCTATTAATAGTAATACCAGAATGGAAAGAAATAGAATATTTATGATTTATTAGCTTTGCAACTGAAATCAAATTTTGTCTAAAACTGGGTACATATAAAATATTTTTCAAAATAACTACTCTATTATAATAAAAAATAAGATCTAGCTCTCCTACTGCAAGGGCCCATACTTGTACTCCATTTCCTACTCGTAGTCCATGCTCGCCTTTCTGAAGTCTTCTTATCTTCCTAAATTCTTACAAAGAGTTACAGATATGATCAGTGGCTCCAGAATCAACAATCCAAATAGAAGTTAATCCAACTATTGAAACTGACTCTAGATAGAGAACAATACCTGTAGAGTTTTTCTTTGCCTGAAGCTCTAGACACTTCTTTTTCCAGTATCTCTTCTGCCCGCACTTGAAGCACTTGCCCTTGGGCTTGTTGGGCTGGTTCTTGGGCTGGGCTGGTGCGTCTCCCATTCTTCTTCTTGAACTTTCTGGACTTGAGCTCAATTCTGGAAGAAGAAGCCCTAACAATCATAGCTTTAGACTGTGACTTTATGACCTTCTCTGCCACTTAGAGCTCTTTCATTAACTCGATTAAACTCATGTTTAACTTGTTCATGTTATAATTTAACTTGAATTGAGTAAAAGAGTTCGGAAGAGATTCGAGAATCATGTCCACTTAGCTCTCGGGGTCAATAATAGCCCCTAAGACTTCTGATTCCTCGAAAACAGCAATCATCTTGAGCATATGCTCTCTGACTAATGCTCTCTCAGCTCATCTTAGTGTAGATAATCGTTCTAAGAACCTCCTGTCTTGCGAGTCGGCTCTTATCTGTGAACATCATGACTAGTGATTGGCTAATATCGTACGCAATGGCCATATGCTCGTGTTTAGACCGGAGCACATTAGACATAGGGGCCAACATGTAGCAACGAGACATCTCGTTGGCCTTCTTTCATGCTTTCTCAGCCTCTTACTCTTCAGCGGTGGAACCCTCCCCGATAATAGGGCAGGTTTCGTAGAGGACATACTTATACTCCTCAGCAATGAGTATTATATCCAAATTCTTTTTTTAGCCCACATAATTTGGACCCGTTAGCTTATTCTCACAGAGAATAATGACCAATGGACTAAAAGAACCTCTACCAACCATTTCTGAAAAATCAAAAATAAAAGAAATTTCAATTTGTAAAAAAATAAAAATAATTTGTGCATTTATCTTCATTTTAAATTCGATAATAGTTAACCCTATTACTATTATCTTTAATATGATTAATTTTGTTCTTAGGAAAATTGACATAACTTCTTGAGAAGATTAACAGTTTCCTAAGCTAAGTGTATTAACCACCACAAATTAGTTTCCCTTCTAGGTAATGATCTAGAAAATAACTCTATCATGGAATGACCGTTTCTTCTCATTTTCTATGGACATTCTTTGCACTATAACCTCCAATGTGGGCTGACCGATCATAGCACATGTCCCGAGTTATTAATTACATCTATCAATTAGTTCTAGATCCTTGTGATATCCCCATCCTATACGGGTTCACTCCCAGGGTGACGCGAGGGGACCCACGATCTCTAATGAGGATCATGATGGAAGTCGTAGGGTCGTTGTAACTCTTCTTCCACTTAATCTTTTAAAACAAAGATTTTTAAAGAAAATATCCTTTTGAAAAAAATCCCATTAAGTATCCCTTAACTCTTTGTAAAATATCTAAATTCATAAATCTCTATGTTATGGTAAAAATCCTTTAAGAGATTTTATATGAATTTATTTTACACAATTAAGATCTTAATGATTTCCAAAAATTTCCTTTTAAACTTTCTAGAGACTTTAGTCTCAAGTTCAATTTTGACAAAAAAACAATTTTCTAGTGCAAAAATAAAAGAAAAATGGCTTTCCATTTTAACTTACACAAATATCTAAATCCAAAATATTTTTCCATGTCAAGGATTAAATCCTTTGAGAAAATATCCAATGATTAATTTTTGTCCAAGTTAAAAATAACCATTTTTTTAATTTGAAAAATATTTTTCTTATCATAAATTTTCCAAAGATTTTGGTCTTTGAGAAAATGGACACATAGGGTACAAAAAGAAATAAGCATGCTAGAAAACTATAAACATTTTCATGCTTTTCTATTCTTTTAACCTAAGTATCCAAATAATAGAATTAAATATATTAATTAATTAATGGTCTTGTTTAATCCTAAATTTCCTTTACTATTATTTTTCATGCAAAATATTAAAAAAATATTAATTGTTGTAATAAAAATAACTTCACATGGTGTAAGGCTGTAAACGGGTCTAATCGGGTCTGGGACATGGCGTTCTAGCCCCGGACCCGTTTAAAAAAAGGTAGTACCGGATCTGGCCCGAATACCCGACGGGTATGGATTGAAGAGACCCATACCCGCGAATGAGGGTAACGGGTCCGGCTCAGGTATACCCGGCCCGAAAATATGTCAACATAGCTGCATGAAAGGCTTCTGATTTACATTTTTCCCCTATCCAAAGGGAATACATGTATCCATAGGTAAGATGAAGTAGCAAAGATGTTGAATTCTTTTATTGACAGGACTACTAATCTGAAGCAATAGAAAATATGCAACAACAATTTGCAAAATCCACAGAGATTTAATACTCTTACAGTATTGATCTTGATGTCATCAGAGACATTGATCTATCTAGGATTGAATCGTGGGATCTTCAAGGTAGGGATTTCTTCCCTTTCACTACTAATTAATTTTCTAGGGTTCTCTTCCCTTCTTTTGTTTTCTTTTCGTTTTTCTTATTTCTTAGAGTTTGGGAGTGACCTCTGATCCTACCATTTCTGGGAAGAAGAACAACATCATTTGGTGGATGAATGGGTTACATTAAACCTTGGTGCACCGACACTTCCAAATCATCTTCTAGTGATCCCATGAATTTCAGAACATTTTATCCCAACCTTAATTATGTCAAATTCGGAGCAAGTATTTGTTGGATTGTATGCCCTCTTAGACTAGGTTTCTGAGGTAAAATCAAATTATTTAATAAAAGAATTTATTTTCAGAAATTGTTTGTGAATTTACTTTTTTGTTTGTGCACGATTTTCGTTTGGAACAGACCCATTGTGTTTAAATAAGTGATCCATGTGAATGGTGGTCTTTCACAGTAAGGTATGGATCACGGGTTATTTAACACATAAACATTTATTCTTAACCTATTGATGAGACTAGGAACCTCATCATGTTTAGGTTATTATGTTATGAATTCCAAATGGGGAATGGCTTGCCTTTAGCCGATGGGTAGTCCACTCACTTCATGACATAAGCGTATTTCGAATACGTAGAACAGGACTCGTAGTAGTGGTTTCTCAAAGTACTATATGGTAGAAACCTAGACTACTACCGCTACAGCGTGGACTAGTACTCTACGACTTGAGTATGAGTTGGTGGTCTAGCGAAGCTGGAAGCATATACTTTGATTTGCTGTAGTTGAGGTTCTATCATAGGGCTAATATACTTGCATGTTGGGTATGTGTGACTAGTTAGTTAAGACAGACTTATACAAGATAGTTTCTGCACTATATCGCCCCTTGTGGTTGTCCGAATGGTCTAAATTATCCAGGGCCCTGGGAAACATGACTTGGATGTTTGCAAGGGTAGCTCCATTGGAAAGCGAAAACACTCCAGGAAGTCGTGGATCATTGGACTAGATGCCTAAGGATGGTAGATGTCATTTAGGGGGGTGTTAGTACACTTCTTCCTCTCTAAATGTACGGCGATGTGTAGAGGGGTATTTTAGTCATTTCACCTGTAGGTCGGAGACTTTGCGAATGCAGCATTGTCCTTGGGGTCAATATTTCCTTATGGTGATATTAGGAAATATTTAAAATGCAAAATACAGCTATTTATATAGCATGGGTATTTTGGTCATTTTAGCAGTCAAGGCAATGTGTCTTTTTGGTCCTCGGGATAGCCTGTAAGTCCTAACTATTTTTGGGTTGAGGAATTGGTCTCAGTTGAAGAGGATTTTATTTTGTTTTATTTTATTCAGGAAGTCTAATTTATTATTGGACTGGAATAAAATAAATAAATAAATAAATAAAATAGGAGTTGAGAGAAATTAATTATCTAGTTTATTTGGTTAAGTAATTATTCAGGGCCTAGGTCCAGTATGAATAATTAAGAAATTAACCTGGGCTTAAACTAGGGAAAATAATTAATGTTTAATTATTTATTAGGTTATTTATATAGGCCCAAGGAATAAATAATTAAAGATTAATTATTATGGTTCATTTGGGCTCATTAATTATTTATTGGGTTATTTATATAAGCCCAAGAAATAAATAATTAATGTTTATTATTTTGGACTTTTTGGGTCCAAAAAAAATAATAAATATTTATCTGGCCCAATAGCTTGGACCTTAGGATTTTTTCCGGATACGGTTAAGAGGAGTTTAAGGTTAGACCAAACTGTTTCTCAGGATAACATCCGAGTGTTTTGAAATCCCGGGGAGATGTTTATCAGAAATTGAGAGACCTAGTTTAGGCCAAATATAGACAACTCTTTGAAAAGAAAAAACCCTAATTTCTTTCCCTAGCCTTACAAGCTTCACGTGAGTCTCTCTCTCAACGTCTCTCTCCTCCTCTTTGTTTTTCTCCTTATTCTTTGCTAACTAATAGCGAGCGAACTAAGGAGAATTGAGACCGTTTCTCTTTCCCATTGTGTTCACCAACTAGAGGTTAGGCTGAGGAATATCCCGAGAGCTGGAGAGCTAAGCGTTAATGCAAACAAGGCGAAGTCGAAGACTAGCGGGTGTTCAACCGGAAGCTCCTTCAAGTGTGCAAAGCGAGGCGATTCCAGCCATTCATTCTGTTCCTACGCAACCTAGGAGGGTTAAGGAACGCAAATGTATGATCTTCACGCTTCCGCATGGCCTTTATGGCTCGCGTTTAATTTTTCTCCAATTTTTTTTAACTTACGGTGCATGCCCCTGTTTCTACGTTTTCCTTATACTCCGTATTGTAGTAATCTGAACATATTCTCTACTTTTATTCTACTGTGATGAACAGACAAATGCCGGATCGAATATGAAGAACAGAATGAGTGGTACTTTTTCAGTCATAAGGATAAGAAGTATCCAACGGGGACAACTGGACAAGGACCAATAGAGCAACAATCGCCGAGTTCTGGAAAGCAATAGGGAGAGATAAGGCAATGTACGACAAATCAAAGATTGCTCGGTGGTACTAACCTCATATCAGATGCAGCTGGCTCGGTGCGTGTGTTGCTGTGGGTGCGGGCCGCGTGGGTCAGCGGCGGCGGCGGCGATTGCTTGGAGGCTATAGTGCTATAGATGAGATGAGGTTGAGGATGAATGGAGAAGAGGAAGACAGTGAAGACTGAAGAGAAGAGGAAGACAGCAGCCTGCTATAGTGGATAGTGCTATAGATGAGATAGGATGAGTTAGGATAAGAGTAAAAAAAAATCCTTAACATAATATTTTATATAATATAGTATATATATTATATATATAATATAATATAATATAATATAATATAATATAATATAATATAATATAATATATATATATATAATTTATTAAACGGGTAATCGGGTACGGGTAATATAGTTCTATAACCTGACCCATTTATACATAGTAAACGGGTAACCGGGTCCGGGTCGGATAAGAAAATATGTGTACCAGACCCACTATAAATGGGTTTGGTACGGGTATACCCGACCCATTGATACCCCTATGGTATGGGACCAAAAACAAAAATCGCTGGTCCAGTGCACCCGCCGCACTGGATAGCCGCCTGTTGGAGACCTGCCAGCCTTAGATCATCGACAACCCGCCCGCAAAGCTGCCTCATGACCCGCCACAATTGCAAATTGTGATCCGCGAGGAAACCGGCGCATCCGCGAGGAAAGCTTCCTTATGAGCTCAATGGAGCTGAGGCCAACTCGGGCTCGGCTGCGGCTCCATGCCAGGTTAGCTTAGACGGCTCAACTCCTCTCACAGAATGCAGGCGGCTCGGCTATTCGGCTCGACTCCATAAGTCGATGAACAGTGTCATCTTCTTCAGCTTTTCGTGTGATTTTTCTTCTACGGCTTTTCTTCTGCATTTTTTCGTTTCTTCTTTTAGTTCTTTTGTCTAGACAACATATAATGGCTCACAAACAACCAAAACAAGCACTTAACAAGCGCCAATGTCCTTAAAAATACTGGGCTTACACGATATCTATGAAAGCAAAAAAAATACAGCGTTTCTATGCTTCCATTCGCGAAGCTTATAGATAAGACTATCCTACACTAAAAATACGAAGGTTTCACAGAAAATATCCAAAACAAATATTTTTTTTGTTTTAGTTAAGCCTAATATGCTTTCTATATTTGCCAAAATTTTTGCTCTGATACCAATTGAAGATAGTGTACGGCAAAAAAATAAACACAGAAGCATGCATAATATCAAAACAGAGGTAGCAAAAGTTTGAAGAATTATAATACATGTGCATTTAAATGATCTGCTTGGCACCAAAAAAGATATCTGGACCACTTCAGGTTGAATGCTTGAAGCCACTGGTTCTCTAAAAGAAAACTCCGGTTGCACTCTTACAAGCTGTTTGCTTCTTCTCATTCACGCGAAACTTTTGAGTTTCCAAAATATGACCACTACCTTAACAACTGCCGGTGAAAGCTCTTATCTAGATAGAAGAATGGCCTTGGTTCTTCTATTTAATGCGAGAGAGAGACCAAGAGAATGAAACAAAAAACTTTTTTTTTTTTTTTTTGTTATCCTCGCACACCAAACCATGCGAGATCCATACTTTACTATTTTTACCCTTAGTCTCATCCATTGGGCCAGATAAAATTATTTACTCTTGGGTTTGAATACCCATAAATAATAAACCTCAATTATTTATTTTTTGAACTTCATAAAACAACCCAATAAATAATTAATAAGTCCAAATAAACCAATATAAAATATCAAGCCTTTTATCTAGTTTATACCTAGGTTAATTTTTTAATTATTCAATCTAGGTCTTGTGTCTTGAATAATTAATTAACTAATTAAATTAACTAAAATATATACTCTCTCTTGGGCCTTTTATTTTATTATAATATAATAATAAATCAGACTACTTAAATAAAATAAAACTCATAATTATCAAAACCAATTACTTAACCCAAATCTGTCAAGACTTAAGGGCTATTCCGGAGACCAAAAGACACATCGCCTTAGCTATTAAAATGACCAAAACACCCCTGTAATATAAATAATTGTATTTTACATTTTAAATATTTTCTAATATTACCATAAAGATATATTGACCATAAGGATAATGTTGTGTTAGCAAAGTCTGCGACCTACAGGTATAATGATTAAAATAGCCCTCTACGCATCACCATACATTTAGAGAGGAAGATTGTACTAACACCTCCCTAAAAGACATCTACTATCCTTAAACCTCTTGTCCAATGATCCACGACTCCTGGAATGTTTCCGCTTTCCAAGGGAGTCACTCTAAAGCAAACATCCAAGTCATGTTCCCCAAGGCCCTGAATATTTAGATCATGCAAACAATCACAATGGGCGATATAGCACAGAAACTATCTTGTACAAGTTTGTCTTAACTAACTAGTCACATATACCCAACATACAAGTATATCGGCTCTACGAAAGAACCTCAACTACGACATATTAAAGTACATGCTTCCAGCTTCGTCAGACCACGAACTCATACTCAAGCGGTAGAGTATTAGTCCACGCTGTAGCAGAATAGTCTGGGCTTCTTCTAAATAGTACTTTTAGAAACTACTATTATAGGTCATATTCTACGTATTCAAAATACACTCATGCTATGAAGTAAGTGGACTACCCACTGGCTAAAGGTAAGCCATTCCCCATTTGGAATTCATAACACAATAAACCTAAACATAGTGAGTTTTCCATTCTCACCAATCGGTTAAGAACAAACGTTTATGTGTTAAGTAATCCGTGATCCATACCTTATTGTGAAAAATCACCATTCACATAGATCACTTACTTAAACACAATGGGTCCTTTCCAAATATAAATTGCACACAAATAAATTTTGAGAATAAATTCTTTTATTTATAAATTCGATAATTACATTAGAAATCTAGTCTAGAGGGCATACATTCCAACAGTAAATATGAATGCCACATTTATGTAATTGAATTGAAGTAAATATAGAGAGAAAAAATTAGAATATGGTGTTAATTTTCTCTATACATCAATATTGATCCCGACCAAAATTAGAGAGATAGAGATAGAAAATAAATTGAAGAGGTTAATAACAAGATTGACCTCATTTTCACTTTTAAAAAATAAGAGATAAAATGAATTAATAATTTTATCTCATTTCCCGCCTCCTTCCTCCTCTCTCCTTTTCTTCTTATGTAAAGTATTTGTTTCCTAGGGCTTTGGTCCCGACCAATTGGTCGGGTACCAGCGTTAGTCGTGAGGTTGCACATTCGATTCCCGAATGGAGGGGTCCTTGGCCTTCTGAGAAGTCGATCAGCTAAGGCTTACCTAGGCTAGTTTCACTCCGCAGGTTCTTTGCTGGCTAGGGTTCTGCGACAAATTTCACCCAATGCGCACTTCTAGTAGTGACTGATTCTGAAGTATTTGTTTCCTTTTCCTACCCTCTTATTCTCCTCTCCTCTTTCGTAAAACAAACTAGCAATTAGGAAAGGGTACCAACTATGGATGCTTAAAATCCAAACCAAACCGATTTTTCAATTTTTTTTTTCTTAGTATGATTAGTTGTGATTCGAATATATGTCAAATAAAAACTTTTATTTGATTTGAAACATTTCAAACAAAAAGGAATGTATTGCATTATTAATAATACTTATATTATTATACCAAGACCTATTTTATTTTTATTTCGAAATAAAATTTTTATTTGAAGGATTATTTGATTCTTTTGTTTTATAAATTTAAATCTATAAATAACTAAATTTATTTATTTTTTTGCCTAATTAGTAATCATCGACTAAATTTGTTTACATCGTTTACTAAATTATTATGTTCAAAATCATATATAGGTAGAACCGTCCTAACTACACTAAATTGATACAAACGAACCCAAAATTTGAAGTTTTAAATAGTACGGTTTGGTTTGTAAATTTTCAAATAGAAGTTATTGATTTGTTTGAAAATAAGTAAAATCGAACCAAATTAAACTATGAACATCGCTTATTACCAATTTTCCATTACACAATATTAATTTCCTCCCAAATTGTAGAGACTAGAAGCGAGAAAATAATTTGAAGAGATTAGTAACAAGATTCAATTTTATTTTTAATTTTAAAAATAAAAGATAGAATGAGTGATTAAATATGCAAAGTAAATTAATGATTTTTTTTCTCTTCTCCCTCTTCCTTCCCCTTCTATCCCTCTCTTCTTCTCATCTAAATGTACATATTAAAAGTGAAAAGGTGAGTAAATTGTCCTTATAGATTTTTTTATTTTTTTATTTTTATCTTTTCAACTTCTCCAATTAACGGTACAATATCATTATAGATGGTGTTAATTTCATCAATACTTCTAACTAACATATTCAATCGTTAAGATTCATTTGATGTATAGTTCCTGAATAAAGTAGACATTTAATATATATATTTTTTAAATGAGTATTATATATTTTATTATAATGACTATTATCATTATTGTATTAATCTCATCAATACATTATGAAAACACTTTACTTCTTCTCATTCTTTGTATATATTAATTTTATCAACGCATTAATTTCATTATTGTATTAAAAATACCAAATCTTCCTTGACTGCTCCAATTTTGTCCTTGAATTAGCCTAGTTGTCTACCAATTCCTTGAGATTTGCTAAGATAAAATCAATGAACCTGATTCATTAGTTCGAGGAAAGTTATATATTCTCTCCGTTCCATAATATAAGTTGCTAGACTTAATTTCACATATATTAAAATTCCTAAAAATAAGGTGACTTTATATTTTTTTCTTCCTAAAATACTCCTATTTAAATGTCTTGGAAACAAGAGAAGAGAAGAGAGAGAGAGAGAAAGAGAACAATAAATAAAGACAAAAATATAAAAATAGTTTCAAAACCTTCTTGAAAAGCTCCCAACGACTTATAATTTGAAATAGTAAAAGTAGTATTTAACGACTTATATTGTGGAATAGAAGGAGTATAACTTTTTCAAGGCATTCATTTGTAACTTCTACCTTATAAGAGCAACCCTTTCTATGAAATTGGATAGTGCAAGATCCATTTTCTTGGTCAAGCCACCTCTAGCTTTATTACAAAAAAGTGTGCAGATTGTGATTTCTACCTTAATGACAATTTCTGCAATACGATAGCTCACTTCTTCTTGTATTAATTTTATTATTGTATTTATTTTATTTGTATATATTTATTTCCTTGTTTCTTTTGAAGGCAAAATACAAGACTTGAATTTTTGGACTTGACATTCCATAAGAGATTGAGGGTGTACCCTCAGCCATCTTAGATCCTGCAAACACTGTTGGCAACCAAATCTTCTTAATCTGCTAATTGCATAAGAGTTGCAAAGCTCCTGTCCACTGGGTCACCATGTGTTTATTCACCATGTTTTACTAATATTCTTCACTAAGTGGTGTGATAAGAAAGCCTATGACGACACATTGTTGAAGTTAACTGGTATTTTCAAAAAGAATTTTGAAGTATTTGTGAATCACAAGATTGAAAAGGATAATAATATTTGGAATAATATTAAATAAATTATTATAGGAATTTTTTATTATTATATGATGGTTTTGAGTATATTATATTTTTCCTATGTAAATTATTTTAAGATGTGAGTAGTTAATGAGAGTTAAAAGGAGACACCAATTGATTAGGAGATGCTCATTTTTTGTAGATAGTGGGAACTCCATGGAAGAAGAAACTTGAGATTCTTTTCATTAGATTCCTTTTTTTATTTTAATAAAATTTTTCGTATCTCAGTATTTAGATATGTCTGCTATATAGTGTTATATATAGCAAAATACAACAAAGTGCAAAAACTTACCAAAGCACTATCAGAATTAATAATTTTGATAGGATTAATATTATTTATTATTATTATAATTTATGTGTATTTATTTCTTTTTATTAATTTTTTTTATGTCTACCCTTTTGGATTTGTCATGTATATTTTAGTATCGGTATGGATATCAGTTGTCTACAATTCAGATAATTTTTAAATTATTGCTTTCAAGATTAGTTTTGTTACTAAATTAATCAAAATTATTTATTATTTATTATTAGTTAATAATTAATTTTTATATTGTTCACCTGGTAATTATTAAGTATATAATTTTATTTATTTCTTTTGTATATAAAGGGCAACATATGTACACTGCTAAGAGAGTAATCCCTATCAAGGTTTATAAGAGTGAATATGGATAGATTAAGCATCCCCTCTTTGCGTATTCAGTTGGTTGTTTCGTAATTATTTAATAAAATCTTTGGAGGGTTTTGTCCTCCTTGTATAAAATAAAATAAAATAAAAAGGTCATATGATATGCAAAAAAAAAAAAAAAAGGAGTGAATATTTGTTTCTCCTTTTATAATTGTCATATCTTATTTGTTTATTGACCATTGTCTGTATTGATTTTCTTCCCACATTTCTAGTTTAGGTTTAGTCTGATTTGCATGTAAATCATACACTTATAAAGGATCAAATTCTATGGTCCTTTGCTTAATCATCAGGTAAAATCTCCGTACATGGTGTGGAGTGATTCACAACTTCTAAGTAAAAATAAGGTACTTCTTCTAGGTGAAGTATTTGTTCTATTTTTCTGTCCTCTTTATCTCCCTTTCTCTCCCCTTTTGCATAGTAATTAATCTAAATGTATATACTAATTGTGAAGAAGGGATAGAATTGTTTAAAAAGTTTGTTAAAGTAATTTTTAATTTTTTTTACCTTCTTAACTTTTTAATCAATAGTTTAGATTTAATGAAAATTATGTAGATTTTGATGAATGACTATAATTCTATCATCACCTTTAAATAATTTTTTTGTATGGTTCAGATTTATTTAGTCGCTATGAACTATTCAGTAATTTAATAATATTTTTTATTATTTAGATTTTAATATTCAACCTAATAAATTTTACATGTGTAACTGTAATGTAACGTAATGAGATATGCAAAGATAAGCAACAATGACAATCCATATGCCACACAGTCGATTTATCTTTTCTCTTGTGTCAATGATTCCAATCCTCCGCTCAATCCTTATTCAGTTTGCCCCCCTCGGGATCAACTATTACGCCAAACCAGATAACGCAGCGGTTAGATTCTGCCTTAGTTGCTTGACAAAACTAGGAAGTCAGAACACTCCTATCTGATATGCTGTGAAGCAAATCAATTGAATGGTAAGGGTAAAAAGAATAAGCATGGCTTCTTCGCTTGCTATGTCGTCAGCAATAAGGTGAACACTGACCCTGGACTTTTTCGAGTCTTTTGTGGGCTTTCTTGAGCATGTAGGAACTTGGTTTCTGAAGAATGATATACTTTTTGTTAAGGATAAACAGTTATTGTAATATGTAATTTTTGTTAGAGAATAACAGGTTATTGTTGACTTTTGTTATTCACAAAAATTCGAGTTTTGCTATGTGGGTTTCACATAATTTCTTGGGCTTTTGGAAGTTTGGTTTCTGCTGGATTTTATGATTATCATATCTTTTTTGTAATGTATTAAGAGAAGTTCTTGCAATGTATAGTGTGTATTGGTGAATAAAAAATAATTTGATCATTTATGCGATCCAAAATTGGAGCTTTGCCATACGTTTCACCTAATTATTGAGCATTTGCTTGAGGTCATCATTTAGTAGTTCCTGGTGAAAATTTTTAGTCAAAGTGCTGGCAATCTGTTGTGTGGATTGATGAATTGAAGTCTATTTACTCGCACTATTACTATTCCAAGGTTCAAGCTTTATTGTGTGGGTTTCATCCAATTTTTAAGTATTTGCTATTATTACTCTGAAATCAGTAGTTTGCATTCTCTATTTGCTTGTTGTCAGTTGCAATTTGAGGTCCACTTTCATTGGGCGTGTACATGGAATCCGTGTCCCTGATGTTGCTATCAGTCATGTTAGTTTTATGAGGAATACTATTGAGTGTAAGAAGTCAAGAATTGGTAAGCAGCCAATTCTAGTGCCCTCAAATGTCACAATAACGATGGATGGTCATGATTTGAAAATGAAGGGTCCTCTTGGGGGGCTTGCAGTTACCTACCTTAAAGAAATAATTCTCAAGAGGGAAGACTTTTGTGTTATTAGGGTAAGCAAGGCAACGGAGACAAGAAGAGCCAACCAAATGCATGGTTTATTCTGGTACTTTCACCATTAATTGGCCCATTATGTCGTACAATTCTTCCTTGTAGCATTGTTGAGTTTTCTAGCAAGAATTTGATTTGAATCAATAAGATTTGCTATACTTTGGTGACGGCTTTTAATGTAGATTGACGAATTATACCGTTGTCCCATCTGTGCTAAATGAGATAATTCTACATTCTATACACTATGTTTCAAGAAGCAATTTCTATTTGATTTATAGCATGGTGAATGTCTTCATGTCCTTGTCTCTCTGTGGAATGGTAGGTTTACATCTAACAGCCAGATTTTTCATCTGCTTCTAGCAGACACAATCTCCTCTATAACCTTTCATTGAATGCCATACTTAAACCTTCTAGTCAGACTTTTCCGTCTAAGTTCTTTTACTACTATATTGTATATGAAAGATGTTAGGATTCGTGGACTCTTAAACGCGGAAAACATCCATGAATCCCTTTCGAAGATCCAAGTAAACGATTAAGAAGATCGTAGGTTTGTAGATTTACCTCTGTTATGTGTAATCGATATCCTTTAGTTTCGATTGTGCTACTGTGCGTGCAACTCGAACGATCACCAGACGCTGCAGTTGTGCGAATGTCCTCTATCGGATACACACCGCGAACTCACTTGTCACCCGGGGAGTGCTAGCGCCTAGGGTTTTGAGAGGCTTATTTTTCTGGTGGATGAAGACACGATTTTTTACAACATAATTGGCACACACAAGAAGACGGCTAGGGTTTTCTTAAAATCCACTCCGAACCTCTTAGAATCCAACTCTAATAATATCTTATCATATTTTAATTTAAATTCAAATTAAATTAAAACTGATACGATAAGATTCTGCCATTATCTCGGTAATTTAACTAATTAATTTATCGAGTCAGATTCTTATAATCTAGACATCATTCAGATACATCGAATGTGGACATATTTCCAGATTCATTGTATCTAGTAGATTTTCTAAGTTCGATTAACTTAGACATGTTTCCAGATTCATCGAATCCGGTTACCAGAAAAATAACTTAACAAGTTCGCTTATTGTGTGACCCTATAGGTTCATTTAACACTGGCAGTGTGCTCAAATCATATTTAAATGGCCCACAAGTTATAAGCGGTTTCTAGCAAAACATTATAACTATCCAGGTTAAATGAAGATCGGTGATCTCTTTGAACCAAACCATAATTTTATATTTAGTCCTTTTGTCACATGATATCCAGATTAAGCATAAGGCACGGAGCATGTCATCCTTATTAAGCTCAATCAATTATTTCTTGATTTCATAGTAGACTATTCAAACAAATGATATCAATATCTTAGATTGATATATTTGAGTACGACCATGCATTTTAACAGTCTAACTTATCAAGGGGCCCATGGATATCTCTCCTATAATTGAGAGGGACAAATTCCTTCACAATCAATCATATTCCTCTCCTCGATTTATTCTATATCCAACAGTAGTCTAATTTATTATCTAATTAAAGACAACTTTAGACAATGTCAAAATATAGAATTTATCAAATAGGAAACTATGATGAATTTAGGTCAAATGACTTTTAATATTATTATGGCTAGAAAGTACTTATGACATGTTCCATGAAGTACCCTCACAGTGGGTCATATCCAATACAATGTTCTCTAATATTTATTTATGTTTTGACTTGATATCACAAATATCCATGACCAGTAAAACATAGTCATCCAGTCACAAACATACTAATCTTAATTTATTATTGTTCCAATAATAATAAACGATCAGGAACAGATTTAGAATAGTCATTGTATTCATTGTTGTGTTTTACTATCAAGTCACGAACTTGATGACCACAAAACAAAACGCACTATTCATGGAAAGGAAAGCCTCATATTATTATATAAAACATAACGATAATAGTATAAGTACAAATTGACTCTATGGCATATCCCCAACAAAAGAATACCAAAATGATATTGTAGAGATGTTTTCTAGGAGACAGCCATATTACAATCCTTATCTAGTCTTTGAACATTAGCTTAGATACTTAGCTAAATAATATTGGTAAGTGGTTGTAGACAAAGAAATTTGGATAAAATTTATTTTAAGAAAATTAAATATTTTAATCTTTAGTTAATTAAAATTAATTCATAAATAAATATAATTATTCTTTGATTAATATAGTTGGGCCATCATTAAAAGTTTATTAAATCCAATGGATTATAAAATTAAACTATTAAAATTGGGCTATTGTTAAGGGTCCATTTCACATTTAATCTAAAATATTATGGGTTAAATGGAATTGAACTAGGCCCGAAAATTGGACTTTTTAAGGATTTTCTAACCCAAACATAATGTGGACTAAATGAAATTGGGTCAAAATATAAATTGAGCCCAAGTCATCTTAACTCCAAGTTCGTTAGGGTTCTTTAGGAGGTTTCTTATACTAGGTAAAAGGCTCGAGTATTGTTCGGGAGGCATATTTTTTTTAAAAAATTTATTCAGGTAATTTTTTATTATTTTTTTAATGAATATTTTTATAATACTATGTAATTTAGAGAGAAACCAAAAAGAAAAAAAACAAAACAAAACAAAGGAAATGGAAAAAAGAGGGTTTTGCTCAAGCAAGAAAGAGGTAGGGCTTGAAAACTCCATCTTGATCATGAAAGATTGGGAGTTCTTGGGTTCCTACCATGCAATGAAGACTGGCTTGAAGTATCCGAAAAGAAGGAAGGCATCGGCCTTGAAGAAACAGTGCAAGGCAAACACAGTGCAAGTGTGAAAGTGCGAACCCTAACATACACATGCATGACCCAGTATTCCAACAAATCTAACATGTTCCTTAACCATTACAGAGCAGCATCTTGTTCCATCCCAAACTCAATCCAAGCTATTTGCTCAATGCCCTTATCATTCTGATAATTTCGATTACCATTACGATCTCCCCCAACTTCCTAGTGCTCCCATTTTCTACACTCCAGGTAATACTTCCCAGCAAAGTTTTTCTCTTCTTATTGACTCTTGAGGAAGCCCCCATAGACACTACTATCGCCCACCAATATCTATCAAAATGAGAATAATAGCCATTTGAACTTATTTGCTATTTTTCAATAGATCCGACAAAAATAGGGGAACTAGAGAAGTTATATTGCAAAGAGTTGTAGTGGGGGGGGGAAGAGAAGAACGGAATTTGAAAATTTTTGCTTACCCTCAATCAAACAGCATTGATGAGCGTCATGAAAACCAAGAGCCTGAAAAAATCCCTCAATGAGAGCTAAAATTAAAGAAGCCAAATAAATCATGTTGCTTAAAAATATACCTCATTTGCTAATTTTTCAAGCCGTAGTGGACTGTTTAAACCATTTTTAGGAATATCATCAAAAGCCACAGTAATAGATGAATCCTGATCAACATCAAAACCATTATCAAATCAAAATTTCCAATGGATAGAGAAATTATTATCATAGATGAATTTCAACAGGTAGATGTAAAACATGTTCCACTATCAGAATACCTTAAGCCGGTAAACAACACCCAGCCCTAAGACAGGAGAACTTGGATCATCCATGTTTGGTTTCAGAACAACAACATCATGTGTGCTGAACTACAAAACAAAAGCAAAGGTCCTTCAGGGAATAGATTAGTGCTGATAACCCCCATGAATAAAAGAAATTGAAAAATTCAAAAGGACAGGGCAAGTACAGGCCTTTCCAGAACAACCATTGCATGAGTCATCAACAGATAAATCAATTTCTAGATAAAGAACAATGAACATGTTTAAACTTTAATCCATAAATCTTTTGAGCAGATGAGTAGGATTATATCATAAGATGAAAAAATGTCATAATGTATCTTTGCAATGTAAACAACTGAATATTTAAAATTAGTATTTAACACGAAGAGCAAAACAAAGAGTTTATACGGATTTTGGATTACAGATTCAACTTCTGTCATTGTACATAGATGATCTTTCATTGTATTTTATCACAACAACATGCCATGTGCCTCAGAAAGACCATGTCAAGTGTCACTTCAATAGTTTCAGGTACTATCAGGCGTCACAACAGGAGGCTTTCGTAGTTACTTATATATATATATATATATATATATATATATATATATATATTCTGTGTTACATAGGATATATATTATTGTTGTTATAATATTATCCTTAGTAAAAACCTACCAAATCATAGGTGTGGTCCGTGTGAATGATCCGGCAATAGCTTTAGAATGAGGATTCACATTCTAATATAACTTTATATTGAATAAAAGGCAAAATTAGATGCAAATCAAGTTAAAAGTAACGAATATATATCAGCATGATGACAGCAGTGACGATAGTAGTGATGTCAGCAGTAAAGTTAGCAGAATTACTGTAGTGTCGGCAGAGTTATTGTGTAGCACTTTTCACAGGTTACTGTGTAGCACTGTACACTGTAGCGCGTCCACTGTAGCAGATCACTATAGCAAATAGTGACTTTCAATTTTTGTCTATTTAAAGCTTCTTTTAGTTCATTTGTAAAGGAGGTTTTCTCTCTCTAGTCCAGAGTTTCTCTCTCTATACCCCCTCTCTCGGAGTCTGTATCCTGTAGTTCCTCCCGGAGTTCCTGTTCTTATATCCCAGTCCCCGTCTGGTGACTGTGTACCGGCTCTGACCGGTGCCTGACTCTGGTGACCCTTGTTTCCGGTTGGTTACTATTTCCAACCTCCAATATTGTAATCTATTAATGTATTTCGTTTAAATTATTTATCTTTTACTTACTTATTTCATTTCTAGTTTAAGCATGCATATGGTCGGCTAAGCCGCCTTTTACTTTCAGTTTCATGCATATATTTTAAATCTATTTAGCATTCCGTATGCGACCTTACTTTCTGTAATTTTACTTCCTATCTTTTCCTTTCCTTTTCCGGGCAAAGCTTCTCGTCCCCTTAGATCTACTCAAGATATAACATAAAATATACAGATTGAAGAAGATCAGTGATGTCAGCCCTAGCCTCAGTGATGGCCTCGGCATGATGCCATCCGTGATGCTAGCAATAATGTCATCATGCATCATGTCGACATTATTGCTAGCATCACGGCCGGCATCATGCCGAGACCATCACCGAGGCTAGAGCCGACATCATTGTTGTCGTCGATCCGGAAGGTCGAAGTCCTCTGTGTCATCTACGGGGCTTTCCTCGGATGACACTGTTGGGGTTTTATCTTGCAAGCTGTTGTAACATCATCCGCATAGTCGCTACAAAGTCTTCTTTGGATTTGGAAGCGAGCAAGTGTGGCGAGCTGCTATGGACTTTTGCTGTAGGAATTCTGTTTGCTGACTATCTGCAAGAGATAGTTTGTTGGGGTTCATCTTGAACCATTTTTCAATAGATGAGATATAAGAATTTCTTGCATCCCAATCTTTCCACCATTTGCAATGGCCTTGAAGAACAAGATAGGGAAGGCCATGCTGGTTTGCTTCTTTATGATATGCAAATTTTTGAGAATATATCCAAGCTAATTTGAATATACTGAAGAACTGAAGCAGCAAAGGTACTGCCGGTTGTGGATTTGAATATCTGGAAAGAAAATAATCAAATCCTTCTTTGACAGGCTGAGGGAGAATTTCCTCAGTTGGGCCATAAACGGGCCACCATTAGTTTAGAAACCAATGAGGAAACTCGATTTGGGTTGGTTTCTTTTTGTTAAAATAAAAGAACCATGAATGATTCTACTGTTTGTTCTGATAGGTAAAGGCATTTACCCAAGCAGTTTGGTAATCTCAATAATTATATACTATGGGATCAAAAGGTTGAGAAAATCTTTTGAAGGTTTGGGGTGAAGTTTTTCATGCCGTAGGGGTATGGATCGAATGGATTTGTACTGAAGTGTTCGTAATGAACGATTCAGTCTTTTTGTCTTTGTGTGGGTTGAAAAAGGCACTTTCTGTATCAACCAGAATAAATTCATAGTATTTCTGGGTGAATTTGGGTGATTTCTGGAGAAAATTGACATCTGGGCCAAAAAGTTGCCTAGATGCCAATTGGGGATTGGAATTCCAGAATTCTGGTTCCATTTGAAGGAGCTTATAAACTCCTGGAGTTTTGATATATGCAAGTTCTGGTGTTCCAGAAGGCCTGGAAGAAATAGGTTGTGGCTAAGAAGAAAGAGCCTTTGAGGATGCGGACTGCATCGTGCTTGTGTTTGTGGTATTGGGCTTGGTAAGCCCAGTGATTGCGGGGCTGGATACCACCACAAGTTTAGGGTCAGAGATTTTTACCTGACTTACCATTTTTGGATCAGCTTGGGACGGCTGACTTGGGCTGGCTATCGGGAAGCCCATCTGTTGGCTTGGAATGGGCATTGAAAAGCCCATCTTCTGGCACCAGTTTTGAATATCTGCTAAAGTCCATGCAGACTGGATTTAGGCATCTTGTGGATCACTACTTTCCACTAAATCGGCCCAACTTGTGGAGGTAAGAGTCCCTAATGAAATGGGCTCTTGAGGTTTCATGGGCTGTGAAACAGCTGTTTGGGCTATAGGCATAGCATAATCTTTTGGGCTGGTGAACTGGGCTTTACCAGTGGATTCTTTTGGGGCCTGTTGGGTAACAGGTGGAGGTAAGGCCGGAAGCTCTTTGAGCTTCACATTTTTATTTTTGGGCTTAGGAGCCATAAGCTAAGGCTATCGACCCTGTAAAAATTCCCGAGTTAAAAAATTAGGAATTGAATTTGAAGAACCTTTGATATACTCTATATCAAAATAAAAAATAGATAAAATAGCTTGCCACCTAGCAAATATTTGTTTAGAGGCAAGGTTTTTGACGTCTTTTTTCAAAACATATTTTGCAGCTTTGCAATCAATCCGCAATAAAAATTTCTGATTTAATAAATCAACTTGAAATTTTTGAATGCATAAAACGATTGCTAAAATTTCTTTTTTTATGGTGGGATAGTTCTGTTGAAAACTATTCCAATGCTTGGATGCAAATGCAACTATATGCTCTTTGCCATTTTTCTTTTGTTTAAGAATGCCACCATAACTAATGTCGGATGCATCAGTCTCTACAATTTTTGGGGCATCAGGATCTGGAAGGGCTAAACAAGGAAGATGTTTAACCTAGGTTTTGACTTGTTTGATAATGGAGTTATGGATATCAATCTATGGAGGAGGAGGTTGTTTAAGCCTATCATGAAGAGGCTTGATCAGATTTTTGATTCCTGGGAGAAATTCAGAAATGTAATTTAAACATCCCAAAAATCTTTGAAGTTGAGTTCTGTCGAGAATTTGGTCAGGAAATTTATCAGCAAATTGAATAGATCGGGGAATAGGGGTAATAGTCCCCTGTTGGATATAATGTCCTAAAAATCGAACATTAGTTTGAAAAAGGCTGAATTTAGTTTTTGAAAGAACTAAACCCTGATGTTTGATGATTTGGGATAAAACATGGAGATGTTTAAAATGTTGTTCCAAATCTTTTGAAAAGATTAAAACATCATCAATGTAAACAATGATGAATTGCGAAAAAGGATTGAAAATGTCATTCATAATTCTTTGAAATTCAGAAGGAGCATTTTTTAATCCAAAGGGCATTACATTCCATTCGTATTGACCAAATGGAACAGTAAATGCCGTTTTGTATCGATCCCTCGGATCAATTTGAATCTGCTAGTATCCAGATTTTAAATCAAATTTGGAAAAGATTACTGCGGCATGCAATCTGTTTAGCAAATCTTTTTTGTTGGGGATTGGATATCTTATCCATCGGAGGGCTATATTGAGGGGCTTGTAATTAATTACAAGTCGAGGAACTCCTCTCTCTATTTCAGCATTTTTGTAAACATAAAAAGCAGCACAGCTCCAGGGAGATGTACTGGGAGCAATAATCTTCTTTTGAAGAAGATCATTAATTTCTTTTTGACAGAGAGAAGTTAAATCATGATTCATTTGGATTGGTCTAGCCTTAGTATGGATAGACTTTTCATCAAAATCAGGCTCGTAGGGGAGTCTGACAATATGTTGTTTCCTATGCCAAAAGGCAGTAGAAAGATCAGAACAAAGATGTTTCTGGATATGAGTTTCCAGAGACTTGATTTTTGATTGAACAATTGATTCCTGCAATTGCTACTGGAGTCTTTGGAAAGCTAAATCTTCTTTAAGAAAGTTTATTTGAGATTGTTTGTTTTCCAAAGATTGGAGTTGTTTTTCAATAGGAGGCCTATCGAAAGGAATAAGAATTTGTTGATCCAAGTGGGTTACTTGAATACCATTTTTGAGGACCATGAAAGGAATAATCTGTTGAATGAAAGGGGTGCCTAATATCACTGGGTTAGTGATATCTTTGACAAGAAGGAAGGAGGTAAAAATAGACAGGGAGGAATGTTTTACCTCAACATCTGAAAGTTTGAAACTAATTCCTAATTTCCTGCCATTGGCTGACCTAAGATTTTTTTTGGTCTTTTCGAAAAACTTAGTAGGAATAAGTCCTTCTTGGATGCAATTGAGATCAGCTCCGGTATCAAGAAGAGCTAGGATTTCAAGAGTGAAAGAATTGTTGATTACTAGTGTAATCTTGATATGCCATCTTTGAATGGATATTTTGGACAGATGATTCAGAAACTGGGAGGTTTCTGGAGGAACAGTTTCCGATGGAATTGTTTCATCTTTCGAACATAGTTGTTGGAGAACTACTTTGTCCAATGCTTGAGAAGTTTTGATTTCTCTGATTTCTTCTTTCAGAATAGCAATTTCTGTTTGAAGATCTTGAATGGTTACAAATTTCTGAGGTTTGATCGAAAACCTATTGAGAATATCTGTAATATTATATGTATTGACGATCCTGGGATGATTGTCAAAAGGATTGGTTTTTGAAGAAGAATATTGCTGAAAGGTTTGCTTAAACCGATCTAAATATTCTTTTTTGCTAGAATTATCAGGAAGATTTCCTATTAATTCTAAAAGGAGATCTTGTTCCTTGGTAAGAACATTGATTGAATGCTGATTCTTGTCAGATTCTGAAGACGATGAAGAGGACAAATGATCATCATTTTGAATTTGGTTGAATTGCTGATCATATTCATCATCAGCTTGATCGGAGTCGGATTCAGAATCAGAAAGAAAGAGATTCTGAATTTTATCAAGTACATCTTGATTTATTGAAAGTTCATGGATCTTTTTTGAAATTCTGCAATAACGGGCCATGTGACCTGGTTTGCCACATTTGAAACAAGTAATAGTTTTGGACTTGTCTTTTGGATAGGAAGTTTTGTGAGGTTTAGATGATTTGGGCTTTGGTTTAGGAGCAGGATGGGCCGAGTATTTAGAAGAGGAGGCCGGATACCTAGTCTTCCTAAATTTGGACTTACTGCTATAGTAAGTGGGCTTGGGCCTATGTTTCTTCCTATGAGGTTTGGACTGACAAGAGGGCAGGCCGAATTGTTCACAAAATGAACCCAAATCATGCTGTCTTTGGGCTCGGTCTTTGGCTAATTGCCTCAACATTTTGTCTTGTCGACATACTTTGAGAGCAACTTGTTGGATCTGGCTTGTTAATTGGCCAAAGGTAATGGTGGTATACGGTATGACACCATTATACTGGGTTTGCAATTCTTCCCTGACTAAGTCGCGAAGAGATTTAGGAAGGCCATCTAGGAATTTTTCTTTCCAATATTGGCTGTTTCCATCAGGTCTGGCATAGATTCTAGTAAGGAAGGTATCCTTATACCATCTGAAGTCAGACAGGGTTTTGCATTTGAGATTGTTGAGAATCTCAGTGGATTTTTCACGGAAAATGCCTGGGTTTCCTATGAAGGTTTTGACCAGAGTGAAGATCAAGGTTGACACTGCATCTGGGATAGTTTCACCATTCTGGAGAATAGGTTGATTATTTGCATCTGTTTTGACAGCATGCAAAATCTCATGTTTGTCAAAATCAGTGAGATGTTCATCCCACCAACCTTTGAGCTGACCTGTGAAACCTGCTATCAACACATGCGCTGATAACTGATCGGAACTACCATGGGTGGTTCTATAAGCAGTGGCTACCATAGTCATCTGCTGGAATTTGGCCATGATATTGTATTCGGACTGTCCATCTATGTTCCATTCATAGATGTGGTTGGCATTGTAAGAGTTTTGCAGTATTGCTGGACTCTCTTCTAAGGCTACATCAGGATGGGTAGCTCTAGAATAATAGAGTTTTTGAGGATTTCTCCAATTTGGTCATCCTAATTGGAGAGGAGCAATTTCTATTGGAGAAGTTTGTGCTTCTGGAATAGATTCAGGAGCAGAATCAGAATCAGTTTCATGTAAAACTGAAACAGAGTGTTGTGTTGATGGTTTTTTGGAAGTGGATACAGGGGATTCAGGAATGAAAGATTTTTCAATATCTGCAATCCTTCTTTGGAGTTCAGTAAGAAGTGGGGGAGCAGCAGATTTGTTTTGAATTTCTTTATGAAATTGGGTAGGAATTTCATAAGGCTTGAATAATGGAATTGTTGGAGAAATAGAAGGGGTTGAAGTTGCTGGAGTGGAGACACTTGGAGTGGAAACACTTGGTTTTGAAATCAAGTATTATCCAATTGTTTGTAAATACTTGTTTGTATAATTGTTTTGATCAATTAAATTTTGAATATCTTTTGCTGATACTGTTTCATCAGTATCTAATTTTCTTTTGAAAGGGGCAGCAGTCACAGTTTCTGTGCCGATTTGAATCTTGAAATTTTGATTTGGAGGGAGTTCAGATGAAATACTGGTTCCCTGCGAAGTCTGCCATGTTTTTGAAACATTAACAGAGCTAGCAAACGAATAATCAATTTTGTTGATTGAAGTATAAGCTTCAAACCACAAAAAGAAATCAATTTGCTTTTCAATGGAATTTAAAAAGTTGTAATATTTATCTTGGATCTGTTGTTGATCAGATCCTTGATAATTTTCGAAAAACCATTCCCTTTTCAAAATATTTGTAGGAGAATAGAATTCTTTTCTTAATTGATCTTTGTCAATAACAAATTCTTTTTGTAAAACATTGAGTTCTCCAATCATAGCAGAATGAGTAGGAGAAGTAGGATTGTCATCAGACTCAGGCTGTGCAACATACCTGGCCTAAGGAATCCTCAGATCTTGATCAATATCCTGAAGCTGTGTTGCTATAGAGGATGTGGAATGTCTAGGTGGTTGAAACCTGAAAGATGCACTTATTCGAGATGCAACAGTTGAGGGAGGATATGATATCCTTTGGCTGAGAGATCTCTGGAATGTTATTTCAACATTTCCAGAAGGAGATTGATGAATTTCTGAGACCGTAGTGTTCTCAGGTTTTTCAGAAGGAGTAGCTCCGGTTAGGAGCCAATTTGAAGGAAGATTTACCTCTTGCCAAGAGATAGGTTTTGGAATTGAAAGATGGGATCTGGTAAGATCAGTTTGAAACAAGATTGTCTCACCTTTATTTGAGACTCTCATAGCTCCAGTATTGAATGCAAGAATTCATAGCCTTATATTGAATTCTGTATAGAATGGCTACTAGAAGTGATCCAGTTTTGATTTTGTAATTGGCTGTCTGGACATTCAGAGTTAAGGAATCTAAGAGGTTCCTATCTTGAAGGGAGACAGTAAAATTTGGAAAGCAGTCAAAATAGACTGGTCCATTGCAAAGGCTGGTTTCTACCATACCTAACAGGGAGTCATTGAAGTTTAGGAATCGGGTGTCCCTAAGACATAACGAAGAGAAGTGTCTAAACCTTCTCTCGGATAAAGGTTTAGCTCCGATCTGGACAAGACCAAAGTGGAGATATTTGTATTTTTGTCCGAACTTGGCGGAACACTTGGAGTAGGAAGTTTGATTTCTTTACTATCGGAATCTATTTCAACTGTTTCTTCAACAGTTCGGATGACATAGTCAGTACTAAGTGACCATCTCAGATTTTTGTATATTTCTTTGTCAGAAAACTTAGGAATTTTCCAATTGTCAATGGATTGTTGTAGATCAGAGAAGTGGAGTCCTTCTTTGATTTTTGAGGAAAGAGAGGGTGAGATTGGATAAGAAGATGAAGAAGAAGAGGAGGAGGAGGGAGATCTAAACATCTTAGAAAATGGCATAATGCAGAATGTAAATAAAGCAGTAGATGTAAAAGCAGTCGATAAACACGAGTATTTAAATCAGATGTAAATACTTCCCTTAGCTTGGTAATCATCACCACCAGATTCCATAAGATAGAATTCATTCAAGTTATTAATCATTTTAAACTATAACCAAGTTGGATCTATGACTTGTGATATTCGGAATTTGTATAGTTTATGGAATATAAAGACTAGATCTGTCAAGTTTGTGTGTAGATCTAACCAAATGTGGCCATTGAGAATAAAATTCTCGTCTCAATAAGATACTGGAACCACAGTGGCCTTAACCTGCGGCCTTAAAGGTTCAGTCTATCTTTTTGAGTAAATCCGTTTCCAGATTTCCTTCCACATGCGTTCAAATTTTACACAAAGTTCTTAGATCTACTCAAGATATAACATAAAATATACAGATTGAAGAAGATCAGAAGTACATAGAAGCAAATAGGTTACTGTAAAAAATACTAATAACAGGAATCATCAACCTTACTATATATATAAATTAGGAGTAAGAAACACCAACAATCGGCATTTGCAGTTCAAAATCTTGGGTCACTTTATTAAAGAATACAAAATTTTTGAAAATGATATGTTGACAAAAAAAAAAGTTTAAATTAGACAACTTTCTAGTAAAAAGAAAAAATGAAAAATAGAATAAAACGAGGAAAAAAATAATAATAAAAAAAAAAGAATGACTTAGAGCTTAAGCCAAACCCTCATCAAGGAAGTCGAATAAACTAGTTTTCTTGCTACAATGTGCAAGTCTATTCTTGTTTAGAATGTTGATTTGTCAAATATTCATATTATATATTTTCAGTGCTAGAATAAAAATTTATATTAAAAACATTTAAATTTAAAATTCAAATAAGTAAAATTATCTATTCTATATTTAATATAATTAAAATATTTAAACATATTTCAAGCATTTGCAAATTTATCATAATGAAAATTAGATAGATGCTCTATACATTGTTTAAATAAATAAATAAAATAAAAAAGTGAAACACACACACACACACACTATAAAAAACAATTTGTATTTATTTTTTATATATTTATTCACTATATAAAAATAAATACTTATTTATAAATATTCACACTTATATATAAATGTATCTCTCTATATATATATAAAAGCATACACGTACATACACACATGCTCATATATACTGAAGCATATATTATGTACATAAGTACAAATGCACTTAATTATATATATACATATATTTATCTGACATATAATACTTATGTATTTGTCTATATATGTGTGTTAATATTGCATTCATTTTTTGTTAGACAGAAGTACAAAATATATCATATAAAATCAAGAGTTGTCTCATAAATTTTGTAACATTGAACAATATATTATTTAAATTAATCATATTCTCATTAATATTGAGTTATCAAGATGCTTAGTTAAAGAATCAACAACTATATATATAACTAGCAATAATGTTTTCAAATTTCTAATAATAAATTTGAATCAACTCGATGACAAAAATATAATAACATCACATAACCAACTGGACAAAGAAAACAAAAAGTTCACTTCATACTGTGCGACTCCCCCCCCTCCCTCGGGGAAACTGAGATTAAGAAAAGGAGGAAGTAAATAATTTGGGCAACGAAAGGATAAAATACACATTCTTTCAACCTAAATTCACATATCTGTCTATTAATATCTATTTTTTTAATTAAAAATATCATTCTTCTCTTCTATTAATATCTATTAATTAGATAAAAATATTATTCTCCTCTTCTAATTTTAAGACCTTATTTTATTTTTCTTTTGTTTTTTATTTTTAAATAAAATTATATATTTTGAGTAAACATCAAACTATCTAAATATATGAAACATATATTGAAAATTTTATTTCTCTATATTTCTTTCATTCTAAAAACTATATATTTTATTAATAGATTTAAATATTGATAAAAAAAAGATGACTCATCAAAGATGAAAAGAAATGGGAAGCGAGTCTGTAAATAGTGATACTCTCGTGAGATCACGAGTTCAATTTCTGACTTTGTGTCGTGGTGTATTCCACAATTTACATCATTCATGCGGCTCTAGAGAGGGATGTGAGGTGTGTTATAAAAAATGTATATATGGAGAGACTACTGATGGAACACAGTAAGAGAAACAAATATAATTAATAATTGTTCAACTCTTATTATTTATTTATTATTAAAATAATTAATCTACATACACAAAAAAAAAAATATATAGTGGCATAATTGATTGGAAGTAAGAATTGAGGAGGATACTTTTGTCTAATTGATAGATATTAATAAATGGGTATGTGGATTTAGTCCTTTCCAAAACTTAATTACAAATATATATATATATATATATATATATATATATATATATATAACCATAATAGTATCATGTATTTATTTTCTAATTAATAAATAAATATTTATGACCATAAAAAGGTAGGAATGAATACTTTGTACTACAATGTTATTGGTAAAAAATATAATTTGTCTTAGTAACATTAATTAGTTGTTTTCCTCCTAATTTTTAAGGTGTTTATATATTTGTTGTAAATTTGTCACTAAACCGCAATGGATAGCAACTAAGATTTTTTTTTTAATTTTTAAAGGAAAGAGGTAAACTATTCCATCACAAATTATTGATAGAAAAGATATGTCACTAAACAACGACAATTTTACTATTAGTCGCTATTTTCCATCACAAATTTGCCAAAATATTATATATATATATATATATATATATATATATATATATATATATATATACACACACTAGAAAAATAAAGGATTATTGAACTACCACCTTGTTATATTTTTGTAACCATATTATAAGGGTTCTTCTAGTATTCTCCTCAAGAATGCCATTTACAACAATCATTTTCCCCACTCTTCCTCATAGGATGAGTCCCTTTTTTCATGAATTCTTTTTAGGGAGGAAATGCTCTTTATTAGTAGAACAAACATTTCTTTGATATAGGTAATAATTAAGTTTTAGTCCAGCTAGTGTTGTGGGCTGAATACAGTGTCTCTTTTGCTTTCCTCTTTAAGGAGAAAATGAATTAAGTTAGCTTCTCTATTTCTAAAAACAAGCATTAATTTGGCTGCCTATAACAATCTTTGTAAAAGAACGAGGTATAACTTCTCTTATATTTTTATGATGCTTGATAAGTGTATACATTAAAAATCTTCAATTTTATTTTCTAAAATAACTCTCTCATTCATACTAATATTTTAGAGTATAAACTACTCGTCAATATGTTGTGTCAAGAATTTGTGAATGAAATGTCAAGAATTTTGTGTTTGTTTCGTTAGAAAAAATTAGCTTGTGATAAGTGATCACTTAGTTGATTAATATTCATTTGGTTCAACCCATGTTCCTTCCCTTTGTTAGTGTTATATCCTAAAGGTAATTACTTGTATATTGTATATGACACATTTATATAATAAAGGTATACTTTATCTTATCAATTCATTTTATTTATACTTCATGTATATAATACTGTTAAATAAAATCTCAAGTACAAAGTATAGTATTAAAAATTTATGATAGAGATCATTCCTACTACACTATGTTGGGAATTCCGGAAAATGGTGCTATTTTTTATAGAAATTCCGACAGTGGAGCAGCTCCATAGGATTTTTCGTTTGTAGCGAGGTCGTATCCTAAAATGATATCGCATTTCCGTAATACGACCTGTGCCTGAGATAAATCCCAATGAACCCGTCACAGATCGCGTTCGATTTTCTTTTTGAATTCTTCAATCTGTTGGATTCCAAGGGCCTCTCCTCTATATTTTCTTACTCCAACTTCTTACCCGCCATATTTCCTCTTCAAATTCATCATCCTCTCACCAAAATCTCGTGGCTTCCATGACTATTTGAAAGTTAAGTCCGAAAATTACAACTTTGTAACAAAGTTTGGCGCTTCAAATCCTCGGCAAATTCAAGCAATATTGGCAACGAAGTGTGAGTCAATCCTTCTCTGTTACATGTCAAATTAATTACACGAAAAAAGTTCGAATTTTTTTGTACCTTTGGTGGCTGAACTCTCATTTTGTTTCTACAATGAATTGGTATATTTTGCTACATTATAATTATTGCGAGAGTTGAGATTGATTGCAATTAGTGTTGGAAGTGATTTAGAGGAGTTTGGACATAATTTCGGTTGGATTATACTTGAGTATTGTGACTAGATTTTTGTGATTTTTCTTGCTGAAATTTTGTTGATCTATTATGCAAATTGACATATTCAATTGGGAAGTGAATTATATTTTATATAGATTGTGCAAAGAAGTACTTATTACATTTTACATTTTTTACTTTTTATGTGGCCTTACTTTCTATTAAGTCTCAATAATTAGCATTTTTTTTAAGGATTGCCTATTAAATAGCTATCATGTACCCATTCCTACCTAGAAAAAGTTACACCCCTATATTGATTAGTTTCCATATAGGCATATTTGTCTTTCAAATTAGAAATAGGAAAAACATAAAAATAGTTTATAAGGGTTTTAGATATGTAATAATAATTTTTAAAAAAAGTCACATCTCTATATTAATTAGTTTCCATATAAACATATTTGTATTTTCAAATTAGAAATAGAAAAACATAAAAGTGATTTATAAGTCTCTAATATTTATAATAATGGATTGGTAATTCAGATACTTATATATACATTATCTTTTTTTTGAGTTGTATGCCATGTATCAAAGACAAAGGTGAAATTCATGAAAAAATCTATACAAATAAAAGTTTCTACCGAATAATAAGTTTTGAATTCAATTTGTATTTTGTTCTCATTTATCAAAAAACGCTTTTTTGCATTACCTTTCATTGGTTCTCAAAGTTATACAAAAAAGAAAGTAACCACGAGATGTATAGTAGTACCTTGTGTTGTCTTCGTACTACATTGATATTACATTACTTTCTTGGATATAGTTATAGTTTTATATGCATTAGTGTGCCATTTATTATATATGAAATCAAGTATGTGCAAACATTCCATTTAAATTACTTAATTGAAAATATTCTCTTACTTTAAGTATTTTAAATTTGTTTAAATAGTTATGTGGATTACATGCACGTAGATATCCATCCTAAGCCTCTTGTGGATGGTTTGTTATCTCTCCAATCAAGTCATCGTTCTTCTTTGATATGGTTTGGCGATCAGTGTGCTTGCCAGACTTTATTGGTGTTTAGATGATATGATTCTGCACTTTGGAACACATTACCCTTTCTGGCAGAGTGATGGAATTTGTGGATAGGGTTAGTTTTGGTGGAGTTAGACGGGTTGGGCATATCCAAATTAATCACGCATTTATTACCGCATTAGTAGAAAGATGGCGGTAGGAGAGGCTACCATGACATTAGAGGATGTAGTGATATTATGGGGCCTTAGGATAGATGGGGATCCGGCCTTAGGGTAGATGGGGATCCAGTGATAGGGCATGCTTATCACTATAGCAAATTCAATTAGATTAATATTTGTGATAGACTACTTAGCGTCAGACTACGGGCTAAGGACATTCGAGATTATTGGATTAGAAAGGCTCCTATGGAGGAGTACTTAGACATTCTGCTGCTAGATGATGCGAGTGTTGACTGTATCATACAGCGTGACCGTTATCTTATCTTCTTATTGATCGAGAGGGCTATTATTTTCTGATAAGTCAAGGAACTAACTACACTTGAGATATTTACCTATATTAGAAGATTTGGATACATATGAGACACTTAGTTAGGATAGTGCAATCTTGGCGTATCTGTATAGATGTATGTGCCAACCTCGAACATCTATTGGTTCCTACACAAAGTCCAGAATTTGGTAAATATCAGAAGGAAGACAACCGTCATCATGCTAACACTTCTGTGGATGGTATAACATCTTAGTCACACATGGTCACTGGTGTAGTAAATGTTGATTCAACGGTGACGGTGATGGTTTCACGGGCTCCGAGGGACCAATGAATTAGTATGACACAGATAAGGGTGAAAAAGGTGACATTTCAGCAAACAGTCCATCTCATGAATCCAACATCCCTTTTGCCAGTTGATAAGAATGATATAATAGGGCCTTCCAATACCACATGAAAATTCGCAAGATTTTCAATATTTGAGGACATAAGATCTGGTGAGTGTGCTAATGAATACTTAGCAGGTGCTCAGTTGATCTCACAAGTAGTTGGTCTGACACTGACATTGATTTGCATCTACATATAAGATTTAAGAACAAGAAGGAGGTTATATATGCAGTAAGAAAGTGATATATTCAAGTTGGGTAGGAACTCAGAGTTTTGGAAAGTAAGAGTGATTGTTGGTATGCCAAGTGTAAATGTGCAAGTCCCCACAATCATTACTCCTAGTATATTCGTATTATACATTAGAAGACTCATGGAGAGTAGTAGATAACAGTTTTGAACAAAAAATATGCATGCATTATTACAATTGCGAACAATGTGCATAGAAACATGGATCGTCAATTTATAGCACGAACTGTCACACACTTGGTTTTAAATGACCCTGAATGCCGTATGAGTGATGTTATTACTGAAGTTCAGAAATTATGGAGAATGAGTTGTTTTTATAAGAAAGTATGGGAATCCCGAAAAGTATTATCGAACTTGTATATGGTGATTGGCCCTCTACGTGGCTTATTCTACTAAAATACATGCTTGTATTGCAATATTCCAATCTTGAGACTACTGTGAAGTGGAGACACCATTGGACTAGTGTGGGTGATCTAAAAGTTTTTGGTTTCCTTTTCTGGACATTTAAGCCTTCCATTGATGGCACGCATTTACGGCGACTTTACAAATTATTGGTGGCGTCCACTTGGAATGGAAATAGTTACCTCTTCCCACTTGCCTTTACCATTGTGGACGAGAAGTCATTGGAGAGTTGGAGTTGGTTCTTAAAACTCTTGCGTCAACATGTCATTTCTGAAAAACATATATGTTTGATTTCAAATAGACAAAGACATAATCAATGCTATACACCAACTAAATTAGTGGCAAGAACCGTTGGTTGTTCATCGATATTGCCTTTGGCGTATTAAGAGAAATTTTTATACCAAGTTTAAGGACATTAATTTGATAAATTTGATGTATGCTGTGGGTCTAGATGTAAAAAGACCAAGTGCTAATCATATTTGGATGAAATCAGGATCTGAAAGAAAGATACATTTAATTATTTGATGAAAATTAGTTTAGAAAAATAGACTTTGTCGTATGATGAAGGGTATAGATATGGTTTAATAACTACTAGTTTGTCTAAATGCATAAACAATGTGCTCAAGAAAGTAGGATCTCTCCCACTGAAAATTTTGGTTGAAACTTCATTTATAAAGTTAGTTAAGTATTTTTAATGAACATAGAGATGAGGCATATAATTTAAAACACCCTTTACCATCTGAAATGTGAAAGTTGTATTCTTATTATGAGGAAAAATCTAGAGGGCATGTTGTGATTGAATTTAATGCACAGGCTGGTATATTCAGAATCAAATGGTCAATACAACAAGGGCACAGAGCTCCAAATATTTATAGTGTTAATTTGAGAGAGAGATCATGCAGTTGCCAAAAGTAGAGTATATATGGTATACCTTGTTCGTGTGGGTTTGTAGCATGTCACCACAGAGGTTGAAATTCTATTGACTTTGTTTTAGAGTTTTATATTAGAAGGAATTATGAGTTGACATCTGAGGGTCAGTTTTTCCTTGTGGCGGATGAACAATATTGTAGGCCTTCAACTTTTACGCTTGTACCTATGGAAGAAATGATGAAGAATGAACTTCCTGGCCATTTACGAATATCGAGGATATCTTGTGATATGAATTATCGCACACCCAACTCTCCTCCACAATGCAGCAACTGTCACAGTTGTGGATATACTATGAGAAATTGTACTAACAATACTTTTACTGTCTCAAAAGATTAGCTCGTTAATTCTACTATTCCTTCATATTCTATTTTACTGTATTTTGACTATGATTTCTCTAGGTTGATTTTGGAAGTTAGATAACTATTTAATGCGACCTTAAGGTCGTATTACTGTAATGCGATCTTAAGGTCGCATTCATCAGCTTTTAATTATCTAATTTCCCCAAATTTCTTCGGTGTAAATATAAAAAAATTCAATATGATCGCATTATGGAAATGCGATATCATTTTAGGAGGTCACATTTCCACTACAAATAGAAAAACGGATGGAGCCGCCCCACTATTGGAATTCCGGTGAAAAACAATACCATTTTCCGGAATTCCCAACACTATGTAATGCTTGTTCTTAAACCATCCATAATTATAGTATTGATGAGATAAAACACCATTAATGCGATAAGATGAACACATTTTATACTTCTTGATTTGATCAAGCAGGGGTTCTTATATCCGTGAGTATTGTGATATTCAAAGTTAACATGTGTATGATTGTTATGTAAACAAGTTCATTGGATGACCTAACTATGAGATAATCATATGTATAACTATTTAGTGCCACTAATAAAATCTTATTATAACGAATGTGCAAGTATCCTTAGACTTGAGATCTCTAAGATACTTTGTTTACTAAGTGTTGCACTTTGATTCCAATATCTAGAGTCCCTACAAGATCGCCTATTGGATGATATTATGTACAATGTTAAGTAAGTGAAAGCAGTTGAGATGATCAATAAAAGATTCATCACTCCTAATAGTATGGGCGTATATCTCACGACCACTTATATGGAATCATTACTCGAGAAGTCCTTGACCAAGGTGATTATGTATTGGAAACAATTCTAATTGATACACATGTTTAGTAATAGATTTTAGAACTAGTACTAATAAATTTAGATTGGAATTAATTATATTCTAATAGGAGTTGATACTAATTTTATACTCTAAAATCAAATGAGATATAATATAATAAAATGAATTTATTGTACTGATATTTTGTTGTTGAAAGGTTTACGTCAAACCATTTGACTTTTTGAACTTTTAGGTAGTCATGATGCATTATTTTATGTTGTTCTTGATCTGCTAAATATGAATTTATTAATTAGAGAATTAATAAATTAATTAGAATTAGAATTAATAAGTTAATTCTAATTATTAAGGATTATTAATTCTATAGATATTAGAATTAATTTATATTTTGCTACCAATAAATCGAAAGATCTAATAATTCACATACAATAGAGGAATTGGTACTTAAAATATTATATGATAATATTATGGGGTTAATTTATAAGAAGAAATAATAATTATATGCTAGTTATAAAATGTTAGAATTAATTAGGTAAAACTATAATTATTTAAAAGATTTGTGATTGAATTATAAACTAGTTATAATTCTAGGGGGCCTTATTGTAATTCAGAAACCCAAAGCCCACATAATTTATTTCCTAAAAGGTTTTAGGAAATTAAGAGAAAATGACGTTCAGTGATTACCAAAAACGGTGGTGGACTTCCACGTATTAAAAAATATGAAAAGTACACAGTTTTATTGTTTTGAGTTAGTGTCGTCTTCGGTTTTGGAAACTCAAGACACACAGAATTCATTCAGAACGCTGAAGCCTCTACTCTCCTTTATTTCTTTCTCCACAAAAATTTAAATCCTAACAGACAATAAATTTTTCTGACCAGAAAATTTTAGTAGTTTTGAATACATCGTCATGTGAATTAATATTGGAGAAATTCCTATTCTTGAAATTTAGTAGTTTATACTTGAACAAATATTAGGAAGAGTTCCTCTTAGGAAAAAAAAATTTAAAAGTTATGTTTTCAATGTAACAAAATTTGCTTCTCTATCTTAACCCATTTAATTACATACGAGTAATCTTATTATGTGAATTTTATTTTTATTTTTTCGCTATATGTAAATTGATTTGCATAATCAAAATCTAATACCCATATTATATTATTTGGTTTCAAAGAACACTAGAAGCTAATTAATTACAAAATTAGGTTTACCAAAGCCTAATGTCTACTATAGAGAATGAAGGATTTATGTTTACTTGTTAGTCTATTTTTTTTTAAATGGTGATAAAATAATAACTCAATTAATTAAAAACATTTTTTATTTGGCAATGTGTTTTAAGTTCAATCTTTCATCCCTTCATATATATATATATATATATATTAAATCTGTAAATAATACAAGAAAAATATCGAAAAATACAAAATATTTAGTAAATATGAAAAGTGGTTACAAATCTCCGAAGAAGTCTTGAATTGCAGGATAAGTTCTCTAATTTTTCTCTTTTTTTTAAAAACGTTGATTTAAGGGCTGAAAAACTTGATCTCGAATCGAATGGAATTTGATAACGAATACTTAATTGTCAAGCCTTCGAAACTTGTTTGATGCAGAGTAAGATGAACGCCTTGAAATTTGATGAAGATTTTGAACCTTGATTTGATGACGATTTTCGACCTTGAATTTGATGAAGCTTGAATTTTTGAACTTGTTGAAACTTGAGATGTCTCTTGTTTGTTAAAGCTTGAGGATTCGGGGTGCCTTGAACAATTGAGGGAAGACTCTATTTATAGGTCAAAATTTCTTTGACTTTAGCATAAACAGCCGATGTGAGATTTATAAGAAGTCTCCTAACAACCTTAATAGACTTGGGTTTAAGATGACTCGGGTTTAATTTATATTTTAGCCCAATCTCATTTAGTCCACATTATATTTGAATTATGAGATTTTCAAAAAGTCCAACTTTATGGCCTAGTCTAATTCCATTTAATTTATAATATATTTGATTTAATGTAAAATGGATCATTAACAATAACCCAATTTTAATAGTTCAATTTCATAATCCATTAGATTTAATGGACTTTTAATGATGGCCCAAATATATTAATCTAAAAATAATTATATTTATTCACAAATTAATTTTAATTAATTAAGATTAAAATATGTAATTTTTTAAATTTGACTAAATAAAATATGTTTTATTCCAAAATTCTTTGTCTACACATGCCCCCACTTCAAGACTTGAGGAAAAATATTTTATCTAAAGAATTTAGAAATAAGGCTTGAAGTATTTAAAATATTAATTTTTTAATTTAATTAAAAATTAATATAAAAACATCTTTCAACTCCTTAATAAAATAGAATTCTTTTTCTATTTCTATAAAGAATTAATGAAAAGATTTGAAATCCAATTTTGAGAAGGAATCATATTTCTTGAATCTACCAATTCAATTTCTTGAATTTAAATTTAAATTTTAATTAAAATATTTTAACCAAGAATTAAAATTCTTATAAGATTTAATTGAGACATCCCATAGTGCCTCTAAAAAGGCTTCAATCTTCAACAATCGTTCCTCACAAATTCGGAAGATTTCATTAACATCTAATAAAACTTTCGCATCCTTTAATCCTTCAGTGGCCAGCTTCTTCAACCTTCGGTAACATCTTGAATGAGCTTTCTTTCTTTTTTTTTATTGACCTTCTCCAGGCGTCCTTTGCATTTTTTTTTTTTTTGAATCACAAAATTAGTGCCTGTGTTTTCCATGATTGTTGGTTGGCAATTTAAGTCCCACACCGACATAGCACATGCACTTTCGTCCACATAGTTGACCCTGTTGTGTGTGCCTTGTTATTGAAGAACAACTTTGGTATAATGTTCATGAATCTTGGAAAGTCAACCTTGTTTTTTTTTTAATTGCAATGCTTGTCTTTTCGGTTGCCATTTTTTTTTTCCCGTTGTTGACTGCTTTTTCGATTGCCTTCCATGCATTCCATGTTGTACAAAACTCATTTTTTTTTGGAACCACAACTTTTTTTTCGAAGCTGGATTTTTTTTCGTAAACTCAAAAAATAAAAAAAAAACTTCTTTTTATTTACACACTAGCTTTTTTTTTTCGTAAACTCAAAAAAAAAACAGTTTTTTTTTGTGTTTTTGTTTGTTTTTTTGTTGTTTTTGTGTGTGTATATATATATATATATATTTGGTGAAACTAACCATTATTTTTTTTTGGGACCCTTTTTTTTTTTAACTAGGTCCAATTATGATGTACTTTTCAAATTTGCGATCTTCTTCGGGCCAACAACTGCTAATCATTCACGACCACAAAAATGATCCAATGAAAGATGGAACAACGTTGACGGTTTATGAGGCAAAGTCCGGCAAATAAGCGGGGCCCTTACCAAAGGCAACACTCCAATGACTTGTGAAGGAATGGTCAACAGAAGTCAACTTCAAAGGCATTCGTTCCCCAAAGGCATTGATCATTCTTTCCTCAAATCATCAACTTTAAGTTCATCCCAGTGTGTTACCTTCACTTGGACGTCAAATGATTCAAAAGGAGACTCAATGAACCTCACCACTCAACTTCTTAGGCGTGTTTCGCTTTAGGGAGAGATATTGAGAGTGGGCACACGACGTTTTAAGTCGTTGTGAAAGGCACCTAAGATCTGCAAAGATCTATGAGGCTGTCTATGCATTGCTTTTTATGTATGATTGCAATCTCAATATTCTCAAAGCCTGGTGAAGCTCGGTGTGCTCTCACCAACACGCTCTTAACATCAACTGACAAGGTGTCCATTTTACTCTGGGACTTGCACGAATTTGGAGGTTTACCAATACTTGGAACTGACTACGATGAAGTTGTTCCTCACGATGCGGAACTCACTGGTGTGGACCATGATGGCAAGCGATTCCTTCCAAAGAGTTGCGAACATCTCCTCCATGCATACCACTTGATAAAAAAGGACAACAACAACTCTGGTGTCTCCATCAATAAATGACTTGACTTCTGGTTCAAAAGAGCAACAAAGTATACAACGCCTCCTCTAAGAGAAGAAAGGAGATCACGCCCCAAGTTTACCGACAATCCATGTGGAGTTATCCCACCTCATGTTGCATGGACATTTGAAGAAAAAGCTTTGTTTTCAAAGTTGGGCATTAGAAGCCACAACAGAGATCAAACATTCCTTACAGCTTTTTTATCACGTTGGCTTTACATCTTTATCTTACCTAATGAAGAAGAAGACATCATTCGTCTAAATATTTTCAAAATGGCAAGTTTGATGGCGTATGGGGAACAAGTTAGTTTGACTATTTCCATCTTGACCAGCATTTATAGATGATTGAATTGTATTTTCAACTCTCAACGTCCAAGTAAGGAGAAATCTATCCTCCCAACTCACTATATATATGGATGGCTTGCACACTACTTCAAAACTCACTATGAAGTCTCTCAAGGCTTAAACAGCCCTCCAATGGCGAGTTATTCTGGTGAAAGTAGCAGAAGGTACTTTAGTGAAGATGAAGGTGAGATCATTGTTTAGGCTACGAAAATCCTTACCACGTATAAAAAATATAACTTTGTTGATAATGAGATAGTCCTTTTGGAGGAACAACTTTACTTCTTGAGCCTTCGTTTAAGTCTTCATACCTTGCAGAAAGATGATCACTTCATCATTGAGCCTTATAGCCCGCATCGTTTTAGTTGTCAATTTAGATTCTTGCAAGATATCTCAGGCTACTTTGAGGTTTTCACCCGTAAGGCCGTCTTAATAGATGGCTTACGTTTTTGAGTAAGATGCACGCTTCGTGGAACATTGGTCAAGGTAACATTTTCAGCCACTCCTATAACATAAAGAAGCACTATACTCCAGAGTATAAAGCATGGTAGGAACAAATGTATGGAACCTTTCTTGAAGACCACATTTCAATGTTGAATTCCTAAAAACCTACATTTAAGAAAGTAGAAAACTTACCTTTCTTCGAGAAGAAACTTCATCAAGATACTACCACTCTCAATGCTTTAAAAGGGTTAGAAAATTCTTCAAGACACATTCTTCTTCGAATCATGAATTGGTTATAGAAAAACTTTCACCATTTTTAAAACGAAAGGAATTGAATCGAATTGAAGAAGCCAGTTTCAGTAGTAGAGATCGTTGTTGGAGGAGAACCAAGGCAGCAACTGCAACTTTAAGTCAAGAGTCCAAGGATTAAGAGACCTTCAAGGACAAGATACAACTGGTTTCCCTTTTCTGTTTTTGTTTTTGTTCCTCTATTCTTTTCTTTTGACTCAACTTCTTTGCTATTCTTCTTCATTAGGTAGCTAATATTGTAGTCCTTGATGAGGACACTTATTCTTAAAGCTCAATCAATGATTCTCACTCCTCGAATCAAGATAGTTGCAAGGACATTTCTTACTCTTAATATGAGGATATGACATTTAATGTAATAGCTCATCAATATTGTTCAATCATCTCTACCTTCCCGGGTGAGTCCAAGGATTAAGAGACCTTCAAGGACAAGATACAACTGGTTTCCCTTTTTTGTTTTTGTTTTTGTTCCTCTATTCTTTTCTTTTGACTCAATTTCTTTGCTATTCTTCTTCATTAGGTAGATAATATTGTAGTCCTTGATGAGGACGCTTATTCTCAAAGCTCAATCAATGATTCTCACTCCTCGAATCAAGATGGTTGCAAGGACATTTCTTACTCTTAATATGAGGATCTGACATTTAATGTTATAGCTCATCAATATTGTTCAATCATCTCTACCTTCCCGGGTGAGTCCCTAATGTCAAGTTGCAAAAAAAAAATTTGTCATGGAAGTATGAAAGCAATTTTATCAAAGGATTCAACAAACGCCTATCGAGCAGGTCTCTTCACTTGAGGATCAAGCTTGCTATATCATTAAAGAATTGAACAAGGATCCTATTGTTGACTTATCACCATTAGATAGTCTCTTGAGGTCTTTCTTTGCTAAAGCGAGTGAATTTGACAATGCTAGATCCACCGCTTCGAAAAAGCCTCAAATGAGTCTCATGCACAATTAGTTTCCACTGCTAGCCAACACTTGAGTAATGTTGAAGCTAAAAAGTGTGACTTCATAAGTCAAGTTGGAGAAAGTAAGGCCAACTCACAACGAGTTAAAGTCAATATTAAATGCTTAAAAAAAGGGGAGAGAAAATATTTAACTGCTTTTAAGGAAAAGAATAGGCAGCTTTTAGAAGTAGAGTCCACTTATTTGTCCCTAAAAAAAGAGCTTGTTTTTCTCCAAAATGCCCCTAAAGTAAACGAAGATGATAAAGCCAACTTGAAGAATATAAGAGAACACTTGGTGGCAATTCAACAAGACTTGAAAAATTTCAAGTTTTTTACTTGATGTCTTATAGCACTTCATATTTTCATTAAGCAGTTGTATTTTTTTCTTTCTTGTAAAACAAGATTTTTTTCTTTCTTGTAAAACAAGATTTCATCAAGCAACTCATCACTTAGTTCCCACTCAACAGGGATAGTATGATCAGCTAAGAAATCCACCAGCACTTGCCCTTTGACAACTTTCTGTTGGACAAAGAGAATATCAAATTGTTGGAGTTGAAAGTACCACCTAGTCAAACGATTAGATAGCACGAGTTTTATCATAACATACTTTATAGGATTAGCCTTGGAAATGAGACATACAGTGTGCGCTTGAAAATAGTGCTTCAATTTTTTAATTGCAAATATCAAAGTTAGGCAAAGCTTCTCAATTGGTGAATCATTCATTTAGCGTCATCATCTGACTTAAGTAATAGAGTGCATTTTCTTTGCCATTGTCATTTTCTTGAGTAAGTAATGCCCTCACTGAGCGTTCTTGCGCTGCAATGTATAAAATCAATGGCTTATCCGAAATGACTGCAGCAAGCACATGAGGCTTCATCAAGTAAGATTTGATGCATTTGAAATCATTGTGATACGTTTCATCCCACTCAAATGGTACACCCTTCTTCATTAGACGACTGAACGGTTGATAGCGTAGGGCAAGATTTGAGATGAATCATCGGAGGTAGACTAACTTTCCTTGTAAACTCTTTAATTCATGGATATTTCTTAGCTCAGGCATCTTCATAATCACGTTGATATTTGATTAGTCTATTTCGATGCCTCGATGGCGAACAATGAAACCTAAGAATTTTCCAAATATGACGGCAAAAGCACATTTGAGAGGATTCATCTTTAATTGATATTTTCGAATCACTTAAAAGTCTTTCTTAAATCTTGAAGATGATCAGCTCGTTTACATGATTTGACCACCAAATCATCCATATAGCATTCCACGATATTGTATAGCATGTCATCAAAGATCTTTTGCATTGCCCTTTGATATGTGGCTCCAGCATTCTTCAGACCATAAGATATCACCGTTTAGCGATGATTCCTTTTGGAGTACGAAAGGCAGTAAACTCCTCATCTTCTGATGCTATTTTGATCTGGTTATAACTAAAAGATCCATCCATAAAAGATAGAACTTCATGGCCAGTGGTTGCATCTACCATCAATTCAAGAATAGACAGTTAAAAATCATCTTTTGGGCAGGCGTCATTTAGATTTCTAAAATCCACACAAATTCGAATTTGTCCATTTTTCTTCCTCACAGGGGCAATATTCGCAACCCAAGTTGGATACTTGATCTCTCGAATAAATTTGGCTTCGATAAGCTTATTCACCTCTACTTCAATTAATGAAACCAATTCAGGTCGAAAACACCGTTGGGCTTGCTTTACTGGTGTCACTCCATCCTTTACCACTAAATAGTGGATAGTAATTTTTATGTCTAAGCCAGACATTTCTTTGTATGTCCAGGTAAAAACATCCCTGAAGTCCTTCAACAAGTCGATATAGGTATTTTCTTATTTGGGTGATAAGAGTGCATTTATGTAAATTAGGCGAGGATCTTTAATAGTGCCCAAATTTACTTCTTTAAGTTCCACTACTAGAAAAAGACTGATTACCAACTGTCAAATTCTATTGGTAGGTGTCCAATTTCTGTTGGTAATATTAGTTTACCAACAGATTACCAAAAAATTTGGTCCATGGGTAAAACGCTTGTTGGAAAGTGTTACCAACAAGAGATTTTTAAATCTGTTGGTAATTACCAACAGATTTCACTGTTGGTAACATTATATTTCAGTTGGTAATGATTTCTTTAGGATTAAGTATTTTCTGTTGGTAATTTTATTACATTACCAACTGACTAACTACGTCGTTGGTAAATTCGTTGGAAATTTTCGAATTGTTTATTTTGTTGGTATTTTTGTTGGTATTTTTTTTCAATTGATTGTTTAGTTGGTAATGTTGTTGGTAACTTGCCAACAATTTCTTAGTTGGTATATTTATGTTGTTGGTAATTATTATTCATCACCAACAAATGATTTAGTTGTTACTTAGTTGGTAAATGTTAAAAAAGAAAATGTATATTAATAGCTTACCAACTACAACTTTGTTGGTATTGCAAACATACTCTGTTGGTATATACCAACAAATAAATTTGTTGGTGAACAGTTGCAAGTTGTTGTTGTTACTTACCAACAGCAATCTATTGAAAAGAACTTATAGATTACTGTTGGAAAGCACCTACAAAATTGTGTTGGTAAATGCCAACGAATGGTAAGTAGAATTATATTATCACTATTTAATCCATACACTTATTTAATAAAGTAATCATACATAATATTAAAAGTACATTCATACCAAAAGTCATATATCCATATTGAAAGTACATCAATATCTATAACAAAAATACATCAAACTCTGGTATGGAACAAAAAACAGATAAAGTCAATTTGTTATGACTCGGCTTGCTCAGAATGAATCTCTAACTAGACGCTTTCTCTATAATTGCTACTATTGTGACCATCAATAGGAGCAAGCAACGTACGTGGTGGAGTATGGAAATCATTTGCTGCTCTGTGGCTAGTATTTGGAGAATTCTAATTTTCTGTTGGGGTGAATTTAAAGGTTAACTTTTGGAGTCGTTGTTTGATTGGCCTCCATATCACCCTACCTTTCGCCCTTTTTTTGCATTCCTTTTCTACCAAGTGCCATCTAAAAGTAATGCATAGATTACAAATAAGAATACTTGAAAGAAAAATACAAAAAGTAGTGGATAAAAAAGAATGGCATAAATAGCTCTCTAACTTGAAGCTTAATAAATAAAACTTGGGTGAAAAGATCACATTAATAGCAATGTGATGGTATCATGATACAACTGATTAGTTCTATTTTTTTTTTCATAGTTCATCGTCATCATCCTCTGCTACAGTTACCCTCTCATTCTCCTTGATGAATCCATACTTTCTAAGTACCCATAAATTCAAAGAGACAACATTTTGAATGAAAACAAGAGTTATGTAGCACAATCATGTAAGCTCACTAGTTTTTGACATTTGAGCAGTACCAAAAATAAGGGGGGAAAAACAAAAAAAAAAAAAGGACAACAAATAAAATAGCAGAAGCCTTCACACTTCTAATGCTATAGCTTGTATAATCAATCAGAAAATTGGGAGATTTTAGTAATTAGATATAATTAGCTGACCATTTGCAACCTAGGAACCACAACATGAAAGAAGAAGATAAAAAAAATTGCTAAGACATATGTTATGACTCCCAAAAAGACAAAAAACAAATGGAATCAAAAACCTTTTCCCAAATAAAAACTAAGGTTCATGAACAAAGGCCTTAATTCACAACTAAGAAAACTCAATATAAAAAGGGACAATTGACAAATGAAGCCATGAATAACCCTTATTCAGTCATCAACAACACTCTCTAGTTTGTAGAGAACGTAAAACAGTACATTATTTTCTTAGTTTAGTCCAAAACTACCCATTTTTATCACTGAGATATGTATTTTATTGAGCTTCTCATGAACTACATCACCATTCACCATCTCAAAAGAGCAACAAGGATTATAATCCAAATAAACAGAACTCTACAAACACAAAGAAATTTATATACCTTAATGGAAAACTGAGAGAATGCTTGTTGTACTTGACTTCTGTGTTAAGCACAGCACTCATTACTCTAGGTGACTTAAAACTTGTCATCTGCATTGCCCAAGATGATGCACATATCTGAGTAGCTGTTAACAAGGTTAAACAATTTGTTCCTTAAGTTAAATAGGCCAAGAACAATTGAAGTTAAAAGGAGGGCTGCTTGAAGATAATAACAGATAGATGAATTATAGCAGTTTATATAACTTCAAAAATTTAGGCACTGCTCATTTTTTCTACACTTATTGAATTCTCATAAGACAGGAATATAAAATCTTCATTCCATGAGCTCTGAGAACCAGACTTCTTGCAACTTCAAAGAAGGCTCGTAACCAACATCTTGCATAGTGGTGCTCAATTGTCCCAAAATTTTGTATATCTCATAGATGTTTGGATGGTTTTCATCTCTGAATATAAAACAATGTACATAACCAGAGTAAGGTGGTATATACAAGAAATGCAGAACAATAACTAATAGTTTTTTGTAACAAGCGAAAAATAAATGAATACCAGCAAACAGTTTATAACCGCCCTAAGTGCACACCTATGCATTACCTATGAAGGTTATGAACATACATGAACACAAGTTAACAATTATAATAATGTCACACAGCACACTATACTCTAAAATCAGTATTAACAAAGAGAAATGTCCTTAAACAAATAGGAGAAAATTGTAATAGGAGAAAAAGAAATTAATAAAACATACCTCTCAAGATTAATGAAATCACAAACCTTTGCAGCAGCAAGAACACTGCCCACAACCTTATTGCACATCAAAGCACCAGCATGTAAGTGAAATTTGCCTTAACACATTCAACTTTCTTCTTTTTTCCTTTTTTTTTTTTTTTAACATAGTTGAAACACAAAAAAATCATCTTTCTTATGAATGCCAATTTCACTCGACACAGGAAATTCAATAATGCATAACTGAACATCTTTCAATGAAACCTTCATTGCACGATTATTCAAAAAAAAAATGTAAGCCAAGTATGCAATTGATTATATAATTCAGTTGCTGTCTGCCAAACCAATAAAAGAAATTATATAAGACGACATCAAAATGATTCTGATTAGAATTGGAAACAAAAATGCCATTGCAGGTAATCAGCTGCACTAAATCAAACCTCAACTTCAAGAATAAGGTCCAACTTTTACCCCATTATTCAATTAGCACATACTATAGACCCTTTTTGATATCTCTAAATGCCTATCAGGTGGCTTCGGTAGAAAAACTTGCGAAAAAACCTAAAGTTAGCAAGAACCCTTTTTAATTTCTAAAAAACAACCCACATTGTATCTAAACAACACAAACCCGTCCCGACTTTAATTTCCCAGATCTCAAATGTTGAAAGTACAAAATTCACACTTTAATTTCTTGGTTTAAAATGTAAATCGAATTGAGATTGAAGTGAAAAAATGCAATTAAAAAGCTAAACACGCAAGAAGGGGATAGTCTAATCGTTCAGGAGATAAGGACCATATTCTGTGGCAGAGAGGTGCATCTTAATGTCGTCAAGGTTTCCACACTGGTAGAGATTATTGTATTCGGCATTGGTGAGCAACCTGGATCTATTTTCGTGCACAATCACCTTCAGATATCCACTATGAATGTTGAACATTAGCTCTTCAAATCCTTACATTTTTCCAGTTTTAGTTTCTCTGAAGATTCAACAAAAGATTGACGAAATTGGCTTTAGTAGAAAAAGCAATCCCTTCTGGAAAACCCTAACAATTACCTAATTGAAGAGAGAGATGTTAGGGGTTCGATAAGTTATTAATTGTGTTGTCTAAAAGGCATAAAATTAGCTTACCCCAAAATAAGAAGATGGAAGGAGAAGAGGGGTAAAAGCTGTGCATGAATATAATCTTATAACATATAATAAATGTTATTATATATTTTATTTTCTTTTATTTTCTTCTTCCAAATATAACTATCCTTAAGTTTTTCCTATTTTGTCTAAATATTTTATTTTATTTTCTATTTTGTCCTTTCTTATAGCCTAAACATATATATTTTTTTAACTTTGGAAAAATTAGTGTAGCTATTGAAATACTTTTTAAAACAAATTTAATTTTAAGGATCCCTCAAAATGCAATTGGTATATTTTATATTTTTTAACCTTGTAATTCTTTATTATTAAGTTTATTACTGTAGTAATTTATGATATAAATATAACCACATAAATATGTCCTTTTAAGATGATATAAATATAATCAATTGGTCATACTACTTTTAGAATAATATACAATGTCATTATTTGATTTGATATGTCTTAATCATATAATTATTAGGCTCAATTAGGAAATCCTTTCAATTCCAATAAATTTAATTTTAATTTATTAAATTTCAAAATTATTCCCAAATATAGCTTCAATATTTTTATATAAATATAAAGTACTAAATTATTGTTTAATTACAAGGATTGAATTTCACTTTAAACAAATGTTATTTAATAGGCATAATATACCAATTAATTATAATCTCTTATATAGAGATTATGCTAGATTATACGACAAAATATATCCGATTAACTTCAAATTTAGTCACGATATTTTTTTTAGCAATTTTAACAAATCATAATGGTTAGATCATTAATTTGATATATTTATCTTTATAAATGAGTTAGGTTTTGGGTTGTTATATAGAGATTATATTAGATTATTTAGCTAAATATATCCGATTATATTTAAATTTGATCACAACACTATTTTTTAGTAATTTTAGCAAACCTAATAGTTGGATCGTCAGTTTGACATGTTTATCTTTATAAATGAGTTAGGTTTTGGGTTGTTATATAGAGATTATCCAAGATTGTGTAGCTAAATATATCCGATTACTTTCAAATTTGGTCACAGTATGTTTTTTTAGTAATTTTAGCAAATCTAACGGTTGGATTGTCAATTTGACATGCTTATCTCTATGAACGAGTTAGGTTATTGGCCGTTATATAGAGATTATGCTAGATTGTGCAGCTAAATATATTTGATTATCTTCAAACTTGGTTAAAATATGTTTTTTTAGTAATTTTAACAAATCTAGTGGTTGGATCGTAAATTTGACATGCTTATATTTACGAACAAGTTAGGTTATTGGCCGTTATATAGAGATTATACTAGACTGTGTACCTAAATATATCCGATTACCTTCAAATTTGGTCACAATATGTTTTTTAGTACTTTTAACAAATCCAATGGCTGGATTGTCAATTTGATGTGCTTATATTTATGAACGAGTTAGGTTATTGGCCATTATATAGAGATTATACTCTATTGTGTACCTAAATATATCCGATTACCTTTAAATTTGGTCACAGTACCTTTTTTAGTACTTTAACAAATCTAACAGTTGGATCATAAATTTGACGCACTTATATTTACGGTTGGATTATGCTAGATTGTGTATTTAAATATATCCAATTATCTTCAAATTTGGTCACAATATGTTTTTTAGTACTTTTAACAAATCTAATGGTTGGATTGTCAATTTGACGTGCTTATCTTTATGAACGAGTTAGGTTACTGGCCGTTATATAGAGATTATGCTAGATCGTGTAGCTAAATATATCCGATTACCTTCAAATTTGGTCAAACTATAATTTTTAGTAATTTTAACAAATCTAATGGTTGGATCATAAATTTGACGTGCTTATATTTACGAACGAGTTAGGTTATTGGCCGTTATATAGAGATTATGCTATATTGTGTACCTAAATATATCCGATTACCTTCAAATTTGGTTACAATACATTTTTTAGTATTTTTAACAAATCTAACAATTGGATCATCAATTTGATGCACTTATATTTACGAATGAGTTAGGTTACTGACCGTTATATAGAGATTATGCTACATAGTGTACCTAACTTTCAAATTTGGTCACAATACTTTTTTAGTACTTTTAACAAATTTAACGGTTGGATCGTCAATTTGACGTGCTTATCTTTATGAACGAGTTAGGTTATTGGCCGTTATATAGAGATTATGCTAGATCATGTAGCTAAATATATCTGATTACCTTCAAATTTGATCATAATAACGTTTTTTAGTAATTTTAACAAATTTTATGGTTGGATCGTAAATTTGGCGTGCTTATATTTACGAACGAGTTAGGTTATTGGCCGTTATATAGAGATTATGCTATATTGTGTACCTAAATATATTCGAACACCTTCAAATTTGGTTACAATATATATTTTAGTATTTTTAACAAATCTAACAATTGGATCGTCAATTTGACGTGCTTATATTTACGAACGAGTTAGGTTATTGACCGTTATGTAGAGATTATGCTATATTGTTTACCTAACCTTCAAATTTGGTCACAAAACGTTTTTTAGTACTTTTAACAAATCTAACGGTTGGATCGTCAATTTGACGTGCTTATCTTTATGAACGAGTTATGTTATTGGCTATTATATAGAGATTATGCTAGATCGTGTAGCTAAATATATCCGATTACCTTCAAATTTGGTTAAATACTTTTTTTACTGATTTTAAAACATGTAACGGTTGGATCGTAAATTTGACGTGCTTATATTTATGAACGAGTTAGGTTATTGGCCATTATATAGAGATTATGCCAGATCGTGTAGCTAAATATATCTAATTACCTTTAAATTTGGTCACAATACTTTTTTTAGTAATTTTAACAAATCTAACGGTTGGATCGTAAATTTAACATGGTTATCTTTATGAACGTGTTACGTTATTGGCCGTTATATAGAGATTATGCTAGACTGTGTAGCTAAATATATCCGATTACCTTTAAATTTGATTAAAATATTTTTTTACTGATTTTAAAAAATGTAACGGTTGGATCATAAATTTGATGTGCTTATATTTATGAACGAGTTAAGTTATTGGCCGTTATATAGAGATTATGCCAGATCGTGTAGCTAAATATATCTGATTACCTTCAAATTTGGTCACAATACTTTTTTTCATAATTTTAACAAATCTAATGGTTGGATCATAAATTTGACATGCTTATCTTTATGAACATGTTAGGTTATTGGCCGTTATATAGAGATTATGTTAGATTGTGTAGCTAAATATATCCGATTACCTTCAAACTTGGTCACAATACGTTTTTTAGTAATTTTAAAAAATCTAACGGTTGGATCATAAATTTGACATGCTTATCTTCAACAAATCTATTTTTCTTCTACTTAAACTTCTATCAACTACCCATGTCTGTTGGTATTTCGTCGGAACATTGTTTGGGAAAAAATATTCCTATTCCCTTTACCAACAAATTCCCATCAAATATAGTTACAAACCATGCAGATTTAATTGGTAATCGGTTGGTAAATATTTTCCTATATGCTTACAACATATTACTAATAGATTACCAACACAAATATTAACAACTAAATACGCACCATTGGTAATTCCGTTTGTAGTTTGTTGGAGATTGATTTACCATATTTCCAATGGATATGTTGGTTGGTAATGCTATTGCTAAAAATTAAGGCATCATATTACCAACTATATTACCAATTGAATTAGCTACCAACTACCCACTTCTGTTGGTATTCCGTTCGTACATTGGCGGGAACAACATTCCCTCCATATTACCAACAGATTACCATTCGACACAGTTACCAACCACTTATATTTTGTTGGTAATCAGTTAGTAAATATTTTCCCGCTCGTTTACCGACACATTACCAACCGACTACCAACAACAAAATCACCAACAGAATACACACGGTTGGTAATTTGTTGGTAAGTAACTGAAATGCAACACATTCCACATTTGTTGGGAATCTATTGGTAATTTGTTGGTAATTACCAACCGAACATGGTTTGTTGGGAATGGTCTGTTGGTAATCAGCCTTTTTCTAGTAGTGTTCATCAACTATGGCTTTTATGTCTTCTTCAAGTTTTGTTGGAGCATGCTCAACATCTTCTTCCTCGGTACACTCTTCATCATATATAGTGATGTGATTACAAGAGGCTACACTTTCTTCATCACAAGGTACAATAGGTGTCACTTATGTTATTATTTTTAGGACTTCATTGCAATTCACCACCATTCTTGCCTTAGAGGAGATTTTACTAGAATGTTTTGCCTTTGAAGTGATTGTGACTCCAAGCCTCTTGAAAACGGATTTTCTTCTTCTCTTTGGGCCTAACTTAGTGAAAACAGATGGACATGAATTTGTATCTCCTATCCCACAAAAAACAGATCGCAGTTTTGACATCACTTCATCTTCTACAGTAATATACTGTATGTTGGCCCTTTTAATCTTAAATCGGATGAGAGATGCTTGTTTGTATCCTAGGCTGCCACTTTCTTTTCCTGTTGGCATGCTTCGGGTAGATTCTAAGATTTGACATTTTTCCTTGTCGATATCAGTAGGAAGCTTTCTCAACAAATGTTAACTTTGTAAATTATATCCAGTATTTGCTAGGAGATTATAAGTATTTAGGTCAAATCCTTCTTTCGTGCATGAAGTACGTAATTCACCATACTCTATCTTTGCCTTTTTTTTTTGTTGGACAAATCCTTTCAAATAAGTATTTGGTAACTTAATTGAGTTAACCTTTGTAAGGGGCAAAGTGAGCCCTCCTAATGGCTTATTGTGTGCATGTTACTTGGTAGAGCTTTCTGCACCTACTGTAACTTTGACATGTTTGGAGAAAGTAATCTTTTTATCTTCCTTCTCCCTTGATAAATTGATCTTAATTGATTCACCATCTTTTTTTAATATAGTACTTAGCATCAGCAATATACGCCTCAACTTCAGTGAATGGTTTATCATCAGCACCTATTTTCTTCACCACGCCATTTCGACGGAATTTGAAACATTGATGCAGGGTTGATGGTACCACACCATTATCATGGAGTCATAGTCTTCCTAGCAGAATATTGTAGGAGGTTTTAGCATCAATAACATGGAAAATAGCAGTTGAAAGTATGTTTTCAATTAGTATGTCTAATCGGAGAGTACTACTAGCTCGTTGCCCCCTTGATTGAAGCCTTATATCATAAGGCGACTTTGGCATAACTTATCCATAGACATACTCAACTCTTTTAATGTTCGTAGAGGTAAGATATTTACTGTCGATCCTCCATCTAACAGTATCCTACTTACTTTCTATTCTTGAACGTAGCCAGCTACAAATAATGGTCTGTTGTGAGGTATTGAGCCAAACAGCAAATCATCATCAGTGAATATGATTTCAGTTATGTAGATACTAAGGTCTGCTGAAGACTCAATTCTCTATATGTCTCCTTCATTTATATATTCATCATTGTCTTCTTTACTTTCCTCGTCATCACTACAAAAAATATTAGCAAATACGACGACACAAATTACGACGGCCGTAAAGCCGTCGTATTTATGTATCTTTAACGACGGTTAACGAGCCGTCGCAAAAGGTGAACTAATACGACGGTTTGGAAACAACCGTCGTATTATGCCGACAAAATACGACAGCTGAGCCAACCGTCGCAAAAAAGTTGACGTAATATGACGGTTTTTTCCAAACCGTCGTATTAGAAAACCTTTTGCGACGGTTTCCCCAGCAGTCGTATTTGGTTTTAATTAAAATTTGATTTTTTTTTGCAAATATCACGCTTTAACAACCATCGTATGAGTCAAATACACTATTTTTTATTACTATTTTATAAGTATTACTAAAAAAATGTGATAAAATAAAACAAATGATTTTCAAATTTAGTATAATTAAATTAACTTGTTTTAACTTTATAAATATATCTAACTAATACTTAGATAAGTAATCTTGTAAATAAATTTTAGTTTGCATCTTATGAATTCAATTTTCTTATATTTGTATTAAAGATCGAGTTTAAATTTTATTTTGTTAGTTAATTATTGTATTGGTATGTTTTGTGTGTGTGTGTGTGTGTGTGTGTGTGTGTGTGTGTGTGTGTGTGTGTGTGTGTATACTTTTATACATTATAACATGTGCTTATTAATTAATTAGTGAGTATTAGATTAATATGTTCCTTCCATTCATCGACAAATAATTGTCCTAATTGTCTTTTTAATTTGTCTGAAAAATAACTGTCCATTTTAAAAATATGTAGATTAATTGTATTTAATTATAATATTATTTCTAATTTTACTCTTAGCACAATCTTATAAGGAAGCAATGGACATTTTAATCATTTTTATATAATTTTACAATTCAATAAAATGCATAATTTTTACAATTAGGTCAATTATTGATGAACAGATAGAGTATATATAATATGAAAAATTTTAATTACAAATATGCATGTGTGTGCATATATCTATGTAGTATATATAATATAATTAATATTATAGAATTAAATTTAATGTAATTTTGTGTTGAGTTAGTGTGTGTGTGTGTGTATATATATATATATATATATATAAATTAAAAAGTAAATAATTTTTAATATTTTTTTATCGGATTAAATACGACGGTTAGTTAACCGTCGTATTAGGTTTAATTAATACGACGGTTTGTAAATAACCGTCGTATTAAATTGACCTAATACGACGATTATTTCTTAACCGTCGTATGAAGTTCGTTTTATACAACGGCTTTAATAACCGTCGTATACCGACTTCCTATTTCATCCCCTAGCTTTCCTTTCTTCTTTGTCGAGCTCCTTGTCGCCCGCGGTTTGCCTTATTCTGGTCGTCTTCTCCAGCAGCTCGTCTTAATTGGCAAGTCTCTTTGCATCACGCTGTCCGGCAGTCGTCTTCTCCGGGTCATCTTCTCCGGCAGGGCAGGTTGTCTTTGTGTCGTTCAGCTCATCTTCTCCTCATCTCAGTCGCAAGGGACCTTCAGATCTGATTGTTGCTTGTCTATCAGAGCATCGAGGTGCATGTTCTTGCATTTGTTTTGGGAGTTTATGACAAATAGAGCTTAATTTCACCTACATTGTCATCGTTATTTGAGATGAATTTGTGTTTGTTTAGAAAAGGCTTTCCTAGAATTTGTCGAAAATAGCAGAAAAATACTCGAGAAAATAAGTTATATTTCTTGCTCTCTTGACGAAAGCGATGTCGGGTGTCGGATGCTTTCTAGACAAAAGCAGTGAAGAATCCATTTTGTTGGAAGTTTAGCATTCACTATAAACCTTTAATTGAAGTGTTAGAATGTAAAGGAAACTAAGAGTGTATGGCCAAGAATCAGATTACGTAAAGTTAATGGAAGGTTGAAAAAGAAGCTGAATATATGTTGGTAAAGAAATGTTAAAATGGTATTGTTTCATGGTTTGCACAAATTGAATTGCTATGGTTGCAGGGTATTTAGTTGAAATAACTGAACAAAACCTTGCTTTGGGATGTTAAGAAAGCTTTAGGATGAATTTTGTGGGACTTTAGATGCAATGAAGTCAACAAAACAATACATAGATAGCAATTGTAAGCAATTGTGAAAGCATGAACATATTGTTGAATGGTGGCTGCTTGGACATGTTTAAAAGAGCTGAGGGGAAAGGCTGGCCAAAACTCTCTCATTCAGATGTTTAAAAAGTCTTAGGGAAGGTGATACATAATAGTTTGTATAGGAAAATTTATAGAAACCACCTCTGTAAATTTGTGATCATAAATGGTGACTGTTTTGTGCATTCCATATGTGGTGTCTGTTCACAGATTAAACTGTACAAAGTGGCAAGCAACTCTAAAGTTTTATAAACTTGAACTTGCAGATAAATTTCTTAGGAATATTTTGGGACAGATAGTACATACATTGGACCAGTACATAAGAATTTATGGAGTAAATATGGAACTCTGCCATTTTGTAGTTGCTGGAAATACTGTTTTGCTCAATTGAAATATGTGAGAGCGAAAATTTTCTATTTCATTGCACTTTTGTCTTTAACCTCCCTCCCTGTTTCCCAAAACTCATGCCCTCTCTCCTTTTCTACCTCTTATATCTCTTCCCTATTTCAAATCAAATCTAGGATTTCTTTTTCTTTCCTTTATTTTTCTTTATGTGTCTTAGGTAGCATTTGTTGGACTGCTGAAATTTAAGGTTTGTTTTGAGGGACTATGTGGTATGACTTTTTTGAATTGTTGTTAAAGGCGTCAGTTTATACGTTTGCCTTTGCGGAATGAGTGTTTTTGTTTGGAATTTTTTATGTGCAAGTGTGTTTGGCAACTGCATGCATGGTGAATGCAAGTGCTAATTATGTAGAAAAAGCAACTTAATTATGTGTTTTGGAAGAGGATCTTGTTGGATGAGTGGAGGTTTACTTGGAAATTTATTATAAACATGATTGAATGGTTGGATGGTTTTATGAGTTTTTTGGTGGTTAAATTACATAATTGCGCATTTTGAGGTGGCCTAGTGCCTAGAAAATATTCATTTTATAGGGGAAACTCTGTCAAAATTTTTTTAATTTTTTTTTCAAAGAATCTGAATAAAATATTTTTATGAGACAATTTTTTACAAATAATTTTATTTTTTTAAGTAGATAATTTACTAAATGTCTGGTATGTTTATCTTGATTTTTTAAGTAGATTTTTTAAAGTATTTTTTAAGTAGCGTATTTGTTTAAAGGATTTTGGAGTTCCAAGATATCTTGATTAATTAAATCTTTTATTTTCTCTCTTTTAAAAACTCTCAAGGAGAGTATTTATTTATTTTAACTACTACTAAAACTATGTTTATCATTTCCACTACTAAAAAGGAGAACGAACACTAATTTGATGGGGATTGAATTCTTGACCTATTTCCATTTTATCATTTCCCTTCATTTCCATTTATTCTTGAATATGTTTATCATAACGAAACTTGTAGATCGACTGAAAATATGGATAAATGAATAGGAAGATGGACCAATCGTGGATTGACTTACAAGACCGTTTAGGTGATGAATATAATAAAGGTTTGGATGCCTTTGTAGAATTTGCGTTAAGAGACAAACCCAATGGATCCAAAATCCATTGTCCTTGTATGAAGTGCCAGAATAGATATCTTTATAGTACACTAGATGCCAAACAACATTGCCAAATGTGGGGTTTCATGCGTTGGTACAAAAAGTGGAGTGTTCATGGGGAAACATACTTATCTTCTTGAGATACACCTAGCAACATCCCTTCGACTGAAAACAAACATGGGGATGATATGGCTGGGATGCTTCAAGATATTGGTGGCATTAGTGACTTCGATAATGCAACTGAAGAGCTTGATGATTTGAGAGAGATACATGAATTGTTGGGAGAGGCTAATATAGAATTGTATCCCGGTTGTACTAAATTTTCTTCACTTTCATTCATTATGAGATTGATACATTTAAAAGTCCTGAATGGGTGGTCGAACAAGTCAGTTGATATGCTACTTGAGCTTCTAACGGATGCTTTTAGTGAGATGAGAGTGAAAATTGCCAAGAATTACTACGAGGCTAGTAAGATAACGAATGTGTTAGGAATGGAATGCAAAGTCTGGGATGCTTGTCCAAATAATTGCATAATATACAGAGGGGAAAATGAGGCCGCACAACTTTGTGAGGTATGCAATGCTCCGAGATACAAGAAAGAGGGCAGTGCAGTTGCATGCAAGCGTGTTAGGTATTTTTCATTGACTCCAAGATTGAAGCGATTGTTCATGTCTCGCAAAACTGCATCCCTTATGAGGTGGCATCAGGAATGTCGTGTGAAAGATGGAGTCTACAGACACCCAACTGATTCTAAGGCTTGGAGAAAGTTTGATGAGTTACATTTAGAATTTGCAAATGACTGCCGAAATGTTAGACTTGGATTGGCTTCGGATGGATTTAGTCCGTTTTCAAATATGCACATACCACATAGTACTTGGCCTGTTATCTTAATACCATACAATTTGCCTCCCTGGCTATGCATGAAGCAACCTTATTTTATTCTGTCAACTCTCATCGATGGCCCGAAGAGTCCGGGAAACAAAATCGATGTATTTTTACAACTATTGATCGAGGAGTTGAAACAATTGTGGCTTGACGGTGTGCTTACTTATGATGCTGAGGCAAAAGAGATGTTCCGTCTCCGTGCAGCTATTATATGGACCATAAATGATTTTCCAGCGTATGGTAATCTCTCTGGCTATAGTGTTCATAACCAGCGAGCTTGTCCGATATGCGATATCAACTGTTTGTCTTACCGTTTGCCTAATGGTGGTAAATATTGCTTCTTATATCATCGTAGATTTCTTCAACCATCACACAAGCTCCATAGGGACAAAGTTTCTTTCTATGGTGGAATGGAATTACGACAAGCACCAAAAAGGTGTACGGGGACAAAAATTTTGACACAGCTTCAGGGTTGTTTAACAGAGTATGCAGTAGATGATATGAGAATTAGAATGCAGACTGACTACGAACGGAAGTTTGGCATAAACTCTTATAATTGGAAGAAGAATAGTATTTTTTGGGAGTTGCCATATTGGGAGAGTAATTTGATGAGGCACAACTTGGACCCGATGCATATTGAGAAAAATTTTGCAGATAATATGTTGTTTACAATATTGGGTGATAGTATTTCTTCAAAAGATAACTTCAAAGCTCGTCAAGACCTGTAGGCAATGAATATTAGAAAGTCTTTACATCCAATTTTAAAACCGTCTGGAACTGGATACAGTTTGCCACCAGCTCCTTATACAATGAGTCGGTCAGAAGTTGAAATTTTTTTGACAGTATTGAAGGAATTGAGAGTTCTTGATGGCTATTGTTCTAATATTTCTCGACGGGTAAACATAAGGAGAAAGACTTAAGGAGGTTTGAAGAGTCATGATTCCCACATTTTACTCCAGCAGTTAATTCCGTTAGCAACCCGCACAACTTTGCCAAAGAATGTAGTGCAACTTTTGATTGAGGTGGCTTCATGTTTTAGGCAGTTGTGTTCTAAAGTCAACAAAGAGAGGCATCTCGAGTATCTTCAAGACCGTTTCGCAGTTACACTCTGTCTTCTTGAAAAGACATTCATCCTTAGTTTTTTTGATATAATGGAACATTTACCGATACATTTGGCCGATAATGCATTATTAGCTGGTCCAGTTCAATGTCGATGGATGTTTCCAGTTGAAAGATACTTGAAAACTCTCAAGTGTTACGTGCGCAATCGTGCTAGGCCTGAAGGTTCGATAGCTAGTGGATATTTAATGGAAGAATGTATGACATTCGTGTCGAGATATTTAGATGATGTTGAGAGCAAAGAGAATAGGCCTCCACGATATGTTGATGATGACAACCCGATGGGTAAACCAGTTGGAAAAGGGATTGATGTAATATTTGATCGTTTAACATTGATGCAAGCACATCGGTGGGTTTTAGCCAACTCTGACATCCTTAAACCTTATAGAGAGTCAGTTTTCCTTTCAACCCATTGTCCTTCATTTTTTATGCTTCTTTCATTATAACTTCTAAAATTTGACGTGTGTTCTACTTGCAGTCTTCACATGTCTGTCATAAATAGAGAGCATCCAAGATCTCGGTTACATGACAGACAACGTATTCATTCTCAAACGTTTAACAGTTGGCTCAGTCATTATGTAAGTAAAAACAAACACAATATAGCAAGTTTTCCTCGACAACAATTAGTTGTTATAACACTTATATTTATTATAGGTTGATGAGAATAAAGAATGCCCTGATATTCCTACTGAAGTTAAAAAGCTTGCAAATGGTCCTTTCAATCAAGGGTTGCGCTATAATGCATGCAACGTGAATGGCTTCCGATTTCGTACAATAACATATGAGGCTAACAAGTCAACCCAAAATTCTGATGTCATGTGTAAAGCTGATACTACGAGTTATTCCAGTCCAAGAGATATGAATCCTGTAGCAGCTGGTGTCAACTACTATGGAGTGCTTACTGATATTATAAGGATCCGATATAGTAGTGAACTGAAATTTCTATTATTCAAATGTGATTGGGTTGATGTTCATCGAGGTGTTAGAGTTGACGAACTAAAGTTTACTTTGGTGAATCTGGACCGTTTGTTGTACCGGGAAAATAAAGAGATGGATGAGCCATTCATACTAGCAAACCAAGCTGAACAAGTTTGGTTTTCTCGCTGTCCTAAAGAAAGAGATTGGCATGTGGTAATGCCAATGATGAGAAGGGATAATTATGATGTGTATTCAAGGGACCATGATCTAGAAACTTTTCCTGCGCAGCAGTTAGATTCTCGTCCAGTTTCGTGCGAAATAGATGCCGTATGGGTTAGAGATGGAATTTCTGGGGAGGAAGTAGATTTAGATGGAAGAAGAATACACCCTGCAATTTAAATGTACTTAAATCACTTAATCATGTATACTAAATGTGCTGCAGTTGTTAAAATATTTTATCCAATGTTAAATCTTTTTGTTTTGCAGATGGTAAACAAGCGTGCCCGACGGGGATCGATGCAGGATGCCATAGCTGCCGCAAGATCAGGCGCTAGTACCTCACGGTGTACAGAGACACCAGCTCCAGCCCTCGAGGTTGGACAGAGATCCACGCAAGTGTTCGCACAGGTTCCACGGATCAAGAATCTAATCATGCCACATGTATACCCACTTCTGATGTAGGTCCCAGTGGCACAGGACCTTCTTTCTCAGACCTTAGTGCCTCAGGTGTGCTAAGTTAATATGAAGTAAATATTACGATATGTCTGTTGGTATTACGATATATCTGTTGATATTTTAATTAATAAGTCTGTTGATATTTTGTAGATTCCACAGCGAGGAGTTCTCGCGGGGGTGGAAAGTTACCTTCCGAATGGGGTGAGCCAGGGTTTCGAAAGTACAATGTTGGTGTTAACCAACACGGAGGGCTTGTTGGGTTAGATGCATCTTGTTATAGTTCAGTGGTGGGCTGTTTTGCACGCATGAGCAATAGGTTCCCTCTGAATTACAGGGATTGGCATTCCATACCTCAGAGCCTCAAGGACGAAGTTTGGCAAGAAATACAGGTAACTAATTTTATTCTAACATAGCCATGAGTGTTTTCTTCAAAAATTAACATTTTCTTTATTTAATTATTTGTTAAAATTTGTACAATGACAACACCATGATGCCACCAGAAGGACGTAGTGTCACAATGAAGATGATATGCGTAGCATGGAAGGATTTTAAGTCGAAGTTAAAACAAAAGTACTACGTTCCTTTCCAGTTCAGTACAGTGCCTATTGTTTGTCAAGATAAACGAGTTGACGAAAATCAATGGAGGATGTTAGTTGATTACTGGCGTTTGGAGAATACACAGGTCGTACCATGGAAGTTGACTACTTTTATGTCTCAGAACTTGTTTAAATTTTTTATATGTTAACTATTATAATTAATCACAGATGGAGACCGAGCGGAATAGACAAAATCGATCACATTTGGCATATCCACCGGTCACAGGAAGAATGCCACATTCTGTTATACATGATCAGGTATTTAGTTTATGTTATACACTATTCAGATGAAATTTATCTACTTTGCTTGAAATTTTTGACACGTCTTTACAAATGACCTCACAAGGCCAACCGACATCACAATATGATATGTTCCTTGCGACACGAAGGTGGCACGGTCGGCAAGCTGATGGTTTGACTGCAGAGATGATTGTAAGTTATATTCAAATGTTGATTTTTCTGAGTTATTAAAATATGATTACGACATTATATTAACCTAATATAAATTTGATATAATATTTCTTAATTTTGTAGGACCGATTGGAGACAGAGTGGCAGGCATTGCCTGAGTCTGAGCGCACAGAGGAAGCAAAGGATCATATATTTTGGCGATTGTTCGGTCTAGAAACAAGAGGTCGTGTTAGGTGTAAAGGAAAGGGTCCAACACCAACGTCAGTTGGTCAATCATCAAGTTCTGCAGCAAATGTTGAGGAGATCGTCAGGACTGAGGTTGAGGCACGTATGCAGAGTATGCGAGATACTATGCAGGCTGAGATGCGAGCTGAGATGCAGTGTGAGCGAGAGGCTTACGAGTCACGTATAGCTGCACTTCAGACTACCATGGAAGCATTAGCGCACAGATTGGATGCAGGCGCATTTGATGTACTACCTATACCTCCATCTAGTGCTTCTACGGCATCTCCTGGTGTAGGTTCCACTTCTCTGCCTGTTGGATCGAGTGATCCTGGCCAGCCTATCCGTCATGATGACTGACATTTTCATTTCGTACTAATTTGTATTTGTACTACAACTTCTGTATACTGATGATATACTTGTTTGTATTTGTCTATTGAGGATATTGCTTTTGAGTTTAGCAATGAGGAGATTGTGTTTTGTTATATTTGGTGTTGAATTCGTTGATTTTATTACATTTGGCTTTAAATTGTACGTGTACAGAATTTTGTCCAAATAAAAAATGATTTACAAAGCAAATTTGGCCTAATACGACGGCTGCAATCGTCGTTTTAGCTTGAGGGCAATCAAATACGACGACCACGGAGCCGTCGCATTTGAGAGAAACAAATACGACGGCCGCTCCGCCGTCGTATTTGATAGGAACAAATAAGACGGCTAACATGGCCGTCCGTCGTATTTGACTGGAACAAATACGACGGTCATGTGGCAGTCGTATTTGGGGACCAAAAGCGACGGTTTTTCAAAACCGTCGCAAAAAATGACCACAGGAAGCAAAAGCGACGAGAACAAATACGACGGCTGTAAAACCGTTGTATTAGCCTAATACGACGGTTTTGTAGCCGTTGTTGAGCAAAAACGACGAGATCAAATACGACGGATGTAAAACCGTCGTTTAGCCGTCGTATTAGCCTAATACGACGGCTAGACCATCAAATACGACATAACATGAGACAATGCTAGGTAGCCGTCGTATTTGCTGTATAATTTAGTAGTGCATGTATAGCATAACATGAGACAATGTTGAACTTTTTAGCAAGTTCTCTTGGTATAAAATCTTTCAGCTTGAGAGGTACCGGAGATTTCTTCCAAAAAAGAATCATCTACTGTTAATACAGATTTGGTCTTCTTACTTTTAACCTTCCTCATATTTTTCTTTGTGCATATGTTTCTTACCAGTGAAGCTTCACCTCTTGAGGCTTTGGTGCGCTTCTTTCTTCTTGTTACAAGCGTCCAGCATTTATCTTCGCCATGGATAGAAGGTTCTATAACTTCTTGTTGATATCCTTCGGTAGAAAGGACTTATCTGTCAACTTCAACCTTGATAGGATCAAAATTTTCAAACTTAACCTCCAAAATAACAGGAGGAATGACAACAGTTTTCAAATTTACAAATGCTTTGTCTTCCTCAAGGACTACATGTTCTTAACGGACCAACTGCATGATCTTGTCCATAAATACTAAACACTTCTCAATTGGATAACCAATCAGTTGATGGTACTTGTAGTAGTTGGGATCATTTATTCGTCTAACTTCATTTGGACGTTTTGCTTCCAACAACTCTATAACTTTAGTAGCTAATAATTCATCGAATATTGAAGAAATATCAGAGTCGATAAAAGGATATTCCTTAAACTGCCTTTCTTTTAAGGTTACCTTTTTCCTTTCCTGCGGAGGATCTATCTTTTTAGTCACCTTTTGAGTTACCTTTGAAAAAAATTTTATCAGAGCCGCGACTATGACCATGGATTCTTTTGCTTCAGTTTTAGAAAAAGATTTGCTCAATTTTCTAAAATCTTGTTTTTCTTTACTTTTGTTGGGTTCTTGAATCGGTGTCTTACCCCCATGTGCAACAATACTCAATTCCATATCATGAGCACGAGTCGAGTCGTCAATTCTTCAAAAGTCTTTGGCATGATCCCTTTAAAAATATATTAGAGTTCCCAGTGCATGCCTTGAATGCATATCTCAATTGCAGATGATTTACTTAGACAGTCTCTACAATTGAGGTTCAAATTCCTCCAGCTGTTGATGTAGTCATCTTTCCATTGATGAGAGTTGGTGAGCTCTACCATGCTGACAATTCAACGGGTGCTATAGAATTTGTTGAGAAATTCTTGTGCAAGTTACTCCCAACTATTGACGGAACCAGGTGCTAAATCGGTGTACTAGTCAAATGCATGTCATTTGAGGGATCGTATAAACTGTTTCACTAATAGATTCTCATAAGTTCCAGCATTGTTGCACGTTTCAACGATGTAAGCCACGTGCTACTTGGGATTTCCTTTGCTATCGAATTGTTGAAACTTTAGTGGCTGATATTCAGCTGACATTCTCATATCATCAATTCTTTGTGAATAAGGTTTTGCATATGTGAAGGTGGATTTGCTACCTCCTTTATACTTGTCCTTAATTGTACCCATGATGAAGTCTTTGAGTTGTTCCATATGAATCATACATTCAGAGGATATCTGAATATTTTGTGATTTTTTGGAAGTTTTCACTTCCTCTTATACTTCAGATCTCTTTAGAAGAGTTTGACTTGTTTCGTCAGTCTTCTCAAAGTGATTGATGAGATGCGCGATGGTAAGATCTTGCTCTTGAGAACGTTTGGCGAGTCCCTCTACTAATTTTGTGAGGTGTGCAAGTTGGTCTTCCAGACTTTGTGTGTCAGTCATCATAATCGGCGCCACACAAGAAGCAATAGAATCTTCATTGAATAAAGCTTTGGATTTGAGATCCCTATAGGGGGATTGAGACGAAGAGCCAGTACTTGAACTTTGGTTAGCTTGCTTGGAGATGTTGGTCTTCTCCAATGATTGTGTCATCTTGCGCATTGTAGAAGCAACATCTTGCTTCAACTTTGCAGTTGCAGACGATGAGACAACACTGAAGTTTTGAGCCTCGCTTTATGAAAGAGCTCGAACCTTACTTCTTGTCAGCATGCCTTGGCTTGAAGTTTGTGGAGCCTTACCAACAGTTGTAGCAGCTTTTATGATATTAGCAACCTTTGAACGAGCAGATGTAGTTTTGCTGTTCTTTGGAGCCATTAAGTTGATTTGTGCTTGTATTTGAACTTGGGATTGATTTAAAGGTTGAAGAGAAGAGATGGGAGGCAGAGATGGTCCCACTGGGCGTGCTAGAAATTTGCAAACGACAAATTTTAAATCTGCAAATAAGACAAGAAAAATATCGAAAAATATAAAATATATAATAAATATAAAAAGTGGTTACAAATCTCCAAAGAAGTCCTAAATTGCAAGATAAGTCCTCCGATTCTCCTCTTTTTTTAAAAACGTTGATTCGAGGGTTGAAGAGCTTGATCTCGGATCGAACGAAATTTGATGACGAACATTTGATTACCAAGCTTTCGAGACTTGTTTGATGCAGAGTAAGATGGACACCTTGAAATTTAATAAAGATTATGAACCTTAATTTGATGACAATTCTGAACCTTGAATTTGATGAAGTTTAAATGCTTGAGTTTGTTAAAGTTTGAGATGCCTCTTATTTGTTGAAGCTTGAGGATCCGAGGGTGCCTTGAACCATTGAGGGAAGACTCTATTTATAGGCTAAAATTCCCTTGACTTTAGTATAAACAGTCAATGTGAGATTTTTAAGAAGTCTCCTAACAACCCTAATGGACTTAGGTTTAAGATGACCCGAGCTTTATTTATGTTTTAGCCCAATTTCATTTAATTCACATTATATTTGGGTTATGAGATTTTCAAAAAGTCAAACTTTAAGGTCTAGTCCAATACCATTTAATCAATAATATATTAGATTTAATGTGAAATGGACCCTTAATAATAACTCAATTTAAATAGTTCAATTTCATAATCCATTGGATTTAATAGATTTTTAATGATGACCTAACTATATTAATCCAAAAATAATTTTATTTATTCATAAATTACTTTTAATTAATCAAGATTAAAATATATATATATATTTTTTAATCTTGACTACATAAAATATATTTTATCCTAAAATTCTTTGTCTACAATATATATATATATATATATATATATATAAAATAAAAAAATCCACATTGTAATTGTTTATAACCTTTTGAATATTATCATGCTAATTATGTTCCAAAAAAATATATAAAAATCACTAAAGAGCAAATGAAATTTCATTATTCAATAATTTTCTCAATTTCCTAAATCCAAAATTTCTAAATCATTTCTCCTACCTTTCAAGGAAAGTGCAACAGAATATTTCCTACTTAATTTGCTACTCTTATTAGTTAATTTTATAACTTTTAAAACTCTTCATACAAACCTTGACTTACAAAATTCAAACTGAGCAATTTTATATTAAACGTTTCAAGAACAAGAACTGAAAAAATTTGAAGGAAAACATAAATACTTATATAATTTGAATAATAATTACTTTTAAAATCTAATTTTTCTTTTCATGATAATTCATTCTATATTATAGCAGCGATTGCATGTTGTCTAATTATTTCCAACTTTTATTAATTATATCTATTTTGTTGTTTTTGCTGTACAATTAGAATATAAGATAAATACTAAAAACAAAAATTTCAATTACATTACGATTACCAGTTTATCTATGATTCAAGTGCAATTTAATTACGGTTAAATTATTAAATTGCGAATCAAAATTTTTTAACTCGATATCCGACTCTAAAAATATTAGTCCAACTTTCGTTAATTATATCTATTTTGTAGTTTTTGTTGTACGATTAGAGTATAAGATAAATACTAAAGACAAAAATTTCAGTTACTTTCTTTTTCTTTTTCACATTAAGTCTTGTATAAATAACAAAACATGCCTTAGACAACAAATATATATAATTACATTTCGGTGTAATTCACGAGTAATTTTTTAAATATCACCACCTCTTTATATTATTTAAATTATATATTAATTTGGTACATAATCTTAATCGAACAATTCTGAGTATACTTATTTAAATATAATTAAACTCTTGTATCTCAAACGAAAATGGAAAAGAAAAAAAAAACAAATATTACACGCACTTCATCTTTTTTAATGAAATTGACAAAATCAAAGTTCACACGTAGGCTTTAGTGACTTTATAAACAAAACGATGGCAACGGCAACCAAATCAAAACTTTGAATTCCACCCTCTCTCTCTCTCTCTCTCTCTTCCCTTGTATTCTACCATCCGTGTAGTCCAGTTCTCCAAACAATATTATACTCAAAACCAAATTTCCCATAATACCCTCTACTCTCCCCATTATTCCAACCAGAACTTGTAGTCTTCTTTTTGAATTAATATAAAATTGAAACCGGCACCATCTCTTAGAACAAGAAATTGACTTTGAATCATCATTATTGTCTCATCTATTAAATTCTACTATCATTCTACAAATCATTAATTAATTTCAAAATTATTCCACAATTTTAAAAAATTAACCAAGCATTTCTAATTTATATTTTTTAATTTTATTAATAAAAAATTACAACTATTACTTAAAAATACGTATAGGACTTATATATCAAAAGAAGTTTGAATTAAGACGTCAGTGTAAAATTTTTAACACTAATTATCTCGATCAACTTAAGAAACTTCTAATTTATATTTAAATATGCATATTATTTGATATACTTTTATCAAAAAATAAAGATTTATGTAACTTAAATAGATAATAATTTCCTCTTCTCCACATTAAATAGTCTTTTATAATATTTTTTGTCATTGAATAAAGTTGGCAGGAATGTGTCAAACCCAATTTCATTAAAAAAAAAAAAGAATATTTTTTCATAAAAGTAATTAGTAATTTTTAGGTTAGACAGGGCCAATTACTTATTATAACTGTTACCAAAAAGGGCAAGAAGACCACCATTGTCATTTCACATCTGATATCATTCAATCAATTCTCTACGTTTAACTTCCCATGTCCCGATTCCACGCACACTCTCCATATATAATACATACAAAAAATATGTTTATACTGTATGTATAGTATATGAAGATGAATTTCTTCGGACTGGGCTTTGGGAGTAGTTAGAAGTGATAAAAGCCTGACAAATTTCTTGATATATATGAATAGTTTTGATGAATGTAATTGTCAATAGATCATCTGGGGAGTGTGTTGCGCATTCTGGACATTTGCGGGGAATTTATTGATTTTTTGGGGAAAATTTTTGGTGAATTATGGTGAATTTGGAGACAGTGATGTTGGAGTTTTTGATTCCATCTTGGTGGGAAGTGCAAGTCACGGTGGCTGCTGCTGCCCTTGTGGTGGCGGCTTACTATTTTTTCACTTCTGGTGGCGCCGGCGGAGGAGAGGGGGATGATCGGACGCTGGCGGATGGAGCGGTTGATGGAATTGATGACAGAGATAAGGGTGTTCAGGTAATCTCCAAGACCGCCATTCAATTTCAGCAGTTAGTTAGTTACTTTTATTTTCTTTTATTTTTGGAAAGAATCGATTACCTGATCATTGCACCTAAACTTAAAAGAAATATCGGTGAATTTCTTCTTTCCATAATTGAAATGATGAGAAGAAAATTTCCTCATTCTTGGGAATAATTGATGATAAAGGAGAGAACTTTGACTTATTTTCTTGTCGTTGCGTTTGGTCTTGATACAGTAATTTATAGTATATATTTTCCGGTATACAAATTTCCCCAAGTGAGTGGGATTAGAGAGTTAGTTCTTTTGCTTTTTGTTTTCTTTGAATGATGATTTAGTGTTGACCTTTTTGAATAATCGTTTCTATCTTTAGTCAGTTCTTCATGGCGAGGCGGGGGGGGTCGGGGTGGGGTGGGTGTGGGGTTGGGGAGGAAGGGAGAAGATTGGTTACGGGGATAGAGTGAAAGAGTTGTTAAACCTTGTAGTAAAAGAAAGTGACACCTTTTATAGTCTAAAGGGTTGAGAAAAGAGGGAAAAAAATTATTTGAGTAGGAGATTGGGACAGAAGCTTGTGTGCCTTTCAGTGAAAACTGAAAAGAACACATTCAAAGGAAGGAAGGAGGCTTCTTTTGCAGTTAGCTTCTAATTGAAGCAAGATTTACTTTCAAACTTATATAAACTCATACAGTTGCCCTTACATTACTCTTGGTCCCTCATTTTTCAACCCGTCCTTTTTTTTTTTCCAAATTGGAAATGAAAAGAACAACAGAATATGTAGGGTAGTTTTATGGTTAGGATAGTAAGAGATTAATTAAGTTAATTCTCATTACTATCTTAGTTTAACATAAAATAGATAAGTGTGGACTAAATCAGTTGTAGACATTTTGAACCACTTCTTTTCCTAGATTGGAGAAAATTGATCTTAGGGTGGTGATATTATTTTAATGAAGCTACTTATTTAAGAATTTCCAGAATGTTCACTAGCAATGAAAGATTTCAAATGCCATTCAAGCAAATATTTTTGGGTTGACTCAGCATAACCGGGAAAACATTTATCCATTGATTGATCTAGGAATAGCGATTTTCTTTTGCTGATTCTGATCCTGTCTCACTGGAATTTATTCATGTGCGTCAATGATTTACTGCTTAGATATTCCTCATCAGGGAGGGAAAAATTGAAGTATGTTATTCATTGAGATTTTTCAATTTTATTTAGTACAGATATTCCTCATTAGGGAGGGAAAAATTGAAGTATGTTATTCATTGAGATTTTTCAATTTTATTTAGTACGACTTTAATATCAAAAATGGCTTGCTTGTTAATGTGTATCCTTTAGTTAATTTCTTAAAATTTCATGGTCTGATTTCTTAGTATTGTATGCCATTTAGTTTAATATTGGTTTCAGGAATAATTTTCCACTTGTTTGACATGCAGTTCTGCACTTATTTTGTAGATAATCCATTTTAAAGCAGAGTCTCAAGCTAATTCTGCATACTTGATCAAGGTATTTTTAGATTTTTTAAATAAAAAAATGCATTGTTGTTTTTCCCTTCAAATGATTGTAGATATGCATGGTGTATTGTTGGTCTTGCATCTGGCACTAGACCATTCAACAAAAAGTGCATATGGTGGTCGCATTTGATACTTGAATTGGTAACAGCATTCTGTTTCAGGTTGAACTTCTTGCAGCCAAGAATCTTCTTGGTGCAAATCTCAATGGCACCTCAGATCCATATGCAATCATCACTTGTGGTACAGAAAAACGATTCAGGTAATTGGATCTAATTTAATTTCATAGAATCCTGACGTCAGGTTTAGAATAGTTATTGATTATTTATTTATTTTTGTGGCTATTTTGAATTTAACTCTTAACGTGAGGTTTTGAACCCTGGCTAATTTGCATTTAAGGTGAAACTAAATTTGGTCTACCTAGGGATATCAAGTAGTATGTATATCTTTTTTCCTGGTTAATGAGTATGTGCAGATAACTGTATTATCTTGTTATTTTCATATGTGAACACCACGAGAGTGGTACCAGTCAGTGTATTATTTTGCTATCTTGGACTCAGTGAGACAAACATTGGAAAAAACCTTTACGTTAGGCTTTTAAAATAAAAATTTGAGTGCCTTTCTCTGAGGAATTTTCCCATCCAGTCCTTAGAATGTTGAAGAATTTATACACCTTTCCTGGGATAGTTTTTTTAACATATAGTTAGCTAAAATTTGGTGGTTAGAAACACATTAACTTATAAAGTTCCCCTGTTTCTGTGTAGATTAAGATGAGATGCGTGAAAATATAGGAAAGTTAAATATCTTCAGTTCTAATTGCTTAATTCAATTGCTAGAGGTAGAAGAAAGTGGATTTGAGTCCTTTTATTATCCTATCCTTGGTATACTGGTATCACCTTTTTATTCGTAGCTTCAGTTCGAGACACACTGAGCCAACAATTAAAGCCTGGCCAGCTTATTTAGATTCTGTTCCTTTCTCTCTAATTTGATATCTCTAGCTTTTACTTTGGCTTGTTCATTTGGTAAGCTTTACCTGTGCTAGTTGGGTTAGCTCAATTAAGCTTGCTACACAGTATGCAGCTATCGGCGTATGCAACTTCTATATACAGAACCAGTCAAGAAGTTGTTGATGTTATTATTGTTGTTGTTATTATTATTATTAAAAAATAACTAAACATCAATAAGTAGTGCAGACTGTGTACATGTTAAGTAGTAGATTCGTAGAAATTCTTTAGTTACAACATGTTGTTGTGAACCTTACTTTAATGCATTTGACTTTGCATGGTCATAGATGGAATCAATTGAGATTCCATGTCTTATGTTTCTGTAAAATATCTGGTCTATGTAAATTCCAGTCTTGTGTCTTGAAATTTTGAAGTAGAATTTTTGCAATTCCCCCCAATATTTATTGTGAGTTCATCATGCATTGTCTTTCTTGGTTTTACCATTTCTTGATTCTGTAGTGTAATTTGTATAAGGCTAATGCTTAAGATGTTATTGCTGCAGTTCAATGGTTCCGGGTTCAAGAAATCCTATGTGGGGAGAGGAGTTTAACTTTTCTGTTGATGAACTTCCTGTAAAGGTACTGGCTTTGCTTACTCATATGTTGGACCAGATGTCATGAAACTAATAACATGTTGCTTTAATTGGATTTCCTTTTGGACAAAGTACTAGTCTTTATTTATTTATGGGGTAAATTGCAACCATTGATTTCTTGTATCATGTGATGCTTTTGCTGATTGGGCGCACTAGTTTTAGATTTAGCTGCTCCACCCCCCCAACCCCCCCCCCCCTTTCTTCTTTCCTTTGTTAAATATCACTTTCTTGTGAAGAATCCTGTAGCCCAAGACCTACACAGAAAATTTCTCTTGTTTGTTATACTTCAGAGCTGCAAATGACTCTTTTTTCAGTCTCACAGCACTCTCCCCTTAAAAATTTGAATATGATTATACATTTTCTTGAATTTTGCTTCTAACTGCAGTAGCTATATCTTCTGTGATCTAACTTGCTTGCTACAGAAGAAAGTATATGGATGAGTAAATGATTTATAGGGTTAAAAGTTAAAAAAAAAAAAAATTCAAAGTGTACATCTGGATTGCATGCATTGGATTATTGAAACTGCAGGTTATGAGCCTAAACTGTCTTGTCTATAATACTACAGAAAGAGAACACTATAGCACTACGAAGTGGCTTTTTCCCCCTTCCAATGTATCATTCTTGTACCTGCAGCCATGGATATAGATTGCATGTGCACTTCCATTAATTCTTTTTAACTAACTTTTCTAGTTAATTGCATGGGCAGATAAATGTGACAATATATGACTGGGATATAATTTGGAAAAGTGCAGTTCTTGGTTCTGTTACTATTCCTGTTGAAAATGAAGGTCAAACTGGTGCTGTATGGTACTCTTTGGATAGTCCATCAGGGCAGGTAGACATTTTTACAGATATTCTTTTCCTTTTTGAGATTTCTATTTGATTGTCTTTGGTGGCCATATCAACTTCCTTTTCCTGTTTGTCAGGTTTGTCTTCATATCAAAACAATTAAGCTCCAAATAAATTCTTCCAGGTAATCTTTTACTTGTTTTTTAAAAGTTTTTGCCCCATTTAAAAGTGTGACTTTATGTTTTCTGTCTTCATTCTGAATGATCGAACAAAAACTTTCTGCACATGTCCGAGTGCCTGCATATGTATTCTGGTATCTTAGAGTTCTGAGCATATGCATTTTTTCTCTTTTTTCTTTTCGGTACATCATTCTAGTGTTTCTTTGAATATTGTTTGGGACTCATTCTTGTTTCTTTTATTTGAACTTTTTGTGGGCTAATGGAAGAATGATATTATCTTTGGAAATGTTACTTAGCTTTACTTGTTGCAGTTCTTCCTGATGCAAACTCCTCCTGCAATCCATTGATATTCATTAACTTGCAGAAGATTTTTTTTTTTTCCTATTTTTTCTGTTTCTTTCCAGGGCATTGAATGGCTATGCTGGTGCTAATGCACGAAGGCGGTCTTTGGATACACAAGGACCTACGATTGTTCATCAGAAACCAGGGCCACTGCAAACAATATTTGGCCTTCTTCCAGATGAGGCAAAGTTCTTAACCATCTTGCTCAACGTATCTTTACTTTTGACTTCTACTATAGTATTTTGTCTCCAGTAATTTACAGAATATGGTAGTTACAATTTCATACTGGTTTTGGAGATGCAGCCATTAATTTATCTGTGTTTCCAGGTGGTTGAGCATAGCTATTCGTGTGCTCTGGAGAGGTCATTTCTGTATCACGGCCGAATGTATGTCTCTGCCTGGCACATATGCTTCCACTCTAATGTGTTCTCAAAGCAAATGAAGGTTGATATCTCATCTGTGATTTCAAGGACTGAGAAAGATCTATTATTGTTTTTTGTTAATTCTCCTGTAGGAAGCCATTCCTTTGTTTTTAGACATCATATTAAGCTTGTGATCATGTTCTTTGCTGCAGTACTTCCTCTAACTCGATAGAAAATCTTTTAGTTTTGAAGTCAACAAAATTTTCTTTTATCTGGGCCTCTTTTTGTGCAAGAGCTTGCTTATTTTGGATTAAGATTGGGAGCTTTCCCTTTGAAGTCTTTTCTACTTATTTTCTATTTTGAAGTGGTTTATGCAATACAACTCTGAAAGTTAATTTGGTTCATAGAATAAATGGAAGAGTAGTCAAGGTGCAGTGTAATAATGCCCTTGTAATTCAGATAGGATAGAACTCATGTAGAAGGCCTGCTAGCTGCTAGTTGGACATCAGTGCTACCTCAGTTACAAGCTCTCTGTTGCCAGTTAATCAATATGCCTTTGCAAAGACATTCATTGAAAACTTCCCTTAACCCTAACTTCCATGCAGTGGAGATATTTTATTTTCTCCTTCATACTTAAGGTTTTTAGATACAAAGGAAAATCTTGTTTGAAAGCTCAACTTCAAAAAACTGCATGAAAATTGCAATTCAATTCAGGTTATGCCTTTAATTTCTAAGGAAAACTAGTTATATTGATGTTTGAAGCTCAATTTTTTACCTATCCAACAAATGCTGATGTTATTTGGTCAATTCTATGACTTCTCTGTTCTGTCTCAAATGTAAAAGTTCTGTTTCGTCACATGCATCTTCCTTTTGGAGCATGTGGTTAGAAAGTCTGGCATGATTTACTCCTTGTTTGTTTAAAACATATTTCTTTTTCTTCTTGCCAGGTAATTGTACCTTTTGGAGACATTGATGAGGTACAGTTCTATTTCTTGTTGTGGACTTGCTTTTTAGAAATTTTTCCTTTGATTTCTAAAGGAATTATGTTTTCAAAAGAATGTGCTAAGTACCTTATGCCATTGTTTCAGATAAAGAGGAGCCAGCATGCAGTTATTAATCCAGCCATTACAATAGTTCTTCGTATGGGTGCCGGTGGGCATGGTGTGCCTCCTTTGGGAAGTCCTGATGGTTGGTAATGTTACATGTATTTCGACAGTTTGCCATTGTTATATCCTCAGATATTTTCTACTTTGTAAGTGTTTGAGGTGCTAAAGAGGACATAATGGATTCTGACAGGCATGGCATTTTGTGTGCCTTAGTAATAATTTGAAGTCATGGCTAAAAGAATTACAAGTGTCCATTGAGATATGTTTCATCATTTGATTATCCAGTTTGGAATCTGATTTAAAATCACAATCTACTGTGGCAACATAGTAAAGAGAGGGAGGGAAATGCCTGAACACTTAATGTTTTTGCTTTGGTGAACCATCCTATTTTCGGAGCTTCACCCACCTTGAAGTTTAGCTAAGCAATGTTGTGTTTCCTGGATTAGGTTTTAGAAGGATTTTACAGGTTGATTTGCCATTTATATAGGAAATTAAGTTCTATTTTGACAAAATTGACCCCTAAAGAGAGATAAAATTGTAAATGGCTGCCTATTGCTACGCATCAGCTTCTGATGCTTTTGTAGCATTTATTCATCTTAAGTTGTTTTTTATTTCTCCACTTCATTAATTTCCCTGTTTTAAAAAATCTTTTTTTCATTTGCAAATCTATCACTAGGCTTGTTTATGCTTGTGTTTATTGTCTTGTATTTTGCTTCAATTGTGGTTGCTGTTTTGCAGTCTAAATGTTAAAATAGGTACTCATAATGTTCTGAATATTAGTCTTCAGAATTTGCTGCCAATACGACAACAACTAAGACTAGTAAATATATTACTGACATAGTGGACAATGACGCAATGGCCGGTATATGTATTCTTTATTTTGCAACCATGAACTCTGATGTTGAGATATGAGCCAGCATATTATGCTTTTAACTTTTCAGGTAGAGTGAGATACAAATTTGCGTCATTTTGGAATAGAAACCATGCATTGAGAGCTTTGCAACGGGCAGCAAAGAATTATCATGCAATTGTAGAAGCTGAGAAGAAGGTCAGATTGTTCATTTCTTTTGCACTTTTTAGGAGCTCTCTTTGATGCCATCCGCATCCATACATCTGGTACATATGTTAAGATGCACAAATAAACCAAAAGAAGTAAATAGAGAATCAAGCTTCTAAAAATATCAGTTTGTAGTTGTTTGTGAATTTGGTGGCAATCACAAAGTGTGCAGAACAACTTCGAACAATTTTTGTTTCCTTTTTGTTGTATAGGAGAAGGAACAGTCAGCATTGCGTGCCCATAGTAGCTCTGTCAGAAGTGGGAAAGGTCAAGTTAAGATTCCAGAGGATGGTGTGCTTAAGACTGGAAAATTTCTACTTTTTATCAAGGAGGAAGTACTGTCTGGTATATATGATGTAAGTGTCTAATATAAACTCGTCGCTCTGTGTTTTTGTTATTAATATGTGTACTAGAATTCTCATAAAACGTTTTATCAGGATACTTTCCCATGCACAGCTGAACAATTCTTTGAATTATTACTTAATGACGGTTCAAGTTTCACAAACGAATACCGAGCAGCCAGAAAAGATACTAATCTCACGGTGAGCTTGTCACCACTATCGTTGTTTTTAATAATAAACAAAGCCACCACATCAGTGCTTATGAGGTTTAATGTGATTTCTAACTACCATCATCAGTCATTAGCATTCATATAATGTGAGAATGTAAACCTAACTTGTTTGTAGGTTTTCAATTGGAAGGGCTACTAAATCTGGCTGTGATTTGAACTATTCTTGTTTTTTATTCTTTGTTCAAAAGAAGTATGGTGAGGGCACCAAGTGGAAGACTGGACTTGCAACTGATCTTAGTTAGATCAATACTGTACTTAGTGGTGTTTACTAGCTTCGCCTGCCTATTCTGAGGTTTCTAATATATCCGGTGGTCAACTATTTTTTAGATGACCAAACTACTGGTGAGGTGGATCTAAAGAATTCTTATAGATGTATATATACAATCCATAAAAAGATTTGCACGTGTGCATTGACATATCTATGAATGAATTATACCACAAATTTGTCACTTTTTGTAGTCTTTGTGTTAGTTGTTACTCCCTCCGTCCCACTAAAATTGACCTAGTTACTATTTTGGACTGTCCCACTAAATTTGACACTTTCCTTAAAAGGAAAGTTTTTACTATACAATTTATTATAAAATAATCAATATACTCTACATATATTATATTTATATTCTTAGATTTGACATAAAGTATTGTGAGACTCACATATTTTTTATTTTTATTATATTAAATTATTATTATATTCTAATTTTTACTTTTGTATAAAATATTGTGCCAAGTCAACCACTATCAATTTTAGTGGGACGGAGGAAGTATCTTTTAACCATTGCACCTAAATTTGACTTTGTCTAATACTAGGGTAAGTCTAGCGCTAAAATGTTGGCTTGGCCCTTTGAATGACAGAGCCAAATAGGCTACAAGCTTATGTTGCAAATAACTTGCTTCAACCAAGTGTCATACGTGATAACCTCGTAAATTAGCATGAATACATGGAGACCAACAAAGGAAAAGGGCAATCTGTTGATGAATTATACGACCTAACATAAAGTAACTTAGATGAATTATATGGCCCAACATGGCAGAATCATGAGTTAGGGTATTACAGAATTAAGCTATGAGCTGTTTGTGATTTATTCTCATTCTGTAACTGCCGTATTACTGTTACTGTTCAATTATTCTTCAATTTAATTAGATTGGTTTGTGCTCATTAGATTGGTCAATGGCATGCTGCGGATGAGTATAACGGTCAAGTTAGAGAAATTACATTTAGATCCTTGTGTAAGAGTCCTATGTGCCCTCCAGATACAGCAATGACTGAATATCAACATGCTGCATTGTCTCCAGACAAGAAAACCCTGGTCTGACTTTTTAAATTATATTTGTTCTGTTTTTTGTATATTATCCATCTCTTCTGCAATGAGTATGATGTTTTCTGGATCTACTGTTCATTTGTATTTTAGGTTTTTGAGACTGTACAACAGGCACATGATGTTCCTTTTGGGACTTATTTTGAGGTATGTGGGAGTTTTAGTCATCATTATGCCGCAATGTAGATTGCAATGTGGTTTTCATTCTTGATCTTTATATTACCTATGAAGAGACTAAAGCCACTTGATCTTTATATTATGCATGGATCGACTATTTGATTTTATCATTCTTGTGTGATATGTCAATCACAATAAAAAGTATGGCCCTTTGAAGGTTTTGCCCTTTCTGCTAATATCATACTCTGCTAGATGCCAAAAAGTTATTTCATGCAATGCTCATGTTTTCTAGTTTCAAGCAATCAAATAGTGTTTCCATTATTTTGTTTCTTCTTCTTCTTCTTTCAGAAGAATTTTATCTGTCTTTGGTGGCAAAGTACATCTTGTTTGATGAATAGTTTTGCCCTTCTGATGGAATGAGCAATTCTTTGATTAAATGCATTTTCTAAAAAAGTAAAGAAGTGCACTCCCCAGGCATTGAATGTCTGATCAAGATTATTAATATCCAAACAATATTGAATCTGTGTTCTACAAAATCAGATATACAATAGTTTTTCAAATTAATGTGTACCTTCTACCCAATCTAATGACATTAGGTCTCGGTGACATTTAGTATCATGGAAGGAAAGGATTTAAATTTGTAGGTTACGGACTTACTAATGAGTATGAATGAACAAACATAAGCGTTCTTGTCCCATATAATGAGTATGAATGAAAAAACATAGATGTTCTTGTCTCATATAACCTGGAATGAAGTTAAGAATAAATCTAGATTCGAGCTTGATTACATTCGTCTTGTTCATACATAGGCGCTTCTGGACTTTACGGGATGATGTGAAAAATGACAAGTGTTACGTTACATGTTCTCATCTCCATGGTTAATTCATTAAAGCTTCATTTCATGCTTTTAATAATTGTTGATTCCATCAAATGCCAGGTTCATTGTAGATGGTCTTTAGAGACTATATCTGAATCTTTGTGCAAAATGGATATAAAAGTTGGTAAGTTTCTGAAGGCACTGAATTTCAGTTTGTTGAACTTGATGAGTGTTTTGTTACTTTTTGCTGGGATTGTGGTTTATGATATCCTCCATACATTCTTCCTCTCTCTAACACACACACACAAACAAAAAACGAAAGGTCTGAAAGCTTGTAATATAGCTAGGCTCCCATGCCATCTGATGAAACTTGACCTTCCTCTTTAATCAATCACTCAAAATCATTGATCACCTTTTCTTTGTCCTGTATTGTTTCTGTAATTTGGAGACTGGGCTTTCTTTCTAAATCTAAATCAATTAATCAGATAAACACACTAGGTGAACATATCAAGGAACAGAGAAATTTAGATTATCCAGCTGATGTTCTGGAGTATGTTTTGGGGTTACTATATCAATAATGGGCCTTGATTAAGGAAACATTGCATAGCTCAGAAACATATACTTGATCACACGTTATGTTAGTTAGTTGTGTTTATCTTTTTGTTTATACTGCTGATGGCAGATTGGTTTTTAGTTCATGACTTTTGATCTCATTTGCATCCCCTTTTATCGGAACCTTAGGATGGTAATTTTAAGAATCTGTCGTAGACAAGAAATTTATACGAATATTGCTGAGTGAAGCAGCAGTTCTGGCTCCATGCCATCTCTAGGTCAATGGTTTATCATCATTCCTTGCACTTTCACTTAGTTTCATTTAGGTCTACAGGCACCAATGTAATGTTTAATGCAAAAAATTAAACTGGTTTGAAGTATGTGAGAAACTGAAACAGGGCGCCTCAATTGATGCTCACGTGATTCCCAGGTTAATAGCAGAATTGGTTATGAAGGTGTTCATTTAGTTCCTTCTGTTTACCTTTAACAGGGGCACATTTTAATAAGTGGTGCATAATGCAATCTAAAATCAAGGCAGGTGCTATCGATGAGGTATGCTTTGTATTTATGGAACTTTTCCATTGTTTTGCTACTACTGTGAAGTAGAACTACATTGTAAATCATTGTTCAAATTTATGGCTCTCTGCATGTCTAAACCTTTCTCATGCACTCTGCAGTACAAGAAAGAGGTGGCGATAATGTTAGAAGTCGCCCGTGCATATATTAAATCGAGAACTTCTAATGATGTCACTGAAAATGTTGTTGCTGCTGCTGCTCCTCCTGTTGTTCAAGAAACCAGATAAAGCTGCTAGCAGAATCTTTTTAAGTTATTCACCAAACGCTTACAGGTTTTCTTGTGTTTTTTCTCTGTAAACCACCAACTTAGGTCTACTGTAATCTGTCCTTGTCGACCTGTGGTCTGTATTTAGTCCCACCCTATCTCCATTATAGAGAACAAGTGGTGTGATCTTGTAATCCTTGTTTACCTCACCACAATTTTTAAAGGCAGTTTTAGTCATTCAGTGTTCTCAGTGGAAGTACTGAAATGCAACAGTTTCCATTTTGCTGACAAGAAATACAATTTGCAAAATGATTTCATCTAAAGGTTAGACATGAAGCTGCAATCTTTTCTTTGTAAACAAAGGGGGTGTTACATTTTCTAGTATGTTGGTAAAAAAGTATGTGTGCAATATGGCAATATTTTATCCCTTAGCCTCAAATTGAATGTTAGAATCTAGTATAAAAACAAAATTAATAGAAATATTATTTTGCACTTAATTGTATTAATACTTCCAATTAATACTTATCAAATTAAGGAGAAATGAAAAGTGTAATTCAATTGAAGGAAAGATATATATATATATATGTGTGTGTGTGTGTGTGTGTGTGTGTGTGTGTGTGTGTGTGTGTGTGTGAGAGGCAAAGAAAATCGAACTCATCATAAGAAATAGCAGTGAACTGTTCAAACTTCTGGGATTGAGTTGCTGTAAATAATGCAAGTGGAGTTTATTTGAAGCAATTTGTGTTTCCTTCTTGCCCTTTGACCAAAGGCCAACTAATTTCTTACTTTATCATTTTTTCCTCTTATTTTAATTAATATTGTAGAATTAAACATGCCTAAATAATTAAGAATTTGAGCACTTTAAATAGTATATAAGTTTCTCTTACATAAGTCAATTTTTAAGAGATGAAACCACTTCATGCAATCTGGAGGAGATTGAATTCATTTAACTTATATGAAGAAAGTCAGAGAATACAAGCAAACAAAGTTATAGGATATAAACAAAATGTTTAGAATGTACTTTTTACAAAAGTATTTTATTAAAGTTAGAATATCACTGTTTCTTTTGAATTATTATACTCTTGAACGTCATTTGTTACTTGTTTGAATTATTCTTGATGAATTGTATTATATTTGAGCTTAATTTTGGTTTTGGTTGAAATCCATGATTATTAAACTAGTGAGTAGAAAATTTATTTTAAAAAGATAATATTCGGAAGTTTGCAATAATTGCAATTCTAACACTTGGAGATTTAAAATATATTATTTGCCTTCCTTAGATGTGATACTAGAATAAGAATACACCAAATCTAGTAGTTAAATTACCCATTTTGTCCTTCATGTGCATAATTATTATTTAATTAAACTATTTTTCTACATATAGATGTATCTAGAGAATTTATCATATGCATAAGTATGAACTTTAAAAATACAAAGACATATCATAAGAATATCAAATGTTTTCAAAATTGTATTTCTGGATTTTTTTTTAATTGAAACAAAGATCAAAAGATCAAAAAATAAAAACAAAAATAAAAAAAGAATGGGGATGTATATTGTTTTTAAAACATTTAATAAATTCATTTTATTTTAATATATTTAATACATTGTAAAGTTAATATTAAAAGATATCATATCACACGAATAATAAATTATAGTTCTTGTATATACACTCTAACACAACCTTCAAATAAATCATTTAAATATAAGAGCAAGAAATTAATAATTAATTATTAGATTGTATTTTGTCACTCAATTGTCATATATAAAGGAGGCAAGTAATATTTTTCTAGCTTATGGGGTCCAATTGCAATTATCGTAAACCTTAATTAGGAGAAGTTTGTCATAGTATTCTTTTCTTTAATATAATAATCTAAATTTAAACTATTTTCTTGCTATTCTCTTTTTATCATTTAAGTAATTTGGCGGAAATTTGGAGTTAATACCTTTTCATATTAGAGTTACAATTACAAAACTTTTTTTCCCTCCTTTTTTGGAAATAGCTCCTCTCTAATAGTTATGAAACTAGAGATCCTTAAATCATGAGCCATATTCAAGGGAAAAATTTCCGCTCTGGTCCATGAAGGAAAATTCTATGTCTCAATTACTTTTGGTACTACAAAAGTCTCTAGTTAGCTAACCCAAGAGAATGAGAAATTTTTGTTTAGTCCTCCTAATTTCTTACTAATTTTTACATGATTTGTGGTCAAAGTTTCACTTTATTAATTCTCACACTAAAAGGATGAGTATTGACAAATGAGAATTCCCATGAAGAGCAACACATAGAAAGGATGATATTTGAATAGCAAATTGTTATGTTTAATCCTTAAATCCTTTTTCATGATATGACTGATCTTTTTTTTAAAAAACTTTTTAGACTCTAATTTTTTCGCGCGTGTACTACTTTGTCATTTTCATCACTTTTAGGCTAATCAATACTCAGTTAACTAGTTAACCTCGACTTTGACTATATAAGAAAGGGTAATTTTGAAATTTCACTGCAAATCCAATTTGGATTCATTTTCTTTTGATTTTACTGGTTTAACAGCTCATGAGGAAACATCTAACCAACAAATAGCACAAACATTCGATGATAAGTAGGAAACATCTGACATTTGCTGGTTACTGCAAGAAATATTCAATATTGTGCAACAGAAAAAATATTGCCGCCAGAGATAGAGATGATTCTGGTGCCGCTGTTCTCAAGACTCTAGCGACAGCAGCTCTGACCAGGAATGGAAATGGGATTAGAAAGAACTTCCTTTCGTGTGCACAGTAGGACATCTCACTAATAGAAGAAACAAAGAATATAGGTGAAAACAAATATTTGATAACTGCCAAAAGCCCTCTCCCCGGGGAAGCTCTGTTAAGCATTAATTAATTAAAAAAAAATGTGATCCTCATCATTGAGCGCAAACCAAGATAGAATGGTTAAGTTGTGATGGAGTTAGTGGCAACCACTCCACTAATGGAGGTTGTGATGGAGGTTGTATTTTTGCTCACAAAATGCATGCTTGGAATGCAAATACAAAATGAAAAACAAGAGTAACATCAAGAAAGAAAAGTGTGAAGGTTAGAGGGTTTGAAAAAATTTTCTGAGTATTCTTTATGTGTTTTTTTTAGATTTTGGGTATGAAAAAAATATTAGATTTTATATTATGTGTTTGTAATAATTTACTACATAGTGAATATTTTTTTCGATTGTCTTTTGACAACGGCCATTGTTTTTTTCGATTTTGGAGTTTTTCACGTAAATTTTTATTTTGTTATTTTTCTCTATGGTTGCTTAACTATTTTTATTATTTTTATTAAAGGTAGTCTGTGGGGTAATAGGGCAATTTTTTTCAACAATTGGTATCAAAACTTTATTAGGATATTAATATTTACTTATCGTATGCTCTATGATTGCCACTAAGGTGGACCCTCCACATTAGAAAATAACTTAGATTATTATTTACTTCATTTTTTTTATTAAGCCTACAAAGACCTTTGGTCCGGTGGAGTTTTAGTGTGTGTTTTACACTAAAATAAAAACACAGGAAAAATGTCAGAAACTAAATTTGATGTTGAAAATTTTGATGAAAAAATTAATTTTGCCTTATGACAAATGCAAATCAAGGATTTGTTAATCCAGCCTAGATTGTACAAAGTCTTGAAGGGGAGGCCAATCCCTTTGACCAACAGAAAAGATTTAGAAGTGTCCGGTGATAGTAGTAGAGATTTAAGAAAGTTCACAATGAGCGATGAGGATTGGGAGGAGTTAGATATGAGAGTTGCCAGTCAAATACGACTCAATTTAGCAAAGAATGTTCTTGCTAATGTGGTTGGACTATCTACCATAAGGGAGATCTAGGATAAGTTTGAAGAATTGGACCAAAAGTGTTTCAAATAGACTCTATTTGAAGGAGCAATTTTATAAATTGCAGATGGAGGAAGGTACAAAATTTTCAGATCATTTAAGTGTCCTAAATGGGATTATTTCTGACTTGGAGACACTCGGAGTCAAAATAGATGATGAGCATAAAGCTCTGCGACTCATCTTGTCTCTTCCATCTACTTACAAATACATGCAACCCATTTTAATGTATGAGAAGAAAACTGTGTAGTTTACTCAGAGGTGGCGAGTAAATTAATTTCTGAAGAAAGAAGATTAAGAAAGTAGTCTTTCAGAAAACTTAGTGTTTACTGTTTGTGAGCATGGGAAGAAAAAGAACTTTGTGAAGAAAATTGTGTATTGGAGATGTGGACAAATGGGTCACATAAAGAAAAACTGTAAGAAGGGTAAAGTTGGTTCGGTCAATAGTTCCAAAGAAAAAGATAATGTTATCAATATCGTTTCCCTAGAAGAGGAAGATGATGAATTCCATTAAAGAACAATATATGTCCTCATGGTATGATTGCTAACACTGGAGATGCCATGAAAGAGGACGTATGACTGGTAGCATGTCCACGAATTTGCACATGGGCATTGGTTGATGATTCTGCAAGGTATGTGATGAAATAAAAGAATGTCGCTGGCTAATGAACTTTCAAAAAATCAGCATGGAAGTTGCACCGTAATTATCGACATGGGTTGAGGTGAAATTTTTGCCGTTGATGTTAATTTCAAGTGGATATACTCTTTATGGTGAAGTATGATAATGCTTATAATTGTCAGTATTAGACAATGTTTTGGTAGTAGAATTTTTTAACTAAGGTGGAGATTGTTAAGCATTAATTAATTAAAAAAAACGTGGCCCCTCATCATTGATGGTAAAGCAAGATGGAATGGTTAAGCTGTGATGGAGTCAATGGAAACCACTCCACTAATGGGGGTTGTATTTTTGCTCACAAAATACCTCTGGCATGCGTGCAAATACAAAAACGAAAAACAAGAGCAACACCAAGAAAGAAAAGTGTGAGGGTTAGAGAGTTTGGAAAAGTTTTCTGGGTATTCTTTAGGTATTTTTCTTGGGTTTTAGGTATGAAAAAAATATTGTATTTTATATTGTGTGGTTGTAATAATTTACCATATAGTGAATATTTTTTTCGATTGTCTTTTGACAATGGCCGAAGGTTTTCTCCAATTTTGGAGTTTTTCACGTAAATTCTTATCTTATTTTTTTTCTTTGTGGTTACTTGGACTATTTTTATTATTTTTATTAAAAGTAGTCTGTGGGGTAATAGAGTAATTTTTCCGAACAAGCTCTTGACAGGTTGAAGAGAAGCAACCCATAGTTTCTTTGCCTTCTCCATAAGATGGCCAAAATTCAACTTCCTAGGTTCATCCGATTGTCCGGCAATCATATTCACGAAATGTTGTGCATGATAGTTTTACAAATTTGGTTTGTCTTGAAACTGAAAGAAACTTTTGTAGATTTTTGCATGAGGATGGACCCTGCACCAGTTTGGGGGGGAGGGGTGGGGGGCTAGGGGGGTTTGGTGGAGGAGGATAGAATTCATCCTGTAAAATTAGTTCAGCACAGCAAAAGATCACATCCCTCCAACACACAATGCGAACAAACAAGTGAAGCATTCAGTTGCAAGGGTGAGTGAACGGAAATTTTAATGTGGACTCGTACAACTTATAGTTTTAGAGAGTTGTATCATATGTACCATAAGTTGTAGGATACAATTCTCCAAAATGTTATTAATTATATGACCACCGATCCATCTAAGAATGTTTCCCAGAATGAGATGAGGCACTCAAAACCTTTGAAGATAAGTGTACATGTACACGGTAATTTCAAGACTCAAAATTAGAACTTGACAACATAGAATGGGATTATTTCATTTCTATCGAGTTCATGAAAGATAATTGAGATAAAACTGCCAAGTCAGAATTTTTATCATTGTATTAACAATCAACCAATAGGAGAAGTAATTAACTAAACAAAGAGGCATCTTTATCAAACCCCAGCAAATAGTTTATCAGAATTGAGTTTCTTAAATTACCCTTTCCTACATTCCACACTCTCTAACATGAGAATAACAGAATTCAACACGTTATGCACATTACCATCTTTCCACGTGCATAATCTTTTCATATCTTTCCCACAAAGCAAAAAAGAAAGGGGACAAACAAAAAGAGAAAAAAGAAAAAGAAGAAGAAGAAGAGGACAAAGGCCATTAGGCCCTACCTTAAAGCGCAATGCATGGAAAGCAAGATAATTGAATCTGAGAGCCATCATAAGATGATGTATTGGGACCAAAAGGAAAGGTGGGTATAAAATTCTAAAATTATCATTTTTTATATGGTCAAAGTCGGAGTTGATTGAGTGTTTACTAGTCTAAAAGTGGTCATAAGGACCAAGTAGTAATATATATATATATATATATATATATATATATATATATATATATATATAAGGGATTTAAAAAGTTGTTTAAAAAAAGAGAGATTAATTAGGAAAATTAATCAATTCTATCCCTTGCTTTTTATGTTTTGGCGATTTAGATTCTTCTTCTTTTTTTTTCAATATTTTTGGTCACTTAACTATTATTTTTGTGTGATTTTTGTCCTTTTTTTAGGGTTCTGTTAGTCAAACTATCATTTGACTAACGAAACCCTAATAAAAGGACCCAAAATGATACAAAAATAATAATTAGGAGACCTAACAAGTTAAAAAAAAAAGATCAAAATCGTCAAAAATAAAAGTTAAACGATTTAATCGGCTAATTTTTCAAGCATACTTGTAAAGTATATATAAATTTTACAATTTAATAATCTAATTGTTAGATTTTCTACAAAATTTTTAAAAAACAAATATATTAAATTTTAATTATATCGAATATAATTTGTCATTTTATCAAAGTATTTAAATAATGTTATATTGTGATGTTTGCTTAATTTCAAATATGTGATTATCAAATTAATGATATATTTATTTATTTATTTTGTATCTTATCTAAGATTTAGAAAAAATAAAAATTGTTAATAAAATGATTATACTAACCATTTTATTGGATCAATTAAAAAAAATTAGAACATCAATAATGCAAATTAATTAAATTTTAGAAGTATTCATTGATTAAATTATTAATTTTTATTTTTCATTAAATAATAATTTTTTCTTAAGATCTTGTTCCAAATTTTTTCCTAAATTTGAGATAGATTTGTGATGGATTATTTATTAATTTTATTTTAATTTTTTATTAAATAATAAATTTTTCTAAAGAACCTATCCCCAATTCTACTCAAAGTTGGGAATAATTCCTTTATTAATCTTTTTTAAAAATTTTTATTAATTAACTGTCTTTAACTTAGAATGGATTCTTCTATAATAATTTTTTCATACCAAATCCATCTCAAATTTAGGATGGAGTTGGAACGGATTTTTTTATTAATTTATTTTTAATTTTTATTAAATAATATTTTTAAGAATTTATTTCGAATTTGTTTCAAATTTTAATTAAGTTTGGGATAGATTTACAACGAATGCTTTTATTACTTTATTGTTTTTAAAAATTAAATTTCTAGAATTCATCTTAAATCCATCCGAAATTCTTCCAAATTTGGAGGTAAATTTTTTAATTGCTTTATTATTTAAAGAAAAATTAGCCGATTCAATCCCTTAACTTTTATATTTTGAATGTTTAGGTCCATTTTTTTTTAACTTATTAGGTCCTTTAACTATTATTTTTATGTCGCTTTGGTCTTTTTATTAGGATTTTATTAGTTAAATGACGATTTAACTAATAGAATCATAAAAAAAATTACCAAAACTACACAAAAATTATTAGTTAGGGGACTTTATATGTTGAAAAAAAGAAGAAGAAGGGCCCTAAACTTCCAAAATATAAAAGGTAAAAGATTGAATCGGTTAATTTTCTTTAATTTAAATTATATATACTGAATTATACTTAAAATGTTGGATACCAAAATCCCCATATGATCATCCTGACCCGACACTCTAGATCATGCTTTTTTTAAAGTCAAATTTAGTTAATCTACCAATATCTTTGTGCACACAAAATTACAAAAAAAAAAAAAAGAAGAAAATATTTATCACTGTTATTGACCAAGTTCCCTTTCCTATGTTGTTGTTGTCTCTTACTAACACAACATTTTTGTGCACACAAAATTACTAAAAAAAAAACATTTATTTACTGAAGATAAATATTTATTTTTATTATTTGATTAACATCTTTTTTCTATATGTATATATGTAGAAATAATAATAATAAAAAAAAACTCTTGAGATTTGGTTAATGTTTCTTTCCATTCTAATGACAAGGGGAAAAAAAAGGAAAAAGAAAAACTGAATTCGTAAGGTCCTTGCTCTCCGAATTACGCTTTTTATTGAATTTCATTTTTCTCAATTTTACATTCCTTCTCCTAAGTTTGATATCTTATTATCTTATTATATTATTCTTATTGTTGCCTTACGAAAATGGGAGTCGATAGAACTGTCGATTGGCTACTCTTCCGATGAATATAAATAGTTTGATGGAAAGATGAATGGATGAGTTGGACCTTTTAAAAGATATGGGTTCTTTGAACTTATTATAGAAATGGTCCAAGAAAACATAAATATTGCATGCGAAAACAAAGTAGAACCGAACACAGTGTATTTCGATTAAGAGGATGAATAAATACAAAAGTATTGGAATTTGCAATCAAAGCAACATAAAACGAAAAGTTGGTAATCAAAGGGGTAAGGAAAGCTGTAAGGAAAATGTAAACAAAATTGTAACCAAAGTTATAAGGAAAGCTATAAATGAAAGCGGTAAGGAAAGCAATAAAAAAAAAATGTAGAAAAAGGGAATTGAAAACTGGAAGAAAATTTGGTAATTTAGTTTGAGACGATAGTTGTTGGGTTCTTCAATATGTCCTCCCTGCTCGGTTTTATACTATTGTGGCATGGTTGCCGACTATAACGTGGAGAGAATCCTGCTTCGTGGCCTGTAATTGGCAATTGAGAACGGTACTATTTTGCCGATCGTGCCGCGATATGGGGGTAACGGCTCATTGGTTTCTGATTTCGATGTTGATCGGGTAAAGCAATTGAAGATTTTCTTGACGTCATCATCCATTTGGCAGAATTTGTATCGGCTTTGGCTAAAAGTTACCGTTGCAACGGATCAACTAAAGATGACGTCAACACGTGCCCTCTCGAGTCCCGTTGCTTTGATGACGCGAATAGGTGAAGTGACGAGAATTGTACCTAACCGTTCTTTTTCTAACAAAGTCAAAACGTCCCAATCGTTGTGGAAGGGTGCCGACTCCTCGGCTTCGAAGCCTGCGAACGGTTAGTCTTTTGAATCTCTTCTTTAAATAGCCGTGGTCTCCATTCCCCCTCCTTCACCTATACGAAATCCTTCTTCTACAATAACTCTATCTTGATCAGTACAAAGTTTAATGTCTTACGTTTTAGCTCCCGTGAAACCTGACTTCTATGCTTCCGTAAGTATGAAACGATATTAGAATGCTAGTCTTCTTTATCTTTCTCTTCCGATATCTGCTGACACATTACCATCTCAACTCTTTTCTTAAAACCTGAAGCCGTTTGAGCTAAGTCATTTGTGCCCTGGTTCTCCACTCGAGGAACATGAGTCAAGATAACTTCCGAGAAGTAATGTAACAATGCTCTCACTTCCTGTAACTTGTCCGACAACACGGGATTAGTGCATTTGTACTCCTCTAAAATTTGTCGGATGACAATCTGAGAATTCCCTATTATATTGACCATTCGTGCGTTCAAAGCCTTCAGGATTTGAAGTCCCAAAATGAGAGCATCATATGCAGCCTGATTATTTGAGGTCCTTTTACTTAATTCAAGCAAGATTTTTCTTTATTATCTGTCAGGAGCTTCTATAACCAGCCCGGCACATGCCTTTTCCTGAGTGCTAGATCTATCAAATTCTAACTTCCATGGTTTGTGTGAAATGTACCCCTGTACCTCTTCCTTTTTAGGATTGGCACTTCCAAGTATAGATGCTCAGCTAAGAAATCGGCTATAGCCTGGCCTTTCATCGTTTTCAAAAGTAAGTGAGTTAGGGAAAAAGAATGTAACTTAATAGCCCATTTTATTAACCATCCTTGCAACAGTGGGCGATTTAGTAGATATTTGACAAGATCAATTTTGCATAGGACTTGCACTTCCTTAGGTAGCAGATAATGCTCTAGTTTCACATATGCATAAATAAAGACAAGCACAATTTCTCAACCGGGGAATACCTGGTCTCAGTGTCCGTCAGGTTCTAACTGAGGTAGTACACTGCCCTTTTAACCCCCCGTGCATTGTCCTGAGCTAGCAGGCAACCGATAGACTTCAGAGCCATAGAAATGTACAATTTCAAGGGTACCTTATCCTGTGGCGGGGCCAAGATCGGTGGTTGTGATAAAGCTGCTTTGATCTAATCAAAGGCCGCGTGATGCTCTGATTGCCAGATAAATTCTAAAGACGACTTTAATCGGAGCAAAAAAGAGAATACCTTCTGCTTACCTGCGGTATTCACCAGAAGACGTCGTAAGAAATTGATCTTTCCTAAGACACTTTAGAGCTACTTTTTTGTTTGCGGTGGTCTTGCCTATAAAATGTCCATTGCTTTGTTCTGGTCCACTTCAATTCCTCTTTGATGTACCAGGAACCTGAGGAAGGTACCGACTGAAACTCCGAAGGCGCACTTAACAGGGTTGATTTTTAACCAATGCTGGCGCATTTGAAGGAAGGCCTGTTCCAACCACAATAAGTGTTGTGAAAAAGTGGGCGACTTAACCACTAAGTCATCAATGTAAACTTTCATGGTCTTGCTAATGAGATCATGTAAAATGAGGTTCATGGCTCTCTAAAAAGTAGTTCCAGCGTTCTTCAATCCGAAAGGCATGACTAACCATTCGAATAAACCGATAGATCCCGGGCAACAAAAAGTTGTCTTCCTGATGTCTTCTTTGGCTATGAATATCTGGTTGTATCCTAGAGTATCCATCCATGGAGCTTAAGAATTGGTTTCCTGCAGCCGAGTCCACCAACATATCGGCCATCGGCATGGTGTACTCATCCTTTGGGATGGTCAAATTCAGATTTTTGAAGTCAACGTAAACCTGCAACTGGCTGTTTTTCTTAATAACGGGCACAATATTGACACTCAGTCTGCATACCGGCAAGTACGGATGAAACCACACCAAAGCAACCTCTCAATTTCTTCCTTAATCCTGGGTAAAAGAGCGAGATTACAACGCCGGATAGGCTGCTTATAAGGCCTGAAACCTTCCTTAATCAGCAAGCAGTGCTCCACAATGCCTTTGTCCAGCTTTGGCATCTCATGATAATCCCATACGAAGCAGTCTTTGTATCTACGAATCAGTACCGTTAGAGTATTCCACTGATCGAAAGTTAAGCACAAGCTTACCTTTACGGTTCTGTTCTCCACAAATTCCCCGATATCCACTCCCGTTAACAGGTCCTGAGCAATGAACCCGGGTGAATGCCGACCGTCAAGGTTCTCTGTTTTTGGACATTGATCTTCCAACCCTTCCGTTGTGATCTGGTTATGAGCCATGGTGAGCTTGAAGTAATAGCTCGGGTTAAAGGTAGAACGGTAGAATACAACCTCATTCATATGTACTTCTGCAGAAAATAGATTGGGGTCGGCTGGTATCCTTCCCACTCGTTCTCCATCCCAAATCAGTATCATTTGGTGAAGCATTGATGACACACAATGGTTCGCATGAATCCAATCCCTATCTAGTAAGACAGAATACGTCAATTTTGCCGTGATTACAAAGAAGACAGTCTTACTAGCAATGGCAATTGGGCCGGGCTGGCCTGCTCGGCAGACCGAGCACTGTGTGCTGGTCCGGGCCTAGGGCCCGAGCCGGGGGGTAAAATTCCTGGCCCGCTTGGGCTCGCGGCCCGGAGGGCCGGCCCGCCTGAGAGAGCCGTTACCCAACGGCTCTCTCTGGTTTTTTTTTTAATTTGATCCTTTAAATTTTTTTTTTTGCAATTTAGCCCCTAAAATGGCTGAATTATTATTTTTTTTTTACAATTTGGTCCCTAACCCCCAAAACTCTATAAATACCCCCCAATTCAACCCAAAACTCATCAACACTCTCCAATTCTCTCAAACTCTCTCCAATTCTCTCCAATTCTCTCTTATTTCCATTCATCTTTCTCTCATAATCCTCAAATTTATTCATTTTCTCTACAAAGAGTATTAGAATAGAATTTATTTTTGTGTTATACTTTTTCAATTCTTCAAGAAAGTCTTCATATTTTGAAAGATTGTTGAGTAGCGGAATAGTGGATACAAGAAGTTAAAAGCTCAACAAAGTATTGTTATTCTTGAATCTTGGTCATCAACAAGTTAGTATTTCTTAATCTTACATTCTTTTATTTTAGCTTTATTAGTTGTTTATTTGTTTTAGTTATTTGTTTAATTTTAAAATTAATTTGTTATTTATATTTTTCAATTCTCTTATTTTATTATTTGTTAATACTTTTTTTTAAACTTTCATTTGAATTTTGATTGCTTGCTTTTTTTTAAAGAAATAATGGATCCAAATCAATATCATCATTTTTCTTCATCCCAATCATCTGCACATTTTGATTTTAATATAGATCCAGCTTTGAATTTAATAAATAATGAAATAGGTAATGAAGATGAAGGTCCTAGTAGGCCTAGTGTTAGTGTTTCACAATCACAATCAACTCCAATAATTAATCCCGATGCATCTAATATAGGTGAGGATGATGTTGAAACAACGGATGTTACAACTAAAGCAAAAACATCTATGGTTTGGAATCTTTTTGAAAAAGATAATGATAGTAATAGGGCAACATGTAAAATTTGTAAAGCGGTATATGCACATAAGAAGGGAGGAGAGACAGAGAACATTAGTTAGACATATGAAAAAGTCACATAATGATTGGTTAGAAAACTTACTTAAACAACAACAAATACGTACTATAGGAGGTCAAATGGTTGGTAATTTTCAATATGATCATAGAAAAAATAGAAATGCATTTGCTAAAATGATTGTTCAAACTAAATTACCTTTTAATTTTACAGAAAATCCACATTATGAACAATATATGCAAAATAATTGTCAACCAGCATGGAAAAGAATTCATAGAACAACATTAAAAAATGATATAATAAAGATATATAGAGAAATGAAAGAGTATCTAATTGCTATGTTTGATTCTTGTAATTGGAAATTTGCTCTTACTTGTGATGGTTGGACTGTAATTACTAAAGAATCTTATTTATGCATTACATGTCATTGGATAGATCATGATTGGTTAGTACAAAAAAGAACTATTTATTTTAAATTATTTGAATATCCTCATATAGGTAGTAGTATAGCTAGAATGATTACTCAAACATGTCGTGAATATAGGATTTAAATAAAATTATTTCTATTTCTTTAGATAATACTTCAAATAATGATTCTGCCATAATAATTTTAAAAAATACTATGAATCCTATATTATATGATATTTTATTTCACATTTGGTGTGCTTGTCATATACTTAATTTATGTGTTAAAGAAGGATATAAATATATTGATGATATTGTTAATATAATTAGAAATGTTGTTTTATTTATTAAAACTCCCCAACTAGGCAACAAAATTTTAAGGCAACAAAATTTTAAGGCATTATGCCGAGAACAAGGTGTATCTTTTAAAAAATTTATATTAGATTGTAAAATTAGATGGAACTCAACTTTAGATATGTTTGAAAGTGTTATACATTTTCAAAGTCAATTTATTGAATTTTGTAATAGTAATAATTTTCAACCTTCACTAATTGAAACTCATTTTGAAAATTGTACTGCACTTTCAACATTTTTATTTACTTTCAAAGAAACTACTGAACTTTTATCGGGATTTTATTATCCTACTACTCATCATATTCTTCCAACATTTGCTAAGGTAGCACATATTTTTTATGAATATATGTATCATCCCCAATATGGTTTTTTGATAAGAAGTATATTTGAAAAATATAAAAAATATTATGAAGATATTCATATTTTATATTGTATGGCATTGTGTATGGATCCTAGAGTAAAGACGCCTGGTTTTCATAGTATTATTGAATATTTATATGAAACATTAGATTTTGATGAATCACAACCACTTAAACAATGTATGATAAAAGATATAAAAGATAAAACAGTTAAAGCTTTATCTGACATGTATAATTTGTATGAGTTTGAGTCTTCTTGTTCTAGTTCTCCTAGTTTAAGTAGGCAAGCTTCATCATCTAGTAGTCACTTTCAACCTCCGCGAAAATCTACCTCATCAATTTCATCAGTATTTAATCCATGGGGTATTATGAAACGTCAAAAAAGATCGACTACTACATACAACGAGATGGCAATTTATGAGATGCAGTCCTTGGTAGAAAATGAAAATCAACATTTTGATATTTGTGGTTGGTGGAAGGCTCATATAAGTTAATACCCCATTTTATCTAAAATGGCATGTGATCTTTTGACACCACCAGTCTCTACAGTGCCATCGGAAAGCGTCTTCAGTGAGAGCGCTCGAACAATCGATGAAAGAAGATATCGATTGGCTCCATAAAATTTGGAGATGTTAATGTGTTGTACAGTTGTAGTAGTTGGTTTGCAGCTGAAGATAGGACGGCTAATTCGTGGATTATTGATGATGACTCAGATGATGAATGAGGTGAACCAAGTAGTTAGTTTAGTATTTTTGTAATTAGGAGTTTAGGATAAGCAATATTATGTATTTAATTTTATTTTTAGGATATTTATTATATTTTTAAATTTTAATCATTGTAATATTTTTAAGAGGTTTAGGCATCAAGTCTCCCTCTTATGTAATCTTTATTTTATTAATTAATAAAACATGTAGGGGTCCAAGCCAAACCCCCCACCACTTCAAGGTGGCTTTTTTATAATTTTAAAAAATTATATTAAGTAGGAAAAAAAAAGGAATAAGTCACGGGCTGGCCCGCACAGGCTCGCGGGCCACACGAGCCAAGGTCCCGGTCCCAGGGCCTTTGGCCCATGGACCGGCCCGCACTGGCCCACCCTCTAGGCAGGCCGGTCCTCGGGTCCTGCCCGGCACGGCCCGAAACCGTGCGGGCTGGCCTACTTGCCACTGCTAAGTCTTACTAGCTTTAGATCCGACAGCCACCTCAAAAGTGATAACCCCTTCTACTTTGGCTGCCTTCTTGGTGAAATTAAACATTTGGATGTCTGTAGCAGATAGATCGCGTTGATCCTTGCCCAAACGCCTTAAGGTTGCCAACGACATTACATTCAGCATAGCCCCTCCATCGATGAAAATCCGAGAGAAAGGTCTTCCGTTGATATGTCCCTTGATACGATTTGAGGTAATTAGTATGTCTTGCTGTGGGGATCGGAAAAAACATCCCTTCCGACGGTATTTTAAACTCGATGAGCTCAATGACACCTCTTCCGTTGCATAGTAATCATCTTCTACCATTTCTTGCTCGGCCTTTGCTTGAAATTGTGATGGGAGAATGTTGAGCATGTTCTAACTTATGGAAGTACATGCCTGTTTATCCGACTACTCTTCCAATGCTTGTTTCTACTGAGCCTGTCTCCTTTGTTCCCGTCATTTATGAGTTTTTGTAAGTTGGGAATGATGCCCCGGGAAGAACGACTCTCTATGAGGCATGTGCACTGTAAACTTCTCACCCTTCTCCTGAAAATGAGCCACGAAGGTCGAAACTGTGAGTCGAGTAAAAATTGACGGCCGATAGTCTAGCCTTTGGAACATTGGTCTTTTTCCTTCTAAAATCTTGGACTACTTCTTGACTGAAGAATCCCCTGGCTTATGCTCCATATCTTCCTTGCATGTCTGCACCATACTTATATCTACTGTTGGGAACGGGTCTGTATCGACTAAGGTTTCCTCACGTTTGTTAGCAAATCTTACCCTTCCTTCTTATAAAACCTTCTGTATTGTGTTCCTAAAAACAATACAACTATTGGTGTTATGAGAAAACGAGTTATACCACTTACCGTACTTCTTGCCTTTCAGCTTCTCTGACCTTGGAACCTTGTGGCTGAAAGGTAGACAAATCTGTTTGTCTTTGACCATTTTATCAAAGATTTGCTCAGCCTTTGACACATTGAATGTATATGTGGATGGCCCTGCATGAGAGGCTTCCTCCTTCCCTTTGCCGGGTTTCAGAAAAGGATAAGTGTAAGATGTACCTTTCACTAATTCTACTGCCATCATTTCTAGTAATTGTTCTTCCTCGTTATCGGCAACGTCGTCCACCGCTAATATCATGGTTTGCCCTTAAGAAAATTTGATTGACCGCCTTTTCTCATTTTCCTTGATCATTTCTTCTATTCTGACGGCCTGGAATAACAGACGAGATAGGTCAGAGAAATCTTGCAGGATAAGGCGCTCTTTGAGCTACGGATGTATTCTACTGATGACTATCTTGGTACACTCCATTTCCGACAATTAGGTGGCGCATTTGGCTTTAATTTGCCGAACGCTCAATGAACTCTGCTACACTTTCGGATAATCTCTGCTTAACTGCTAAAAGAACTGCTATGGAGACCTCAGGTGCTAGTTTAAAGAAATGCTCATAAAGAATTTGTTCCATATTGGCCCATGAGTACACGGAACTGGGTGTCAGGTTTGCATACCAAGTAAATGTCGCCCCTGTCAAAGACAAAGAAAATAATTACAATTTGTGCCAATCACTATTTCTGAATTCTCCACATTGTGCCGTAAACCTCTCTATATGTTCATAGTTGACTTATTGTCTTCTCCAGAAAATGTGAAAAACTTAGGCAACTTAAATCATCATGGTAGTACTGCCATAGAGTCCACTAATTCTAGGTATGACTTCTAATACACTTTCCAATCTCTGGCTTGTCGACGCAATACCTTCGTCATTGAGTTGATATCCACTAATGATGCTGGCTGTTGATTTTGCATGGGGGAACCTATGACAGTCGGTTGAGAACCTTGTACGGGAATGAAGCTATCTCAGGATATCCTACCCCTTGCATTGGATAAGCTGTCGTCGTGACCGGGTACGTGGCAGAGACAGCTGTAACGTAGCTCTGGGGTCCTCCGTACGAAGAACAAACATTCCTATTCCGAGCGGCATTCTGGTCATAGAATACCTGTGCCCCCATCGGCGCCTGGGTCCCTGTGACCATATATAGTGGAGTTCTTCCTAGGAAAGGTTCCACAGGAACCATGCCGGGTGCATTTAACCCCGAGTTCCCTTTATGCCCCTCGGGTATTGGCATAGACTGCTTTTGGCGCAACAATTGTACTGACCTATAAGAAGGTGCAATAATGGATGAGGGGGGAGGATACACACATATTTAAGGCGTCTCGTGAGCATTTTGCCTTTGTTCAAAATTATGAAACTCGTTTTGAAGTAGAGGTTGGAACACCGTAGCGAATTAAGGAATAAGACTCTGAATGAGTTCGCCCGTATACTGCTCTATGACTTGTCGTACGACAATTAAAGATGTGGGTGTTAGTTGGAACACTTGTGCAGGAGACGAAAACTGTGCCCCCTGTTGTTCAGGGATGGTAAACTAGGCGCTGCAGGACATCGTCATTGTAGGATTAAATGCTCCTCATAAAGTTTGAACTGTAGGCTGATTGGAGGAATCCAATAAAGGCCCTGAGGATTGTTGTTGAGAATTAGCCATAATGCGTCCTGAGCACAATTGCATGCAATAACTACCTTTAGTCCCACTGGGCGTGCCAATTTATGTTACCTTACGAAAAGGGGAGCTGATGGAACTATCGATCAGCTACTCTTTCGATGAACATAAACAGTTCGATAAAAAGATGAATGGATGAGTCGAGCTTTTTAAAAGACGTAGGTTCCTTGAACTTACTATAGAAAAGGTCCAAGAAAGTAGAAATATTGCATGCGAAAGCAAAGTAGAACCGAACATAGTGTATTTCGGTTAAGATGATGAACAAATACAAAAGTATTGAAATTTGTAATCAAAACAACATAAAACAGAAAACTAGTAATCAAAGGGGTAAGAAAAACTGTAAGGAAAGCGGTAAAAAAAAAAATGTAAAAAAAGGGAATTGAATACTGGAAGAAAATTTAGTAATTTGATTTGAGATGATTGTTATTGGGTTCTTCAATCTGTCCTCCCTGCTCGTTTTATACTTATCGTAGCATGGTTGCCGACTATCCGAACGTGGAGAAAATTCTGCTTCGTGACCCGTCCTTGGCAGTTGAGAACGGTAGTATTTTGCCGATAGTGCCGCGATGTGTGGGCGATGACTCATTGGCTCCTAGTTCTAATGTTGACAAGATACAACAGTTGAAGATTTTTTTAACGTCATCATTCATTTGGCAAAATTCGTATCTACTTCGGCTAAAAGTTACCGTTGCAACGGATCAGCTAAAGATGATGTCAACACTTATTATAGAGGAATCTAACCGTTATGAAATATTTTGTTTATCCAAAAAAAAAAAAAAAGAAACTAACTTGAAATCTAAAATTAAAATCTAATAAGGTCAATGTAACCTCACCAATATAAGAAGAATAAAGTTCAAATTCACTTATATCTAGCATATATGGCAAATCAGTTCATTCAAATCCAAAATTACTTTATTTAAAAAATTAAATTTAATATTTTTTTTATTTTTAAAAAAATTATTATATATTCATAACTGTTGATGTCAACTTTGCCGAGCCGACACAACGGTTACTTTAAGCCGATGCCGATTTGATAAATTGGGATGAGCCGCTGAAGTCAAAGTTTCGAGTAGCCGATGGTCATGATCAACATCGGCACCACGGAGCCGATAAGAAGAAAAACAGATTTCTGATCTTTAGGCGCAAGTATTCTGCACGACCATTGGGAGCATCTTTGGCCGGAAAAAACTCCACGATCTGCTAAGGGCTCGTTTGCAGCAAGTATAAAATGGGAGCAGTGCCTAAAACCAAGACACACATCATCCAGTAACGTGCAACTTCAATTTTTTCTACTTCATCGTCATTTACAGCTTTTTAGTCTAGAATCTCGTTTTCCTTATAGCTTTCTTACTGCTTTGTTTTAGCTTTTTCTTTACCATTTCGTTTATAGCTTTTCTTTACAGCTTCCTGTTCATTTTGTTTCAATATCAGACGTTTTCTGTACTTTCGTTTAAGCAAGTTAATACAAGTATCATTCTATTCTCCCAGAAAGGTCCTTCCGTTGAGCATTCTTAGCTGACTTTCTTGAACTCTTTCTATAGTAAGTTTAAGGAACCCGGTCTCTGATTCAAAAAAGATCTAATACCATTTTCTATTTCACCATATCGGATCGTTTGTGTTTATCGGATGTGAAGCCGATCCCCGTTTGCATCGGCTCCCTATTTTAACAACAACATAGATTAGCACGCCCAGTGGGACCAGAGGTCAGTATTCGCATGCTATTGCGGTCAGGATGAACAATGGCAAACAATTCACAACAACCACAGGCACGAGAGACATCCGAGCGATCCCCAGTTCGTGTTCTCCGGAGAGTCTTTGATCTTGCGGTCACTACTACTAGTTGTACTCAAGGTACTTCTGTGGAGTAAGGGGGTCAGTCCTCGCCCCCACCACCGATGTCTCAGTTGATGTCCACCTCATTGACTGCTATTCGACATACTATGGAACAATGTACTGACGAGCTTTTATAGGGGCTTATTCTACAGTTCGCTACTATTTTTCGACCTTTGCTTCAGAATGAGCTCCAACAATTTGCACAGAGGCAAAATTCGCAAACCTTTGCTCAGCCATCAGGTTACCATGCTCAAGGGACAAACAAGGCCATTGCATACCCCACGTCGTCGGCTGATGGTGCACCTTCTCATGGCTCAGTGCACCTCTTGCGAAGAGAAATGAGCTTCCCTGCTATCGGGAGGCATCAAGTTCTAGGAGTGGTGGTTCAAAACATGGCGCCAGCAGAAATGTTTCCAGGCAGAAGTCCAGTCCCCATAGCAGGGTTACCATCGACTTATGAAGCTAGCCCAAACCTTGTTAGGGAAACATGCCGCTTTTTGGGGGACAGACGAGTTACTCTGTTCCTTACCCTCCTTTATATCCGGCAATTACAGCAGCTAACCTAGGGCAGGGAATTGGAAGTACTGAGCTGTCCACAGGGCAAGGTCCTTGACCTATCATGCAAAGTCCTTTACCTCAGTTTCAACAGCCGTACCAGCCAGTCGATATGGGAACGGAAACATTCCGACGCCAGTCACGGGATTGGCTGGTATACCAAAAACCTTAGCCTGAATGGATGGATTCCATGGCAGTGCTCCCTCGAGGTTACAAGTTGCTGGAGTTTTCAACATTTTCTGGTGAAGACAATAAGTCCACCACAGAACACATCGGAAGATTCACAGCACAATGCGGTGAGTTGGGGAATAATGAGTGGCATAAGTTACAACTATTTTCATTATCTTTGACAGGAGTAGCATTCACATGGTATGCCAATCTAGTTCCTAATTCTATATACTCCTGGGCTGACATGGAAAGAATGTTTCACCAACGTTTCTTTAAACCGGTACCGGAAGTTTCCATCGCGGACCTTCTAGCAATAAAGCAAAAGGGATCAGAAGATTTTGCAGATTTTATTGAGCATTTCCGGCAAGCTAAGTCTAAATGTACAACCCAGTTGCCTGAAACATAATGTGCAAGGACTGCTATTAGCAGGATGCATCCGCAACTCAAAGAACGTCTCATTCTCCAAGACTTCTCGGATTTATCCCGGCTGTTGTCTCACGCTGTCAGAATAGAAGAGATGATTAAGGAGAAAGAGAAGAGGCGTTCCGTCAAGTTTTCTCATGCCCAGACAATGATATCCGTCATAGATGACACTAATGAGGAAGACGAAGAGCAGGCTATAGAGGTAATGGCAGCAGAATTGGTAAATGGCGTATCCTATACGTGTCCTCACTTGAAGCCCGGCCAAGGAAAGGATGAAATTGCCACATCAGGACCTTCCTATTCGTTTGACGTCTCAAAACCTGAACAAATCTTTGACTAACTGGTAGCAGATAAGCAAATTCGCCTGGCTTATGGACACAAGGTCCCCAGCTTGGAAGAGTTGAAAGGAAAAAGGTACTGTAAATAGCATAACTTTTTCTCGCATAGTACTAACAGTTGTATTGTTTTCAGAAACATCATTCAGAAGGCTATCTAGGACGAAAGATTGAAGTTTACAGATAAAAAGGAAGAGACTTTGGTAGACACGGATCCATTCCCGTTAGCCGATGCACACATGCTGCAAATAATATGTGGGAAATAGGAAGAACATACAGGAAACAACAAGCCTGGGGGGATAGAACAAGCATTCCAGAGATTGGATGATAAACCGTTAGTTTTTACCCGTTTATCTCCTCCCTCTTTTGTGGCACATTTTTATGGCAAAGAAGGGAAACTAACAGTGTAGGTACCCCAAAATGAGACGTTTCTACCTGGCCTCTATTCCCGATCATCAAAATCCCAAAAAAGACGAGAGCAGCGGAAGTGGGCATAACAAAGGCGACTGGTTGATGCTTGGGTGGAAGAACAACTAGTCCCTGATAATGGCCAGAATATGCTCAACATATTGCCATCAAGTTTCTGAACCACCTCTCGTCAAGAAACCACGGAAGAGGATTTTCATGCGGAAGAAAGAGCTGCAGTAGAGCTGGTGGATGTCCAAATGCCCCCAGAGGGGATGCTCTTTCCCATTCCAACAGCCCAAAATGTTAACCACCTCAGGCCCCTGTACATCAAAGCATATGTCAATGGCAAGCCACTTACTCAGGTTTTTGTTGATGGTGGAGCTGTCTTAAACGTAATGCCTTTCTCCACTTTGAAACGGCTGGGTAAAGATAAGTTAGATTTATCCCCTACTAATGTACAGATGGTTAATTTTATTGGAGAGGCAGCTGCGGCCGAAGGCGTTATCACTTGTAAAGTCACAGTCGGGTCCAAAACCAGTAAAACGGTCTTTTTTATAATTGATGCAAAGCCAGCTTATTCCGTTTTATTTGGCAGGGATTGGATTCATGCAAATCGGTGCGTACCGTCCACTTTACACCAGATGATGCTAATCTAGGATGGAGAACGGGTAGAGCAGATCCCAGCCAATCCTAATCCGTTTTTAGCCGAAATCCACACGAATGAAGCTCTGTTTTATCATCCGACCTTCAATCCAAGCTACTATGCCAAGATAATGATGGCCCATAACTTGATCACCACTAAGGAACCAGGCGGCCTACGACCGGAAGATCCGGAGGTCCGACGAGCTCCTGGCTTCATTGCTTAAGATCCGTTAATAGAAGTAGACATAGGAGAAGCAGGGGAAAACAGAACAGCCAAGGTAAGTTTACATTTGACCATCGAGCAAAGGGAGAAGATAACTTGTCTGATCCGTAGGTACAAAGATTGCTTTGCGTGGCACTATCATGAGATGCCCGATTTGGACCGAAGTATTGTGGAACATCGCCTACCTGTGAAGGAAGGCTTTAAGCCCCATAAATAACCGGCAAGACGTTTTAATCTTGCATTACTACCCAGGATCAAGGAGGAGGTAGAAAGGTTACTCCGATGTGTGTTCATCCGTATGTGCTGATATGCAGAATGGATATCTAACATTGTGCTGGTCATTAAGAAGAACGGTCAACTACGGGTCTACATAGACTTCAGAAACGTGAACTTGGCCACTCCAAAGGGTGAGTATGCTATGCCAATGGCAGATATGTTAGTAGATTCTGCTGCGGATAACCGGTTTTTGAACTTCATGGATGGTTATTCAGGGTATAACCAGATATTCATAGCTGAAGAAGATACACACAAAACAGCGTTCCGTTGCCTGGGGTCTATCGACTTATTTGAATAGGTGGCTATGTCATTTGGTTTGAAGAACGCTGGGGCCACCTTTCAACGGGCCATGAATCTCATCTTCCACGACCTTATTGGTAGCACCATGGAAGTGTATATAGACGATTTGGTCGTAAAATCCCTCATGTTTCTACAATACTTAGTTGATCTGGAACAAGCGTTTCTCCGGATGCGTCAGCACCACTTGAAGATCAACTAGGCTAAGTGTGCTTTTGGAGTTACAGTTGGAAATTTCCTTAGGTTTTTAGTACACTAGAAGGGGATTGAGATAGATCAGAATAAGGCCCGGGATATTCTACAAGCAAGACCGCCTCAGATGAAGAAAGAGCTACAAAGTTTCTTGGGAAAGATCAAATTTTTTACAGCGTTTTTTGGCAAACGCTACAGGTAAGCAGAATGTATTTTCTTCTTTGTTACGGTTAAAGTTATCTCAAGAATTTATCTGGTAGCCTGAGCATTAAGTAGCATTTGATCAAATCAAGGTAGCCTTATCACATCTATCGGTGTTAGCTCCTCCGCATGACCAGTCTCTCATGAAGTTATACATTTCAGCTGCGGAAGGATCTATCGGTAGTTTATTGGCTCAGGATGACCGACAAGGGATAGAAAGAGCAGTATACTACCTTAGCCGAAATCTATCGGATACAGAGACTAGGTATACCCCTATTGAAAAGTTATGCTTATCTCTTCACTATGCATGCATAAAGCTAAAGCATTACTTGTTATTTAGGGAGGTACATATCCTATGTAAGGTAGATTTAATCAGACTCTTGTTGAATCGCCCTTTACTGAATGGGCGGTCAAATGCATGCTTTTTCTCTAACTTATGTGCCACTGAGGGCTGTGAAAGGACAAGCTGTTGTAGATTTTTTAGCTGAACATCCTTCTCTGGAGATACCACAAACGGATGGGGACAAGCTACAGAGGTACGTTTCTTTGAAACCATGAGTTTTACAATTTGATAGCTAAAGTACCCAACAGAAGGCTGGTATTGGTCTGGTTCTTGAATCTCTGAATGGACAACAGGTAAGGTCCACTTTGAGTTAAAGAAGGGAACAACTAATAATCAAGTGGAATATGATGCCCTTTTGTTAGGATTTCGAATTCTGAAAGCACTGGAAGCTCGAGTAGTCAGAATTTTAGGAGATTCTCAAGTAGTCATCCGACAAGTAGTAGGTTGTTGTCGGGTAAGTTATAGGAGGTAAAAGGGTTACTTCAGCATTTCCAGGAGGTCATTCTAGTTCATGTTCCCAAGACAGAAAACCAAGGTGCTAATGGTTTAGCTCAGCTAGCTTCAGGTTTTAGGAAAGCACTGATGTGCCAACAGATAGCAGACATAGAGTATTAAGAAGATTGGCGACAGGAGATTGTTAATTATTTAAGAAACCCGACTGGACAAACGTCTCAAGAGGTGAAACGAAAGGCCCTCAGCTTTACATTGGTAGGCAATGATTTATTCCAGCGGAGTCACACTGGAATTTTTTTAAAGTGTCTCTTCAAAGAAGAAGCATTACGCGCTATGACAGAGGTACACGAAGGCTTATGTGGAGCACATAAAACGGGCCCAAAGTTGAAATGGACGCTTCAATGTCATGGTTTCTTTTGGCCATCCATGACTGCAGATTGTAATACTTATGCGATTGGCTGTAAAGTTTGCCAAAAGTATGGCCCCTTATTGCACACTCCTTCCACGGAATTGCATTCGATCATTAAGCCATGGCCTTTAAGTGGATGGGCCCTAGACATCATCGGAAAGATCTATCCACCTTTAGCAAAAAGGCACACATTCATATTGGTGGCAACTGATTACTTCACCAAGTGGGTAGAGGCGCAACCATTGGCTAAAGTAACACAAACAGCAGTTATCAACTTTCTCCAGCAGAGTATTCTCTTCCGTTTTGGAATCCCAAAGATCATAACAATGGATCAAGGGATGGTATTTACAGGAGACCAGGTACGCAATTTCCTAGCACAGTTTAAAGTTAAGTTGCTCCATTCTTCTCCCTATTATGCACAGGCTAACGGATAAGCAGAGGCAACGAACAAAACCTTAATCGGCATGATCCGCAAGGCAGTAGAAGATAATCCAAGAAGATGGCATGAGACGTTGCAGGAAGTGTTATGGGCCCATCAGAATGCTGCTGCAACCAATTTTACTCCATTTAGGCTAACTTATGGGCATGATGCTGTGTTACCTATTGAGATATCATTGCAATCAGCTCGGATAGCCTACCAGCATGGTCTAATAGTTGAAGATTACCAGATAGCTTTGGCCATGAGCTTAGACCAGGTTGAGATGGACCGTTGGGTTGCCTTGGAGAATATAAAACAACACAAGGAGAAGGTAGCAAGGGCGTACAATCGAAAATTTCGTGAAAGAAGTGTTCAAAAATGAGACATGGTGTGGAAGACTATCCTCCCCGTTGCACCAAAAGATCCGAAGTACGGTAAGTGGTCCGCATCCTGGGAAGGTCCATTCTTAGTAACGCAGGTTTTTTATAGAGGAGCTTATCGCCTAATGACACCCGATGGAAAGGAAGCAGGTAAAGCAATTAATGGTAAGTTTTTGAAATGATACTATCGGGTGTTTTGGGAAGGGACTAGCGAGTAAAAAAAAAAAAAAAGAGAAAAACTTCTTGAGCAAAAATTTTGTCCTAATATGTTGAACTGATCACAAGAGGCCGATCAGATAGCCGTAAGTGTCATTATAAGAGAAATCAGTTATCATTGGAAGGGGCAGGGGGCAGTAGTGTTGCCCAATAAGGAACAATCACCAGCCGATTTGGATCTTCTGGCTCGACGGACGCTTGACTAGACATCATGACAGCTTCCGTTAGCTGCGGATCAGGAACCGGGAGCTCTTCTTCAGCCATCTCAGCCTCCGTTTCTATTCCTCTTTCGGGAGGCAAGGCCACCTCATCAGTAGACATCTCTGGAACGCCTGTTTCGGCCGTCGAAGGGGCCGTTTCTTCAGTTTGAGTCCCGGAAAGGCCTGCTTCGTCGGCAGTCAGGGGATGTAGAACCTTGTTCAGATCAGCCACAAAGAGTCCCACCCGGACTTCATCTCAGTCAGGAGGGCGGTAGAGTTGGATAGTTCAACTTCGAGCAGTTCCTCTTCTACTTCCAACATTAGCCGTTCGTCATTATGCTGAAAAAGGGAGTCATCAATGGTTGTGACTGTTTCCTCAAGCCATTTCTCTGATTCAAGCCACTGCTCTAAGGCCTTTTTCTCAGAGGCAAGTTCTTCCTGGAGTTCAGATATTTGACGTTCAAGCCGTTCAATTTTCCCTTTCCCCTCCGCAATATCAGTTCGCAGAAGCGTAAGATGACCTATGAATTCCCAGCGATCTTTTTTTGCAAATGCTGAAGCTCTAAATGGTCGTGCGCTTCATCCCGACGGCGCTGCGTGTCAAATAAGAAGCGACTGGTGAAGTGTATTTACCCCAGGCATCCAATTGTCAAGTCCCGAAGTGTAGGGGGCATGTCGGGATCGGCTGATTGAACGATCCGCAGGAAGGGCACGGCTCGCATTATCCAGAGTGGACCTCTCAGTAGGCAAGGAAGCTCCGATGAGGCCATCAAGAAAGTCCAGCGCCGAAGCCAACGTCAGCATCGGCAGGGAAGCAGTAGTTTTTCCAGTTCCTTGGCTGGGGAGAGGCACCCTTGTTTCGACATCATTGGTCACTGGTTGCTTTTCAGGCCTTGGCGGAACAGAGGAGGGGCTTTCTGGAGCTGGAAGATCAGCCGACGGAAGGGTTGCCGCCGGTAGGGAGGCCGACACGTCAGTCACGGGAGGAGGAGTCGTAGCCTCCATTGACGGAGCATCTGTCGTCCGACGAGCAGTCCTTTCAGCCGCCCTTTCAGCTAAAGTACGAAGCGGGATATCTTCCTCCGAGTCAGAAGAAGTGTCGATGATAACGGGACGGCCTATCCCTTGTTTGCATTTCTGCAGAAAGGATTATGCTGGTAATTAGACAAAATTGAATATTGGAGGAGCCAAGTACAACAAGAATTGCCAGAAGCAAACCTTGGAAACAGGAGGAGTCAGTGTTTCATGTTTCCTCTTTGATCGACGGAGCAGAGATGGGACCTCGATCTCCTCTTCTTCCTCCTCTAGAGCAGCAGCAGTAGTTTTTTGCACTAAGGGAGTATGTAAGGTCGACATTATTACAGGACTTACATGGTGTTTTACCTGTTTTCCTTTCTTAGTAGACGATGGTTCAGGCAAAGAGGCGGCCGGCCCGGGAATTCGCAGAAGCCAGACGCCTATGGAGGCAGAGAACAGGGCTCCACTCAGTAGCCTCCACCATAGATCGAAGTTCGGAGAAATTTCCAACACCACCTGGAAGGGTTTAAATTCAAATGACCTCAGAATAGCTTGGGTGCTCTCGGCTAAAGTCTGTACGTCTTCAGCTGATAGCACCGGTCTCACAGAGAAGGAGGAAACGTGCCCCGGATCTGCGGGAATGTCCTGTATCAGCCCAAATTGGCGGGATAAATAGTGGGGATTGTACCTCTCACAAGAGGTCTTAGCACTCCGAGCTCCAGGCTTGGCCCCCAGGAGAATTTCCCAAAGGCATAGGATTAAGCCCATAGAGTTTCTCGTGTTGCCTCGGGGCTGTCCGATAGATTTTTCAACCAAAGGGGGCCCTCTTGGCTAGCAGCATACGGAAAGAAAATAATACCATGGAAGTCTCGACATCGATAAAGATACGAGACGATGGTTTTGGCAAAAACAGTATTTACGGGGACCCGAAGTAGCCGATAGCTAGTCGCTTGTTCGGGAGAGTCCTCCTGGGTGCCTGCAAGTCGACTGATGCCAGAGTTGGGCAAATACTGATACAGCCAGAGTTGGGCAATCCAGAGCGGACCCCTAAGGTTGGTCGGGTCTTCTCCAACGGCAAGAGCAATTATCAGCTGGTTAATGGTGTGGTAGACTAAGGCGAGGACTAGAGAGGTAAGGTCACAGCGCCGCTTGCTCCGTAAGAGAGCCGATACATAGTATCGGTACTCATTACTGACGCCGGCAGAATGGGAACAGATGACATACTTACATAGCCAAAGCCATAGGAAGGCTGCTTGTTTTTTATTTGAAGGAGTATCCTCCACCCCTCGTTGAGCGTTGATGAAATTGCCGTATGAAGAGGAGGCCTTGTCCAGACGAGCCTCAATGAGCCTCAATGGCTGGTAAGCTTTCTTCATCATGAAGCCTCGGGATCTCATCGCCTTCACATCGGAAGCTGAGTATGGTGCAGATGTCAAGAATGGTAGGGGAGAACATCCCATGCGGAAAAATGAAGCCGTTTATCGCCGAGGACCAAAAGGGAAAAATGGCGGCAGACAGGTTGCGATTAAACGCCATCTCGAAGTTGGTCATCATGATGGCGCCCGAAATTCCCCATTGCGCCCAAATGGCCCCAAATCGGGCGTAGCAGCGGTCTCGCCATTCTCGGTAATTCTTGAGTTTGCGGGGCCAATGACGAAAAGAAGAGGGAAGAGTGGTGGTTGTAAAAGTATCCTGTTGCAAAGGGAAAGTAAAATCAGCCGGCAAAACAACACCGCAGGTGTTTAGCGGTAACCTCTGCAGGTAAGAGACGCGGGCCCAAGGCAAACAGTTTGGCATCGGCTTGGACTAGGGACAGAATATTCTTATCGGTAGGGGTTGCCATTGCGATGTTGTTTTACCAAAAGGAAATTTACAGTTCGCAAGGAATTAGGGCAAGAAGGTTAAGGATCGATGAATTACTCAAGCAGTAGAATTTTGAAGGAGATAGAAGTCATAGGAAGTGAGGAGTTCCGATTGGGGACCACTGCTATTTGTAGGGAAGTTTGAAATTGAGCCGTTCGCGGGTTCTAAGGCCGAGGCGTCACAACAATTCCACAACGTTCGGGACGTTTCGGTTTTGTCAGAAAAAGAACGGCTGCCATTAAGAGTTGTACGATTCCCATCGTTTTGTTGACTCGCGTCTGCTGAAACAACGGGACTCAGGGGGGCATGTGTTGACGTCAACTTTGCCGAGCCGACACAACGGTTACTTTGAGCCGATGCCGATTTGATAAATTGGGACGAGCCGATAAAGTCAAAATTTCGAGTAGCCGATGGTCATGGTCAACATCGGCACCATGAAGCCGATAAGAAGGAAAACAGATTCCTGATCTTTCGGCGCAAGTATTCCGCACGACCGTTGGGAGTATCTTTGGCCGGAAGAAACTCCACGATTTGCTAAGGGCTCGTTTGCAGCAAGTATAAAATTGGAGCAGTGCCCAGAACCAAGACACACATCATCCAGCAACGTACAACTTCAATTTTTCTACTTCATCGTCATTTACAACTTTTTAGTCTAGAATCTCGTTTTTCTTATAGCTTTCTTACTGGTTTGTTTTAGCTTTTTCTCTACCGTTTTGTTTACAGCTTCCTGTTCATCTTGTTTCAATATCAGACGTTTTCTGTACTTTCGTTTAAGCAAGTTAATACAAGCATCATTCTATTTTCCTAGAAAGGTTCTTCCGTTGAGCATTCTCAACTGACTTTCTTGAACCCTTTCTATAGTAAGTTCAAGGAACCCGATCTCTGATTCAAAAAAGATCTAATACCATTTTCTGTTTCACCATATCGGATCGTTTGTATTTATCGGATGTGAAGCCAATCCCCGTTTGCATCGGCTCCCTATTTTAACAACAACAATAACATATCATACTCTTTCTTTTTAATCGTATCTAAATTTCATATTTTTAATAATTTTTTATTATATTTAAATAAATTTATCGCAATTTAATTATTGTCTAATTACACTCTTGACTTCACTCTAAATCATGCTTTTTTTTTTTTAGACAATTTTTACTAACACTATTTTTGTGCTCACAAAACTACTGATGGGAAGACAAAAAAACTGATAATCCTTACCGAAGATAATCTTTGGTACGGATTAACGTTATGAAAAAGAAAAAAAATAAGAAAAGAAAAACTGAATTCCTGAGGTCCTCGCTCTCTGGAGCACGTTTTTTTTTTTTTTTTTCTTAAATCGAATTTCGTTTTTCCTCAATTTTACATTCCTCCCCTCTTGGGCTGATCTCTCATTGCCCCGTTGTGCGTGTGAAACTGGAGAGGAAGAGGAAGACTGGAAGACTGCAAGATGGGTATGGTGATCTACACAGTTCCTTTGTTGCTCTTGCTGCTTGGAGTGGCTTCATTGAGAGCAGAGCAGCAGCAACAACAACTGAGCACTAAAGAATGTGAAGCTCTGGGCTTCACGGGTCTCGCTCTCTGCTCCGACTGTCACACCTTCGCCGAGTATGTAAAAGACCAAGGTGCTTATGCATTTCTCTGAAAAATATTGCTTTTTGTTGTGTTTTAATTCTGGGTTTTGATTGGATTTGTGATTTGGTTATTTGTTTGATTATTGGAGTATATAAGGTTGTTCAATCCGAGGGATTTGGTCCTGATGTATGAGTAGTTGTCTTCATTTTTGAAGCCAAGTTGTGAAAGATTATAGTTTTGTTTTGATGGAGGGCACTATAGCTGTAGTATTATTCGTGCTAAGAAATCTTGATCGTGGTTGTCATTAATTTTTATTTGTTGCTTTCATTTCCATGTCTTGACTTATACAAATGCTTTCATCTGGGGTTTTTATTATTTGAAGAATTGCAAATGTTTTAGAAGGTTAATGCGTACAATACTCTACTTTAAGGGCCTGAACAAGAATAGTTATTTCAGTTTTCTACAGCTTTTGTGACGATCAAGACAGGAAAGGGGTATAAATTCAAAAAAAAAAAAAAAAAGTCGACCTTTGCAATTGAATATATTTCTTTATATATTTTTATGAATAGCATGCTTTTCGAGATTACTCAGAGGTACTAAGATTGGGGTTTTCTACGATAAGTTCACCAACTTAATTGCTATTTTACCCATATAGCTTCCTTTTCCTTCATTGGTTGATATTTGTGGTTCATACAAGTATGAAGTAACAGGTGCAGAACATTGGGAAGTTTGTCCTGTTAATGTGATAAAGTTGCTTTTGTGGGCTAGAAATCCATAGTCCTGAATAGTGTTGGACAGGGAAGTTGTCAAGTCTTTTTTAAGACAGAGAGGATGGAAAAGGTTTCTTACTAGTGACCAAATAATGTAAATCTCTGTGCAGTTAGAGTGCTTAAATAGGATTATAAGATGTATCTAGAAGGTCATCGATGGATAAATCTCTTAACTTTGGGTACGGTCCCCTTGAATACAATCCCTCAAAACCAAGCATCAGAATTAACAGTTCTCTTAACTAATTCAGCAATGTAGACAGAAATTAAGCTGCAGAACCAAATTGGCCAGTTAGCACCCTTATATTCTCATAGCCTTCTCAGTTGTGACAATGATAGTAGGCATGTATACTTTGATCTATTCCTTTTATCATATGCCATTCCTTTTGATGGGGTTATCTAGCAGTCATTTTGAGTGTATCTAAAAAGCTAAAAAGCAATAAAAGAAACGTTTTAGTGGGACAAGTGTCATGAATTTACATGTGACTTGATTGAGTAAGTATACCTTGCCAGTCAATTATGCACGTTTATTTCAATGGTGACAGAAGCTTAGAGTATCACAATGCTAGACCAGAACAATCTAAAGAAAGAAAGAAAGGAGGAAAGAAAGAAGCAAAGAAATGCCAAGAGAAAGGCTGAGACTTTAATTCAAAAGTAACTGATTTTGTGCAACATTGAATTTGGAATGTTCTCCTATTTCTTTTGCTATACTGAAGTTTTGACATTTCTTCATATTTATGATCTTTTGTAGTCATTTTTTCTATATTTAGGGTATATTTGGATTAGCATTATAAAATCATCAAGTATGATTTTCAATTTTATAAAAAAATTGTGGGTCCAAGAACCCACAATATGATGTACTGGGAGTAAGCAACAAAAATGCCAATATTTCACAAATAAAATTCATTTTTATCATATATGTTTTTTCCCCCTGAAAATCAACCCCAAAACAATTTTTGTTTTTTGAATCCTAAACCAAATATACCCGTAGTATGTGTAACATGTAAGGATGTTATGTACCAAATTGCATGAAGATGTTTGATGACATTGGTGAAGGTGTGACAGCAACGTAACCCCCAGCAGGGCAGAAGAAGGTCAATTCTAGGCTAAGACGCGGCATTCTTTTCTTTCATTTTTCATTTTTGTTTCCTTTTTGCTTATAGGAAGGAGTGTTGGATTAAGGGTGGCAGAGGCAAGTTCTATATAAGAAGTCTACCCAATATACCTCTGTAAAGAATCCTGACTTATTTCTTTTTCTTTTATCCCATGTAAAGCTAAAATGTTTTAAGTAGCTTAGTTTGAGATAAGAGTGTATGGTTGTGAATAGCAGACTTTCTATTGCCATCCTTGACTAAATTTTGTTGTCATTTGGCATTCATCTATATGCTCTTTTTTCTTGGAAAATAGTAGAGTGGATATGCATACAGCTCTTTTTGATCACCTTCTATAACGAAGTTCTCTGCCACTTACAGGATTGCAACTGACTAACTAGTAACTACCGTATGTACTTGTACTTTATTTACTGCTTATTGTTTGCCAGGAGAAGTCCAGCATTGACCTCAACCTTGATGGATGCTTTGCTAATTTTAGCTTCTTGTGATTAAAATAGAATTCTTATAAAGAAATTGTTTAACTCCCCCCCCTCCTCCTCCTCCAAAACAAATTCTCAGTGACGATGTGTTAGCTCCATTTGGTGAATGGTGACATATCAATTCCTTTTGAGGTTATGCCTTGTAATGTTAAACACCATTAGTCTAACAAAAGTTGTTACTTCTGTTTTGTTCTGCATGAATTTCTTAATCTATGTGCATCGTTTCACTTATTTGTACTCACATGAGTTGTGATTTAATACTGCAGAATTGGTATCTGATTGTCTGAAGTGTTGCACAGAAGATTCCGATGATGCCACAAGTAAGGTAATGCTAAATTAAATGGTTGGCATGCTGTCTCCTTTAATATCCGAATTCATGTTTGACTTTGTGTTGCTCATTGAGATCGATATGTATCAAATCTGCCTTTTGGGTTCCTGGTTTCTATTTGTAGTGTTTGTCTTGCTCTATGGGTCTATGTGGAGATTGTGGACCGGGAATAGGTAAAGAATGTGTCAGTTTGTAAGAAAGATGGGTTCCTGTATTCAGGCATAATAATAGATCCATGGTGCATACCAAGACTGTGACCACCAAGTAGGAAAGGAATATGGGGTTACTATGTTTTGAAACTTGTGTTTCTTTGTCACTTGTATTCTTGGACATTGTTTCTTAAAATAGGTAGTCAAGTTTAAATCACCAACCACACAAGAGTGTGCACATGTCCACATATTCACCCTTTTTTCTATATATATGTCCTTGACTTAACTAAAGGTAGCAATTCTTAGTCAACATGTAGCTTTGGTTTGCACCATCAGATGTCAAAACATATTTGATATACAGAAGTAAAATCCTAGTCAGTTTCCCCTCCTTTGTCTAAACAATGCTACCCTTATTTCCTAACAATTATTGTTGGAATCCAATATAGTTATTATGCTTTGGCTCACAGAATGCTGCTTTTGAGCGGTGGAGAGAAGGGAGAGGATGGAAATAGAGGAGTTGACTAGCAGCTGATTGCTGATGGCAATGATAGAGAGGAGAGAGAGTGGAGATAGAAGAGAAAGAGGGGGAAAGGGGTAAAGAGGAATGTTGGCCACAGTTATTTGGCAGAACTGTAGTGAAAAAGAAGAGTTGAGAAGTTGACATTGGAAAAATAGTTTCAGGCTTCAATGGGCTTGAATGCAGCTCAACTTCTCTGCTGCTCAATTGCCATTTGATGGAGTACTAATACAATGTCAGACTAGATAATGGTGTGGGGTAGATATTTTAGGAACTCAGCTTCCATAAGGATATGTCATTTAAAATTAATTTTATTATTCTACTGCAATTCGATGAGATATGGTGGTGGCAGTGGTAATGGAGGTGATAGTGATGGTGATATTGGTGCTAGGGCTAAAAATTAGAGGAAGTGAGATCAGAAAAAAGGACAGCAGGTTTCTTGGTAAATCTTGAATTGAAAAAAAGAAACGAAGGACTTGTGCCCTTCTTCTGGGGGAATGCCATCTACAGGTAGGCACAGGACCGGGTTCATAGGAGGATTTTTTCATGTAATATCCTTGTGAATAGGCATAGAAAGCCATTTGAAGGCCTCTTATGGTAGTTTACCTCCCACTTTGTACACAAATTGTGCACTTCTAATCCATATTCTCATATTGTACATGCTTGTGGCACTAATTCCAGTGTGAAGGACTCATGCAAAATGATTTTAGTCATGTGTCTTGGATGTGGATTTTTCAGAATCAAAGAGTATATTCCCTGTCCTTAATCTTATCTTCTTTTGGTTTTTCCCCTTTTTTGTTGATGTTGTGCATCCCTTTAATTCCGTGCCCATCTTTCTATGGTGATTTATGTATTGGGTTGTTTGTTTCCAGGTCTGTTACTGTTGTTGTGGTCTCTAGTTTCAATGGTTATCACGCTTCTGTGGATTATAAAAGACCTATAACTATGCAAATGCTTAACAATGTAAATTCGTGATCTACATGTACAAAGCTGCAGTATTTTCTTGCATGTTGTCATTGTGGTTTCTTTCCAATTTTTGCGGAAATTTGCTTTTGAGTAGATGCACTCTTGAATGGTTCTATAACTGTTGTTGGCGCATTTTAATAGCCTCAAGCATTTGCTGTTTCTTGTATAATTCTTCTTGTGCTTCACAAGGGTGCATACAGATTATGGGGCACATTTGTCTTTGCTATTTGTTCTTGCAACAAGTTATATGTTGCTTAGATTCACCTTTTTGGTTCTTTGTTTTATAAATGTTATTAAAAAATTTTAACTGCAATACCTCAAATCCATAATGCAAATGTAGGTTATTTACTCCGGAGCAATCCTGGAAGTCTGCATGAGAAAACTGGTATTTTATCCCGAAATTGTGGGTTTCATTGAAGAAGAAAAGGACAAGTTCCCTTCTGTTAGAGTTCAATATGCTTATAACTCACCGCCCAAGTTGGTCATGCTGGACGATGACGGTGAAACTAAGGAAACAATTAGGTGAGATATTATTATTGCTATTGGTCTTGGTATTATCGGAGATTTGCCAAAATTTTTGTATTGTTAAAGTAAAGAAATCAAGCCTAAATGTTGGGTTATCTGATAAACGTAAAAAGTTAACTAGTAGGTGGATCATTGCTTGGTCGATGCACTATCTAGCAATCAATTTACACCTAGTTTCTTCTGCTAACTATGCTGAAGAAATACATGTTGATGTGGAATTGGATGATTTGCTCCATAGTTAAAGAATTAGAGGAATCACATTGTTGTACCATTTACTGGATATTTTAACCCCTTTTGCTGTTTTATCCTGCAGAATTGACAACTGGAAACGTGAGCACATACTGCAGTTCTTGAGAGGGAAGGTTAAGCCATCGTCAGATATCTAAGAATGCCAAATCATTTTCCTCCTTTCAAGAAGTCAGCACATGATGCAGAGTAGAGAACAGACACATGCTGCAGAGTAGAGGACAGACATTCCGTCTGGGATTGTTTTAGTTTTGGATTCTATATGTCGAAGTGACTTCTTGCTTTTTGTAACACTCTAGTTTCTTTTTTCAGATTACACCTTCCCTTTCTAAAGGTTCCATTAATCCCTTGATATCAATGAAATGAATAATACTGTGTAAGGAGTGCCCAAATATGTAGACATGGCTAAAGGGCTCGTTCAGCCGGAGAACTGGCTTGAAATGGCTCAATTTGATATCATAAAAATCTATAAAAAAAATATTTATAATATATAGAAAGATAAAAAAGATCAGGATAAAGAATTTTACTAATTAAAAAGGCAACATAAGTTATAGCAAGGGAAAAAGGAAAATCATAAAAGCCATGGCAAGGAAAGTAAGAAATCTACTGCTTACTTTGTATTTCTCCGCTCAATAATAATAATAATAATAATAATAATAATAATAATAATAATAATTATTATTATTATTATTATTATTATTATGAATTATTTGAATCTTTATTAATTAGTGGAGGCTTCACTAATTATGGATTTATGTGAATTATTATAAAAGATTTTTATGGATGTCCACCATTTATTGGAGACACCACTAATTGAGATTAGTGGAAGATGATGTATGCCATGATGTATTCCACTAATTAGAGCTCTATAAATAGAGCTATTCTCTAAGCTTGTAATACACCATTATTTTTTAAAAGAAAGATTAGTGAAAGAAAGATTAGAGAAAGAATTGTGAGAGAAAGAAAGAGAGAAGTTTGAAGAGAAATTCTTGTGCAAAGAATAATTAGAATTTTCTTAGTGTGTAGTGTGTAGATTTTATTCTAACACTACCCTAATTTTATAACACGTTATCAGCACGAGTCTCTATCGGTACAAAAATCAGAAGACTAAGCACGAGTTTCTGTCGTTAACAAAACCAGAAGATAGGTACGCATTTATTGATCTCTATGGCTAATCTCGATAAACTCGAATTTGTAACCCTTGATATTTTTGAAAAAAATTATATTTCATGGGTTCTCGATGCAAAAATGCATCTAAATGCTGAAGGCCTTAGTGAAACTATTCAAGCAAATAATAGTGCATCTGCACAACACAAGGCTAAAGCTTTGATTTTTATTCGTTGTCATCTCGATGAAAATTTGAAAATGGAATATCTTACCGAAAAAGATCCATATGTCCTGTGGGTAAATTTAAAAGAAAGATTTGACCACCTGAAGATGGTCGTACTACCCATTGCACGGTATGAATGGTTGCACCTGAGGTTGCAAGATTTTAAAACCGTGAATGAATATAGCTCCGCAATGTATAAAATTACATCTCAATTAAAATTATGCGGAGAAAAAGTGATTGATGAAGATATGTTGGAGAAGACATTCTCCACCTTTCATATCTCAAATATTGTCCTGCAACAACAATATCGAGAAAAGGGGTATACAAAATTTACAGATTTAATTACTGCCCTCCTCATTGTAGAGAAGAATACTGAGTTATTATTGAGAAATCATGAAGCCTGACCAACTGGCTCAACAGCACTCCCAGAAGTGAATGCTGTTGGCTCCAACAGAAGCCATCGTTATAGTCGTGGTCGTGGCCATGGCCGTGGCCGTGGTCGTGGTTATGGTCGTAGACACGCTCGATATTTCCCTTATCACAATTATAATTAAACTGTGAGAAATACTGGCCACCTGAAGTGGAACAGAAAAGATCATAAGGAAAAAGAAAAAGAAATTGAAGAAAAACATGAGGATATATGTTATAGATGTGGCATGAAAGGTCATTGGTCACGAAACTGTCGTACGGCTAAGCATTTAGTTGAATTATATCAAGCTTCATTGAAAAATAAAAATGTGGAAGCAAATTTTTTTCAACATATAATAAATGATGCTGATGATGATGATATTGATCCTGAAAATCTTAATATCAATATTACTCATATGATGTATCGGATTTTTTTGAACACCCAGACGGTAGGATAGACCATTTAATTGGTGATGGCGGTGCCCAGAAGAACTAAAGCCTCACCCTGATATTTTTGTTTTTTCATTTTCATTTTATTCTAATAATATTTACGTTTGTATATATATATTTGTGTTCAGATGGCTGTTGTTAATGATGATGTATGCATTATTGATAGTGGAACTACACACACCATATTAAAAAATGAGAAATATTTTTCTGATCTCAAAATGGGAGAAATAAATATTTATACGATAAACGGTAGTGCAAATGTGATTGAGGGCTCCGGAAGAGCTAGTATATTGTTGCCTAAAGGAACAATAATTATTATTGATAATGCACTATTTTCCTCAAAATCCAGAAGAAATTTATTGAGTTTTAAAGATATACGCAGAAATGGGTATCATGTTGAAACAAATGAGGAAAATGGGATTGAGCATCTTTTTATTACTCAAATGCATTTTGGTAAGAAATCTGTATTAGAAAAACTATCATCTTTTTCTACTGGCCTATATTTTGTAAAAATACGTACAATTGAAATTCATCATCTAGTAAACCAGAATTTTACTGATCCTATTACTTTTAGCATTTGACATGACCGGTTGGGTCATCCGGGATCTACCATGATGAGAAGAATCATTGAGAATACACATGGTCATCCTTTAAAAAATAAAAGGATATTAACATCAGAAAAATTCGCATGTACTGCATGTTCCCTAGGAAAATTAATTGTTAAACCATCACCAGTAAAAGTAGGAGCTGAAAGTCCTACATTTCTCGAACGGATTCACGGAGATATTTGTGAACCTATTGATTCACCATGCGGACCGTTCAAATATTTTATGGTCTTAATTGATGCATCATCCCGATAGTCACATGTATGTTTATTATCTACTCGCAACCTGGCGTTTGCGAGATTAATTGCTCAAATAATTAAATTACGAGCACAATTTTCTGACCATCACATTAAAAATATCCGTTTGGATAATGTTGGTGAATTTTCATCACATGCTTTTAATGCATATTGCATGTCAATTGGGATTAACGTTGAATATCCTGTAACTCATGTTCACACACAAAATGGTCTTGCTGAATCTTTGATTAAACGATTACAATTAATTGCTAGACCATTATTAATGAAAACAAATCTCTCAACATCTGCCTGGGGACATGCTATTTTACATGTTGCAACACTTGTACGCATAAGACCAGCTAGTTATCATAAATTCTCTCCTTTGCAATTGGCTTTTAGGTCAGAAACAAATATTGCTCATTTAAGAATTTTTGGGTGTGCTGTATATGTTCCAATTGTACCAAACCAACGTACAAAGATGGGTCCTCAAAGAAGAAAGGGGATATACGTTGGATATGATTCTCCCTCTATTATCGTGTATGTTGAATCCCCGACAGAGATGTATTCACAAGAAAATTTGCTTGATTGTCATTTTGATGAATCATTATTCCCTAAATTAGGGGGAGAACCAAAATAGCATAAAAAGGATCTTGCTTGGACAACATCATTAAATTATCTTGCTCCGCACACAAGCGCATGTGAACTTGAAGTTCAAAAGATAATTCATTTGCAAAGCATTGCAAATCAAATGCCGATGCTTTTGTTGACTCTGAAGAGTTACAAAATCGCATATTCCAGACTATAAATGCTCCTATTCGAATTGAAGTTCCAGCGAGAATAAAATATTATACCTATAGTCAGCTGAGTTAAAAACACGCCGTAAGCGTGGCCGACCTCTTGGTTCTAAAGATAAAAATCCTCGAAAGAAAAGAGGATTAAATGATCTAGAAGATCATATTGAAGAAAAGAATGATAAAGACCAAGAGAGAACTGATGACAAAGAACCAGAAGTTGATGAAAGTAACACTGAAATTTCTATCAATTATACCACTTCCGGTAGAAGTTGGAATCGGATAGAAACTGTTATTGATAATATATTTGCATACAATATATCTCTTGATGTTACACAGGATAATGATGATCCTGAACCAATATCAGTTGATGAATGTCGACATAGAAAAGATTGGCTGCAATGGAAAGATACGATTCAATTGGAGTTAAATGCACTGACAAAACATGAAGTCTTCGAACTTGCAGTCCGAACACCAGAAGGTGTAAAACCTGTTGGCTACAAATGGATATTTGTGCGAAAGCGCAATGAAAAGAGTGAAATCGTTCGATATAAAGCACGATTAGTAGCCCAAGGTTTTTCACAAAGACCAGGTATTGATTATGATGAAACTTATTCTCCTGTTGTTGATGCTATTACACTCCGATATCTTATCGATTTAGCAAGACATGAAAAGATAGATATGCGCCTATTAGATGTTGTCACTCGCTTACTTGTATGGAAATTTAGAAAATGATGTTTACATGAAAATCCCCGAAGGATTTCATATGCTTGAAGCATATAAACATTATCCTCGTGAAAATTACTCCATCAAGTTGCAGAAATCATTATATGGTCTGAAGCAATTTGGGCGCATGTGGTTCACACGTCTTAGTGAATATTTATTGAAAGCAGGCTTTAAAAATGACCAGGTATGTCCATGTGTTTTTATTAAAAAATCTGGTTCTAAATTTGTGATATTAGCTATATATGTTGATGATATTAATCTTATTGGAACTCTTGAAGAGCTCCAAGAAACAATTGATTATTTAAAAAGAGAATTCGAAATCAAGGATTTTGGTAAAACCAAATTTTGCCTTGGTTTACAAATTGAACATCTGGAGAGTGGAACATTTATTCATCAATCAACATATATAGCAAAAGTGCTAAAAAGATTTTACATGGACAAAGCACATCCATTAAGTATTCCAATGATCGTCCGATCATTAAATGTGGATAAAGATCCTTTCCGACCTCAAGAAAATGATGAAGAACTCATTGGTCCTGAAGTACTATATCTCAGTGCAATTGGTGCATTGATGTATCTTGCTAATAATACACGACCTGATATTGCTTTGGCTGTCAATTTATTAGCAAGATTTAGTTCTTCACCAACACGACGACATTGGAATGGAATTAAACAAGTCATTCGATATCTCCAAGGTACAATTAATCTCGGATTATTTTATTCAAATAAAACCAGTTCAACATTGATAGGTTATGCATATGCTGGTTATTTATCTGATCCACATAAAGCACGTTCTCAAACGAGCTATCTATTTACATGTGGAAATACTGCTATATCATGGCGTTCTACGAAACAATCTATAGCAGCTACTTCTTCAAATCATGCTGAAGTTATAGCCATTCATGAAGTAAGTCGAGAATGTGTATGGCTAAGATCCATGATTCATTATATCCGAGAAAGTTGTGGATTATCATCAATCAAAGATATTCCAACTCCTCTTTATGAAGACAATGCAGCTTGCATAGCTCAATTACGAGGAGGATATATTAAAGGAGATCGGACAAAACATATTTCACCAAAATTCTTCTTTACTCATGAACTCCAGAAGAAAGGTGAAATTGATGTGCTACAAATTCGGTCATGTGATAACCTCGCAGATATTTTCACGAAGACTTTACCGACTGCAACATTTGAGAAGTTGAGATATAAAATCGGTATGCGTCGGTTTAAAGATTTAAAGGAATCATCTCATCAGGGGGAGTAATAAACAGACCTATAGAATAGCGTACTCTTTTTCCTTCACTAGAATTTTTTTCCCATTGGGTTTTTATCTAGTAAGGTTTTAACGAGGCATATTCTTTATATAATGGATGGACATCCAAGGGGGAGTGTTATGAATTATTGGAATCTTTATTAATTAGTGGAGGCTCCACTAATTATGGATTTATGTGAATTATTATAGAAGATTTTTATGGATGTCCACCATTTAGTGGAGACACCACTAATTGAGATTAGTGGAAGATGATGTATGCCATGATGTATTCCACTAATTAGAGCTCTATAAATAGAGCTATTCTCTAAACTTGTAATACACTATCATTTTGTGAAAGAAAGATTAGTGAAAGAAAGATTAGAGAAAGAATTGTGAGAGAAAGAAAGAGAGAAGTTTGAAGAGAAATTCTTGTGCAAAGAATAGTTAGAATTTTCTTCGTGTGTAGTGTGTAGATTTTATTCTAACACTACCCTAATTTTATAAGTTATTATTATTATTTATTATTATTATTATTATTATTATTATTATTATTATTATTATTATTAAAAACTCTATTAGGCTTGTATTTGAAACGAAGTTGGCTTGTATTTGAAACATAGTTGTTAATCGAAACTGTAAAGATAAAGATAATAATAATAATAATAATAATAATAATAATAATAATAATAATAATAATAATAATAATAATAATAATAATAATAATAATAATAATAATAATAATAATAATAATAATAATAATAATAATAATAATAATAATACCACGATGTAAAGTATTCAGCAAAGGAAATTAAAAAAAAAAGGATGGAAAACTAGAACTATTGTAAATATCAACATATAATAGCAGCAACAACTAGAAAGCTGGATAAAAGATCAAGTAGTACAAGTTTTGTTGCTTGAAACCTATATTTCAGGATATATGTACAATGTATTACCACTGTCTTAAAATATATGCTTTCAATCTTATTTGTTAAATTGCCTATCTTAAAAATGCTCTTTAAACGGCAATAAAACCAAGGTCCAAAAGAAGGATTTAAATTAAGAGTTGATCAATATCAACTGTATAACTTTATTCATTTGGAAACAAATTCCTTTAATTTTTTTCTTTTTTTTAGAAGGGAAGAGGAGAAGATAAGGAGTGGAGGAGAAGATAGCGGAAAAGGATAGAACGTAATCCTGGTGTTGAACTCGAAATCTAAGTCTCGAGTAATAACTTTCCTATCACTAAGATAAGTTATTATCGATATTAGCTAGTAAAAGTTATATTCCCATATATGTATACCCGTGTATTGCATGGCATTGTTGTTGCAATACAGTAAAAATATTTGCACAAATATTGTCTTCCAAACTTGTTCAAGAGTTTAATTTTCAATAATAAAATTACATAATGAGAAACGAAAACCAAATTGTAAATAGCAGGAATGAATAGTTAAATTGTGTAGCAATAAACTCAAACCAAACAAAAGAGATGAAAAATAAAAGTTCTAGCATGGGAAAGAGAGAAATCTACTTACATTGTATTTCTTGTCCGAATTGAATTTTTCTGTCTACTTCGTTCTCCACATCTTCAACCTGCAAAATGCCTTGTACTTCCTCTGCTTGCTATTTTCCACCTTTAACCTCATTATTTTCTTCCTCCTTTTCCACAATACTTCAAGTTTGAGACTACCACTATAAGAAAAATGCACTTTAGCGATGGAAATTAGTGACGGCTTTGTTGTCGTCGCTAATTTCGACAGAATAGCAACGGTAAATAAAATTTTTAATTTAACTTAGTTTTTTAAAATTTATCAGATAGCTATAGCTAATTCCTCGCTAATTAGTGAGGGTTTCTCAACCATCGCTAATTAGCGAGGGATTAGTTACGGATTATCATCCCTCACTAATTAGTGAGGGATTAGCTATAACGTACGTAATTAATACTAATACTAAATTAATTATTCAAATGCCGTAGCTAATCCCTTGCTAATTAGCGAGAGATTAGTCACGACATTTGTGATTATTCATTAATACTAAATAATTGTTAAAATGTAGTCGCTAATTCGTCGGTAATTTGACGGATTATCAACTATCACTAATCCATCGCAAAATCCTTGCAAATCCGTCACTAACCTACAAAAAAATATACTACATAATTAATATAAAGAATAGAAAATTACAATAATATCAATAGCTTAGTGGTGGAGCACGTGCTCCACCACAACAAGGACGCGAATTTGAGCCCCGTGTCTGACATAATCTCATAAAATTATCTGGTGGGTCCGGTTGGGTATGACTAGTTGCCAGGTCGAACCCATTAGGCTAGGTCATAGCTAATTAAGTTTTTTAAAAAAATAAAATTCGTTGGCTGTAGCTAATCCGTCACTAAATTTCATGACGGCCTTAATTGCAAATTTAATTATAAATATCACTAAAATTAAATAGCCGTCACTAATCATATTCTGTTCGTGACGGATTTTCGTTTCGTCACTATTTGTGACGCCAGTTTTAGCGATTGTCAAAATCCATTGTTAAGTCGTCACTAAACTCAATTACCGACGGATTTGACTATTGTTAAATTGCTTTTTTCTTGTAGTGTACCAACTCCTACCCATTAGGCAATATGCCACCGAATGAAAAATGAAGCGAGAAGAAAAAAAACTAAATTCATTCTAGGAAATAAAACTATTATTTCAAATAAAAAGCTAGAATGAGGAAATTTTTGCTTGCAATTCTCTCAAAGCATTCTTGGTTAGCAATAACTTTGAAGAATGCAGGTTCTGTTGTGGCCATCAACTCTTTTATATAATAGTGAATCCATATGCATAACTTACCTCTCTCCCGAGCTTCCCTGCCTTTAGGTTTTAACCCTAGTTATGGCAGTTATTTTGTCTTCGATTCTTGATCCACCTTCCCTAGGTTGGGGATGTGAAAATCTTTTGCCTCACTTTTTGTATCAACTTCTTCAATGCCTTTTTCTTCATTTGGTTGTTACCCTCTCTCTTCATATAAGGGTCAGCTGACACCTATCCTAACCTTTACAAGATATTAATGCTCAATTGACTTAATACTTTAAGTTGGCTTTGATGAGCAAGTTTACCTATGGTAAGCTAGCTAGGAAAGCCTTGTGCAAAGAGATTCCAATAATTGGTCTGAAAGGCTATGTTGGTGTCGGATGGCTTGATTACTGTTATGTTTTGATTAGACCTATGCTCAAAGAAGATTATATTTGACTTTGGCTAAAAGGATTTTGGAATTTGCTATGGATTCCAAAATGTGTCCTTCAATGGCCTCTAAGGTTTAGGATTTCCAAAGAACCATCTGTGGTTCCTATTTGGGTATCTTTGGAGCATCTACCGTTACATTTGTTTAGTAAAGAGATTCTCTATGTAATTGGTTTAGTTAGCATTGGTATGTAGGCTGACCCACATGGTTTCGGGTTGTGTCGGGCCAGTCCTCGTGGGCCATGTGGGCTGGTCCCATGCATAGGCAGGCCGGTCCGTGCTCAGCCTAAGGCCAGAAACCCTGGGCCTTGTTGGCCGTACCCTAGGCTAATGAGGCCCGCGGGTTGGGCGAGAGGATCCCAGGCCTATCCTCTTTCTCGTTCTTTATTTTTTCGCTTAAATTAATTAAAAATTTTAATGTACACTTATTTTGTAAATTTTTATTATTACTTAAATAATACGATTATTTAAAATAATAAAAAAGCCACCTTGAAGTGGTGGGGGGTTTGACTTGGAACTCTATCAGTTTTATTAATTAATAAAATAAAGATTACATAAGAGAGGGACTTGATGCCTATACCTCTTAAAAATATTACAATAATCAAAATTTAAAAATAGAATAAATATTCTAAAAATAAAATTAAATAATTATATAATATTACTTATCCTAAATTCCTAATTATTCGAATACTAAACTAACTATTTAGCTCACTTCATTCTTCATTTGAGTTATTGTCAACAATCTACGAATTGGCCGTTCTATCTTTGGTTGCAAACCACCTACTGCAACACATTAACATCTCCAAAGTATAAGGAGCCAATCGAGATCTTCTTTCATCAATTATTTAAGCGCTCTCACTAAAGACGCTTTTTGATAACACCGTGGAGATATGTGGTGTCAAAAGATCACGTGCCACTTTAGATAAAATTGAGTATTGATTTACATGAACCTTCTACCAATTACAAATGTCAAAATGTTGATCCTCATTTTCTACCAGAGGTTGCATCTCGTAAATTACCATCTTATTATAGGTGATAAATGATCTTCTTTGACATTTCAAAATACCCCATGGATTAAATGCTGATAAAATCGAAGAGATAGATCTTCGTGGTGGTTGAAATTGATTGTTAGATGATGATGATGAACCTTGCCTACTTAAAGTAGCATAACTAAAATAAGAAAAATTCAAACTCATACAAATTATACATGTCAGATAGAGCTTTAGTCGTTTTATCATTTTATACCTTTTATCTTGCATTGCCTAAGTATTGGAGATTCATCAAAATCTAATGTTTCGTAGAGATATTCAATAATACTATGAAATTTATAAGTTTTTACTCGACGATGTAAACACAATGCCACAAAATATAAAATACAAATATTTTCGTAATATTTTTTATATTTTTTAAACATACTTTTTATAAAATTACCATGTGGGGGATGATTCATATACTCATTAAAAATATTTACTACCTTAACATGTGTGGGGAGAATATAATAAGTAGTGGGATAATAAGATCACGATAAAATTTTGGTTGCTTCTTTAAAAGTAAATAAAAATGTTGAAAGTGCAAAATAATTTTCAAAATGAGTTTCAGTGAGTTAGGTTGAAAATTATTACTATTACAAATTCAATAAGCTGATTTTGAAAAGGTATAATACTTTCAAACATATCAAAAGTTGAGTTCCATATAATTTTACAATATAATCTAAATTTTTTAAAAGACAAACCCTGTTCTCGGCATAAAACCTTGAAATTTTAAAGTATAGTTGGAGAAGTTTTAATAAATACAACAACGTTTCTAATTATATTAACAATATCATCAACATATCCTTCCTTAACACACAAATTAAATATATGATGAGCACACATAATATGAAATAAAATACCATCTAACATAAGATTCAAAGTATTTTTCAAAATTGTTATGGTAGAATCATTATTTGAAGCGTTATCTAAAGTTATAGAAATAATTTTATTTAAAATCCTATATTCACGATATGTTTGAGAAATCATTCTAACAAAACTAGTACCTACATGAGGATATTTAAATAATTTTAAAAAATAGTTATTTTTTGTACTAACTAATCATGATATATCCAATGATATGTAATGTACAAATAAGACTTATTAGTAATTGCAATCCAACTATTACAAGTAAGAGCAAATTTCCAATTATAAGAATCAAACATAACAATAAGACATTCTTTCATTTCTTTATATATCTTTATTATATCATTTTTTAATATTGTTTTAGGAATCCTTTTCCATACAGGTTGGTAGTTGTATTACATGTATTGTTCATAATGTGAATTTTCTGCAAAATTAAAAAGTAATTTAGTTTGAACAATCATTTTAGCAAATCCATTTATATTTTTTTTAATGATCGTATTGAAAATTATTTGTAATTTGATCTCCTGTAGTATGAATTTCTTGTTGTTTAAGTAAATTTTTTAACCAATCATTATGTGACCTTTTTATATATCTAATTAACGTTTCTGTCCCTCCTCCATTCTTATGTGCATATACCGCCTTACAAATTTTACATGTTACCATATCATTATCATTATCCTTTTTCAAAAAGATTTCAAATTATAGACGTTTTTGTTTTAGCTATAACTTTCATAGTTTCACCATCATCTTGAGGCATACCCATATTAGATTCATCATGATTAATAGTTAGAGTTGGTTGTACTTGTAAAACACTAATGTTAGGCCTACTAGGGCCTTTATATTCATTATCTATTTCATTATTTATTAAATTCAAAGTTGGATCTATATTGAAATTAAAATGTGCAGATGATTGTGATGAAGAAAAATGATGATATTGATTTGAATTTATTATTTCTAAACGAAAACAATCAATTAAAGTTCAACTAAAAGTTCAAATAAAATGAAATAAAGTATTAACAAATAATGAGTAAGAGAATTGAAATATATAAATAGCTTGTAAATTAACTTAAAAATTAAACAAATAATTAAAACAAATAAGCAACTAATAAAGCTAAAAAATAAGAATGTAAGATTAAGAAACACTACCTAGTTGATGGCCAAGAAACAATAACGTTTTGTGGAGCTTTACTTCTTGTCTTTTTCAAGACTTGAACTATCAATTATTCCGCTACTCAATAATCTTCTAAAATATGAAGACTTTGCTTGAAGAATTGAAAAAATATATTAAAAAAGAAATTCTATTCTAACACTTTTTGTAGAGTGATGCGTGTTTTTTAGTGTAGAAAATATTATCAACAGTCCATAATCAATCAAACTTTAATTAAAATGTTAATCACTAAAGCCACATATACGGACAAGTATACCTATCATATAGCATAGGAAATAGTAAGTACCGAATCCACGAGAACTTGGACTCCCACCTTACTTTACCCTAATTTTTATTATTTAACTAATAAAATAAGAAGAGATAAATAAAACACTGATCTAATATACTAGAGAAAAGGTCAAGTCACACAAGAAAAGTCACAAGGATAATCAAGAAGTGAGAATAAGGAGAAAAGATATATAAATAGATAGAAATCCTTGAATACACAATAATGATTGACTAGCAATTTTTTCAATTAATTATTATTTTGGCATCATGAAGGAATTAAATTAGACCCACTTTGTTTGCAATCCATGTAATCACTATTTTCTAGTTAAATCAGTGAATATATTTTATCTCAACCAATTTACCCAAAAGATATATTAAAATCAATTCTCACATAAATCCTTATATTCTAGATGATTTAAAGCATGAAATTAGCCAATGACTCTATATTCTAGTAATTATCAACTAATCTTTAATTATCTAAGTTCTTTACTCCTAACTCTATTTGCAAGCAAGTTAAGAAATAACAAATATTAAATTAATTAAATTGAGACCACTATCAACCTTTTTTACAAGCAAGTCAACAAGAAGAATCAATCAATCAATCAATTCCTTAATTAAAACAAGTAATTAAATACAAAAAATAATAATCACTTGATCAAAGAACTAAAACTAATACAAAATCATGAATCCAAAAGAATATCCTCTAATGACAATTAAAACATTAATATCAAATCGTCAATAAATTACAAAAAAAAAAAGAAAAAGAAAAAGAAACCACTAAGACAAGTAAGCCTTCTTTTTCGTCCTTGAAATCTTCTTGAGCAACCTCCTCTTCTTCTCCATGATTCTCTTAAATCTTGGTGTTTCTTTAAGAGTTCTATAAAATATTACAATGAATACTCAAGAACTAGAATTACTTTGTACAATATTATTTTCTTATATTTATAAGAGTTTAGATTGCTAAAAAGTGCCCACAAGAGTCATTTTTTGTGGTTGAAAGAGTTCTCAAAAGAATCTAACTAAAATTGCCAAAATTTGCTTGGAAAAAGAAATTCGCCGCCTTAAATTAGCACACGGCCGGTGCCGGCCGTACCTCTGAGCCGGCGCTGACTGTGCCAGCCTTGTTTTCCCAGTGAAGGCCTGATGCCGACCGTACTATGTCATGCTGACGGTTCCCCCCCCCTCTTTTTCTCCTTTAATTCTGCATAAAAACATCAAAACACCTTTCTAAAGGCAAAATATCAAATAGGAAGGAATGTGAATAGTTATTTCATCAAATGTATAACAAAAAGTCTCAAATAATTCAAAAAATATAGGTGAATTTAGCCCCTATCATAGAGGAAATGAAGATATTTGAGGATTATAAGAGAAAGAGGAATGAAAATAAGAGAGTTGGAGAGAATTTGAAAGAGTTCGAGAGAGTTAGAGAGTGTTTGTGAGTTTCGAGGTAAATTGGGAGTATTTATAGAGTTTTGGAGGGTTAGGAGGGAGAATATAGCCATTGGGGGGCCAAAATATAAATAAAAAAAATTCATTTGACTATTTAGGGTTTAAAATGTAAAAAAAAAAAAGAAGATATTTTGACCTTTGGGGGGTCAAAATGAAAAAAAAATATTGGAGAGAATCCTTGGACCGGACCGGCCCCTACCTTGGGACTGGACTGACCTGTTGCAGTGCGGTCAGTTTAGCTCACGGTCCTAGACCGGCATGGCCCGACATGCTAGCCTAGCGGGCCGAACTGGCCTACATGCCATTGTTAGGTTTAGGTATTGGTAAAGTACTCAAAATTGATAAAGTAACTTTCTTCTTAATAAGGCCTAGTACGATAAAAATCCATCTTGAAGCTGACCTAATGAGGGATCATCAACCATAAACATACACATCCATTTCTTATAACCACCAAAATGGTGGGAGTTTTATTAAATTAAATAAAAGGAAAGTACATCCAATATAAAGTAATTACAATCAAAAACCCCCGGATGCCTGCCTTGTGCCTCGACAATATGATTCCTTTGTTTTTTTTCCCTTTTTAATGATCTAATAGAAGTATAATCATCTTGATCATACTCAACAGAAGAATCCTCAACTAAGTCAACATAAAGCTTTGAAACGGGAAAGGACCATTGTGGAGATTTTGAATTCTTTAAAATGATTAAAACGATTAGGTACTCTAGCATACCACTAAGAACATGACTAAAGGAAATACCAAATCCTCTAAGGCAAAGTAATGTTATAAGATATAGTCATCCAAAAGACAAAGATACATTTGGATGCAACCACCAACATGCTAAATATCCTCTACAAAAAATAAATATCTATAACATAATAAAATCATAATCAAAGAGCCTTCCTATCTTATATCTACGAACTTCTGCAGGTTAAAAACATTCGAGAAATATGTGTGATGTGATATTTTAGTGAGTTCCATATGTGCTTATGATATTTCAATTCATTTTCATGATGCGTGGGTTTTCCTTTACAAAATGTTCAAAACTACTTCTACAAAAGTTAAAAACACTCATATAGAATTTAGTAACAAGGTTAATTAGCTTTTAAACACAAAACAATTAGGAACATTCATTGTTCTTATGATTTTCATAGATAACATGGAGGGTCTTTCAACTTTTTGTTACGTGCCCCTTCTACAAGATCTCTCTCTCTCTCTCTCTCACACACACACACACACACACACGCACACATACTCTCTCTTTGTGTAATACCCTCCTAAATTGAGTACTAGAGAATTAAATATTTGATAAAATTTATCCCACTTCATAAATTAACTGCATTATATGTGGCTATTTCATGTATTCCTTATGTGAATTCTCTTAGAGAAAATAAATGTATCAATGTAATTATTTGTATGATTTGTAAAAAGTGATTTATGCACAATTAATTGTTATATTATATATTTGCATTATTTGTAGTGGGTAATATAGTCAAAATTAACTATTGATTTACATCTCAAATAATTTTATATCAATGAATTTCTCTTTTTGAAAAGTGCTCTCTTGAACAAATTTAAATTTATTTAGAAGATTAGTGTCGTTTGATGATTTATAAGTCTTGGTTAAAACCGAGATAAATTTAATTTTGACTAATTGACTCATTAACCCAAGATCATACCCACAACCCATGGGCTATCTTGACCTATTACTAATACAATTAAATCCCAACCTTTAAATTTTTAGCCAATGCATCTCAACCTTTGGATCAAATTTACCCTAGTATAAAACATAATTTTCTCCCCCTTTTCTCTCCAAGTTGGCCGGCCACCCCTTCCTATTTTCTCTCAACTCTCTTCTTCTATTTCTCTTTAAAGAATATGAAGGATTAAAATGGCAAAAATTATCAAAACGAAAGCATGCTAGGAAAACAAAAAATTTACCTCTGTGATTGAATGACTCTCTTCGTACTGGTGTAGATGTCTGTACAAGGATACTTGAGGCTATTAGATCACGTCCTTGCAAACGTCTACTGCGTCTCATTCACGCAAAGCCTTCGATCTTCCGAAATGGTGCCAGTAGCACAGCCGGTGAAGGCTTAAAGATTGGATTTTGACAAGCCTTTGAAGGCTTCGTCGAAAATGCTTGTTGGGTTTCTTTTTGTGATTGAAAAATGAACTCCAAAGTTGTGTAAACCAATTGAAGCCTTCAATTCATTTTTATTTATTTCAGCAGGTCCCCCAAGAGAGAGTCCATTCGTGTGCAAACAAAAAGCATCCATACTTTTTGTTATTTTGCACGCGAAACAACACGGATTCCATCCCGTGTTGTTTTTTTATTTTATTTATTTATTTATTTAATTAAATTAATAATTTATTTTATTTTATTTTATCCCTGGTCTTATTCATTGGGTCAGATAAAATTATTTATTCTTGGGTTTGAACACCCATAAATAATAAATCTCAATTATTTATTTTTTGGGCCTCATTAAATAGCTCAATAAATAATTAACAAGTCCAAATAGATTAATATAAAATTTCTTACCTTTTATCTAGTTTATATCCAGATTAATTTTTTAATTATTCAATTTGGGCCTTGAGCCCTTAATAATTAATTAACTAATTAAACTAGATAAAATAAATACTCTCACTCGAACCTTTTATTTTATTCTAGTTTAATAATAAATTAGACCAATAAAATAAAACTCATAATTATCAAGACCAATTCCTTAACCCAAATCTTTTATGACTTAAGGGCTATTCCGAGGATCAAAAGATGTTAGTGTTATGCCCTAAAGGCAATCGCTTGTACATTGTATATGACACATTTTATTTTAATAAAAGACATTATTTATCTTGCAATTTTTTTGTTTACTTTTGTGTAATATAATTGTTAGATAAAGTCCCTAGTACAACATTGTGTTAAGGAAATCATAATATGAGATTCCTACTACACCGTATAGTGTTAGTACTTAAATAGTCCCTAGTCGTAGTATTAATGATACTAGACATTATTAATGCGTTAAGACTAGCATGTGTTAGACTTCTTAATTTGATTAAGCAGTGATTCTTATATTCGTGAGTATTGAGATACTCAAAGTTAACACGTGGATGCTTGTTAATGGAACAAGTTCATTAGATGACCTAGTTATGAGATAATCATATGAAAAACTATTTAGTGCTAGTGATATAATCTTAATATAGCAAACGTGCAAGTATCCTTAAACTTGAGATCTCCAATGTACTTTGTTTGTTGAGTATTGTGCTTTGATTCCAACCTCTGGAGCCAGATTGAGGGCAGCCTACGGGATAGATATTGGATACATTGTGAGATAAACGAAAGTAGTTGAGAAGGTCAATAAAGGATTCATTACTCCTAATAGTAGGGGTGAATATCTTACGGTCACTTGTAGAAATTACTATTCGAGAAGTCCTTGGCCAAGGCAACTGTGTATTGAAAACAATTCCAATTGATACACATCTAGAGTAGTGGGTTCCTGGTACAAGTACTATTATATTCAGGCCAGAATTAATATATTTTGGAGGGAGTTGGCACTAATTCCGTACTCTAAACTGAATGAGATATTGTATGGTGAAAAGAGTTAATTGCACTGTAGTTTGTTATTGAAGGGCTCATGTCAAGCCACTTGACTTCCTGGACTCTTGGGTGGTCATGATGTGTTGCTAGATACCGCTCATGATTTGGGAATATGGGTTTATTAATTAATGAATTAATAAACCAATCATGATTAGAATTTATATGATTAATTCTAATTAATTATAGATTATTAATCTCAAAGATGCTTGAATTAATTCATATTCGCTACCAATTGAATGAGAAACTTAATAGGTCACACACAATAGAGGATTATATACGTAAGATGTTATTTGATAACATAGTGGGGTTAATTGCGAGAAAGAGAAGTAGTTGTGGCCAAATTATAATTAGTTATAATTTATGCACCAAATTGTAATTATGAGAACTTGATATTTCCAATTACAATTAGAGAATTCTAATTGTTATAGAATTCTCAACTGGAGTGTTTTAAGTAGGCTTTTTCGTGTTCTATAGGATAGACACACGATACCTATTTTGTGTGAGCAACACAAGGAAAACAACTCCACAGAAAAAAAACCCTTCTCTTCTTTTTCTTCTCTCTCGTTTTTGCTGAAAAACAAAAAGAATCCTAGCCGCCACTTTGGTTTATGCTAACACATAAACATCTTGGTGCTTGAGTGTGATCCTTCGTGTGGATTTCTGTTAGAGATAATCACACACTGTGATTATAGTGGGTTGGGTATTCAACTCTCGTGGTGTTTGATCAAGAGGATTGTTGGATCGCACCTCAGACTTGAAGAAGAAAAAAATTTATTTTTCAGACGCTCAAAGAAAGGTAAATCTGTTACCTTTGTTCTCTTTATGTTTTGTTTTCCACACGTATGAGGATCCTGGGATGGTATCTCGTTTTATTTTTTCGCTGCGCCATATATGATATGCATGAGATACCTAACAAAAAACACATCGCCTTAGCTATTAAAATGACCAAAATACCCCTACCATATAAATAGCTATATTTTGCATTTTAAATATTTCCTAATATCACTATAAGAAAATATTGACCCTAAGGACAATGCTGCGTTAGCAAAGTCTTCGACTTATAGGTGTAATGACTAAAATATCTTTCTACGTATTACTGTACATTTAGAGAGGAGGAGTGTACTAACACCTTTCTAATAGACATCTACCATCCTTAGACCTTTAGTCCAATGATTCACCATTCTTGGAATATTTTCACTTTCCAAGGAAGTTACCTTAAAGTAAATATCCAAGTCATGTTTCCCAGAGCCTTGGATAATTAGATTATTTGAACAATCACAAGCAGTAATATAGTGTAGAAGTTTTCTTGTACAAGTCTGTTTTAACTAACTAGTCACATATACCCAACATACAAGTATATTGGCTCTATGAAAGAACCTTAACTACAGTATACCAAAGTATATACGTTTAACTTCGTCAGACTACCAACTTATACTCAAGCGGTAGAGTATTAGTTCACGTTGTAGCAATAATAGTATGAGTTTCTTTTAAATAGTACTTTTAGAAACTATTATTACATGTCCTGTTCTACGTATTTGAAATACGCTCATGCCATGAAGTGAGTGGACTACTCACTAGCTAAAGGTAAGCCATTCCCTATTTGGAATTCATAATACAATAACCTATACATGATGAAATTTTCATTCTCATCAATTGGTTAAGAACAAACATTTATGTGCTAAGTAACCCGTGATCTATACCTTACTGTGAAAGGCCACCATTCACATGGATCACTTACTTAAACATAATGGGTCTTTCCAAACGAAAATCATGCACAAATAAAATGTAAATTCACAAATAAATTTTGAGAATAAATTCTTTTATTAATAAATTAGATAATTATATCAGATAAACTAGTTTAGAGGGCATATATTCCAACAATCTCACACTTACACTCTAAGACTAAAAAAGTCTGTAGGTGCCCACCCCTATGGCGTCTAAATGTCTTTTGAAGACTCTTTTAGCTAAAGGTTTGGTGAAATGATCTGCTAGGTTGTTTTCTGAGGCTATCTGTTCCACCACGATTTTCCGTCTCTGAATGAAATCCCGGATCAGGTGGTATTTCCTCTGGACGTGCTTCTCCTTCTTGTGATTCCTGGGTTCTTTAGATTGCGAGATTGTTCCAGAGTTGTGGAAATACACCACAATCAATCTGTCCATGTGTGGCACAACTTCAAGTTCTGAAAGGAACAACTTCAAGTTCTGAAAGGAACTTCCAGAGCTAGACTACTTCTTTGGATGCTTTCGAAGCTGCCACATACTCAATTCCATAGTTGAGTCAGCAATACAAGATAGCTTGATACTCCTCCATGAAACAGCTCCTCCAGACAAGGTGAAGACATATCCACTAGTAGATTTTCTCTCATTCTTATCTGCCTGAAAATCTAAGTCTGTGTATCCAGTAGGAACCAAGTCGTCAGCCCTATAAACCAGCATATAATCTTTTATACCATTGAGGTATTTAAGAATATATTTTACAACTTGTTAATGAATCTACCCAGGATTTCACTGATATCTGCTAACTAAGCCTACGACAAAGCAAATATCTGGCCTAGTGCACAACATGGCGCACATGAGACTTCCCACAACTAAAACGCAGGGAATCCTACTCATCCTGTCTTTTTTCTCTGGAGACTTACGATAGTCCTTAAACAAAAAGACAACCCATGTTTGCAAGGGATTAGAACTCCCTTGCATGAGTCCATACCAAACTTGGCTAGCATCTTGTCAATGTATGTCATTTGGGATAATTCTAACATTCTCTATTTTCTATTTCTAAGAAGTTTAATCCCGAGAATGTAATTGGCTTCTTCCAAGTCCTTCATACTAAATTGACTAGACAGCCAAACCTTAGTAGATGACAATATTCCTACATCATTCCCAATGAGTAGAATGTCATCTATATATAGGACAAGAAAAATCACATTTATGCCTTCTAATTTTCTGTACACGTATGGTTCATCCTCGTTTTGAATGAAACCGTAAGGCTTTACAGTCTCATCAAAACGAATGTTCCATGTTTTAGATGCCTGCTTAAGTCTATAAATGGACTTCTTAAGCTTACAAACCATATGTTCCTGGCCTTTAGTAATAAAACCTTCCAGTTGGGATACATAGATGTCTTCGTTAAAATGGCCATTAAGAAATGCCGTCTTGACATCCATTTGCCATATCTCATAGTCGTAATGACATGCGATGGTAAGGAGGATACGGATGGATTTAAGCATGGCTACCAGGGAAAAGGTTTCTTCATAATCGATTCATTCTTTTTGAGTATACCCTTTCTCCACAAGCCTAGTTTTAATGGTTTCCACCTTCCCATCTGCTTCCCTCTTCTTCTTATATAGCCACTTACACCCAATGGGTTTTATCCCTTCAGGTGAAGCTACAAGATCCCAAATCTAATTGAAGTATATAGATTCAATCTCGGCTTTCATTGCTTCATACCATAGATCTGCATCGGCTCAGCAATAGCCTCATCGTATCTAGTGGAATCTTGTTCCTGATGGTTAGAAACCAGCTCGAAAACCTCTCTTATCCATCTTTCTGGATCTCTAGATATCCTTCTACTACGACGAAGTTCCGTTTGTACAGATTTTTGAGGCTGTGCCTCTTTTTATTCCATAATCGGGTCTGAAGAAGTTGATTCCGAAGATAACTTCTCTTCGAGTTCCAACCTTATTGAACCTTTAGTGGAAGTACTTTGATCATCTTCTAAGTATCTAGCATTAGTACTTACTAGTACTTTCTGCTCCTTGGAATGATAAAAGTAACCTCTTTTTGTCCCTTTTAGATACCCAACAAAGTAGCATAATTCTGATATTGGTTCTAACTTGTCTTCCTTGATCAGTACATAAGTTGGACAGTCCTATATTCTAAGATGATTTAGACTTGCTTACGCTTAGTCCACATCTCATAGGGTGTCCTAGGTACTAACTTGGCATCAAATTCAGAATGTATGCCGTTGTTTCCAAGGCATATCCCCAAAAAGAGATCGGAAGAGTAGCATTAGACATCATGCTTCAAACTATTTCTATTAATGTCATATTCCTTCTTTCAACTACTCCATTCTGTTGGGGTGTACTCGACGCAAAGAGTTGTGATACTATTCTATGATGTACTATGTAATCCTTAAACTCACCGAGAAGATATTCTCTACCACGATCCGATTGTAAGGTTTTGATCAGTTTACTTGTCCGACGCTCCACTTCAGTTTTAAACTCTTTGAACTTGTCAAAAGAGTCATACTTGCGCCTCATCAGGTAGACGTAACCAAACCTTGTACAATCATCCGTGAAAGTGATGAAGTACTTAAAGCTCTCTCTAGCTTGAGTAGACAAAAGACCACACACATCAGTATGAATAAGACCCAATATCTCCTTTGCTCTATCATCCTTTTGGGTGAACAACCTTTTGGTCATTTTTCCCATAAGGTAGGATTCACACTGAGGTCAACTTTCCAATCTTAATGAATCCAAGGGCCCATTATGGATTAACTTCTGAATCCTGATTGAGTTAATATAACCCAACCTTAGATACCAAAGATATGAGTTATTGACATTGGTCTTTCTCTTCTTACTTAAAGGTTCTGATTGAGTATTATTTATTTGATTGTTTGTAGGATTTAAAAAGAATAAGTTTCCATACATGTGCCCTTTATATAAAACTTCTCTATTTCTACTGATAGTAATACCAGAATGGAAAGAAATATAATATCCATGATTTATTAGCTTTGCAACTGAAATCAAATTCTATCTAAAACCAGGTACATATAAAATATTCTTTAACATAACCACTTTATTACAATAAAAAATAAGATCCAACTCTTCCACTGCAAGGGCCTATACTCGTGCTCTATTTCCTACTCGTAGTCCATGCTCGCTCTTCTGGAGTCTTCTTATCTTCCTAAACCCCTGCAATGAGTTACAGATATGTTTAGTGGCACCAGAATCAACAATCCAAGTGGAAGTTGATCCAACCATTGAAATAGACTCTAGATAGAGAACAATACCTGCAGAGTTTTTCTTGGCCTGAAATTTTGGACACTCATTTTTTCAGTGTCCCTTCTACCTGCATTTGAAGCATTTGCCTTTGGGCTGGGCCTGTGAGTTTCCTTTCTTCTTCTTGAACTTTGCCCAGTTTTGGAAGAAAAAGTCCTAGTAATCATACCCTTAGACTGTGGCTTCATGACCTTCTTCGCCATTTGGAGCTCTTTCATTAACTCAGTTAAAGTCACGTTTAATTTATTTATGTTGTAGTTCAACTTAAATTGAGTAAAAGAGCCCAACAGAGATTCGAGAATTATGTCCACTTGACTTTCGGGGTCAATAACAACCCTTAAGACTTCCATTTCCTCAAAAGCAGCAATCATTTTGAGCATATGCTCCTTAACTATTGCTTCCTTAGCCATCTTAGTGTTTATAATCGTCCTAAGAGTTTCTTGCCTTGCAGGCCGACTCTTATCGACGAATATCGTGGTTAATGATTGGCTAATGTTATATGTAGTGGCCATGTGCTTGTGTTTTGACTGGAGCACATTAGACATGGAGGCCAACATGTAGTATCGAGCCATCTCGTTGGTCTTCTTCCATGTTTTTTCAGCTTCATGCTTCTCAGCGGTGGAACCCTCCTTGATAACAGGGCAGGTTTCAAATAGGACATACTTAAACTTCTCAACAGTAATTATTATGTCCAAGTTTCTTTTCCAATCCACATAATTTAGACTCGTTAGCTTATTCTCACGGAGAATAACGGCCAAAGGACTAAAGGAACCTCCACCAACCATTTCTAAAAAATCGAAAATAAAAGAAAATTTAATTTGTGAAAAATAAAATAATTTATGACTTTTTCCTCATATTAAATCCGATAATAGTTAACTTTATTACCATTATCTTTAATATGATTGATTTGTCTCTTCGAAAAACTGACATAGCTTTTTGGAAAGATTAACAGTTTTCTAAACTAAGTGTATTAACCACCACAAATTAATTTCCCTTCAAGGTAATGATCTAGAAGATAACTCCATCGTGGGATGACCGTTTCTTTTCATTTTCTATGTACATTCCTCGCACTATAACCTCCAACTTGGGCTGACCGATCATAGCACGTGTTTCGAGTTATTAATTACATCCATCCATTAGTTCTAAATTCTTGTGGTATCCCCATCCTATACGGGTTCACTCCCACGGTAGTATGAGGGGACCCACGATCTTTAATGAGGATTGTGATAGAAGCCGTGGGGCCATTGGTAACTCTCTCCCACTTAATATTTTTAAGTAAGGGTTTTTCTTGGAAAATATATTTTAAAAATTTCAATTAAGTTTTATTTTAACTCAAAATAAAATATCTAAACCCATAAAAATTTCTATATCAAAGTTTATACCATTTGAGAAATTTTTTCATGGATTAATTTTATTTAAGTTAATAAACTTAATAATTTTAAAAATTTCTAATAAAACTTTCAAGAAATTTTGATCTCAAGTTTAAAAAAAAAATTTCTTGTTAAAATTCAATCAAAATAGTTTTTTATTTTAATTCACAAAATGTCTAAATCCAATATATTTTTTATGTCTAGGATAAAATTCTTTGAGAAAATATCCAGGATTTAATTTTTGTTTAAATTAAAATTAACCATTTGATTTAAGAAAAAATTTTTTTGGGTCAAAATTCCTAAAGACTTTTGTCCTTGAGAAAACACACACATAGGATACAAAAAGAAATAAGTATGCTAAAAGACTATAAACGTTTTCATGCTTTTCTATTCTTTTAATCTAAGTGTCCAAATAATATAATTAAACACTTAATTAATGGTCTTGTTTAATCCTAAAATTTTCTTTACTATTACTTTTCATGCAAAATATTTAAAGAATATTAACTATTGCAATAAAAATTACTTCGTCTAGTATGAGACGAAAAACCATTTTTTTTTTTAATTTGGGTCGAGTCCAGTGCACCCACCATTCTGGATCACGGCTCGTGGGAAAACCCATGAGCTGGATCCGGGCGGGTGCCCGCAACCTGACTGCGCCTGCCCACGCCCGTCCAAAAGTGCTAACCATGGCTTCAATTTGTGAAAGCAAATTGAATTTGCTTCCTCACGGAAGGATGGCTTGGCTTACACGAGGAAGCTTTCCTTGCTAATGTTTAGTGGTTGGCGGCTCGTGCCTCGGCTCGCACACAGCTCCTCTCATAGAAACGGCTCGGCTCGGCTTGGCTTGGCTGGCTTGCATAGTCCATTTCTTCTCCAGAATTTCTTTTGCGTACTGAAGCTTCTGTGCATGCGATTTTTTTACTGTTTTTTTTTTATCAAAACTCATCCAAACAACCGCCTATGCCCTTAAAAAATACTAGGCTTACACGATGTCTATGAAAGCAGTCAAAATACATTGTTCTTATACTTCCACTTGCGAAACGTACAGTGAAACTACCTATACCAGTAAATACGAAGGATTACAGATTTCAACCAAAACAAATATTTTCTTATTTTAGTTAAGCCTAGCATGCTTCCTACATTTGCCAAACCATAACTTTGATACCAATTGAAGGATTAAAATTGCAAAAATCATCAAAATGAAAGCATGCTAGGAAAACAAAAAATTTACCTCTGTGATTGAATGACTCTCTTTGCATTGGTGTAGATGTCTGTACAAGGATACTTGAGCCTATTGGATCACGTCCTTGCAAACGTCTACTGCGTCTCATTCACGCGAAACCTTTGATCTTCCGAAATGGTATTCGTAGCACAGCTGGTGAAGGTTTAAAGATTGAGCTTTGACAAGCCTTTGAAGGCTCCGTCGAAAATGCTTGTTGGGTTTCTTTCTATGATTGAAAAATGAATTCCAAAGTTGTGTACACCAATTGAAGCCTTCAATTCATTTTCATTCATTTCAATAGATCCCCCAAGAGAGAGTCTATTCACGTGCAAATAGAAAGCATCCATCCAATGTTATTTTATTTTATTTTATTTTATTAATTAATTAATTTAATTTTTTTAAATTTTATTTTACCCTTAGTCTTATTCATTGGGTCAGATAAAATTATTTATTCTTAGGTTTAAATACCCATAAATAATAACTCTCAATTATTTATTTTTTGGGGCTTTATTAAACAACCCAACAAATAATTAACAAGCTCAAATAGACCAATATAAAATTTCATACATTTTATATAGTTTATATCCAGATTAAATTTTTAATTATTCAATTTGGGCCTTGAGCCCTGAATAATTAATTAACCAATTAAACTAGATAAAATAAATACTCTCTCTCGAACCTTTTATTTTATTCTAATACAATAATAAATTAGACTAATAAAATAAAACCCATAATTATCAAGGCCAATTCCTTAATCCAAATCTTTCATAACTTAAGGGCCATTTCGGGGACCAAAAGACACATCGCATTGGCTACTAAAATGACCAAAATACTCCTACCATATAAATAGTTATATTTTGCATTTTAAATATTTTCTAATATCATAATAAGAAAACATTGACTCTAAGGATAATGTTGCATTAGCAAAGTCTTCGACCTACAGGTGTAATAACTAAAATACCATTCTACGCATCGCCGTACATTTAGAGAGGAAGAGTGTACTAACACTTCTTTAATGGACATCTACTATCCTTAAACCTCTAATTCAATAATCTACGACTCCTGGAATGTTTCCACTTTCCAAGGGAGTTACCCTAAAGTGAACATCCAAGTCATGTTCCCAGGGCCTTAGATAATTAGATCATTTAAACAGTCATAAGGGGCGATATAGCGTAAAAGCTATCTTGTACAAGTTTGTCTTAACTAACTAGTTACATATATCTAACATACAAGTATATTGACTCTATGAAAGAATCTCAACTACAGTATATCAAAGTATATGCTTCTAGCTTCGTTAGATTACTAACTCATACTCAAGCAGTAGAGTATTAGTCCACGCTATAGCAGTAATAGTTTGAGTTTCTTTTAAATAGTACTTTTAGAACTACTATTATAGATCCTGTTCTACGTATTCGAAATACGCTCATGCCATGAAGTGAGTGAACTACTCACTGGCTAAAGGTAAGTCATTCCCTATTTGGAATTCATAACACAATAACCTATACATGATGAAATTGCCATTCTCATCAATCAGTTAAGAACAAATATTTATGTGTTAAGTAACTCGTGATCCATACTTTACTCTGAAAGACCACCATTCACATAGATTATTACCTAAAAAACAATGGGTCCTTTCCAAATAAAAATCGTGCACAAATAAAATGTAAATTTCCAAACAAATTTTGAAAATAAATTTGATAATTACATTAGATAAACTGTTGGGTATCTCACGTGCATATCATATATGGCGCGGCAGAAAAATAAGAACTAGATATCAACTCAGGATCCGCATATGCGTGGAAAATAAGACATAAAGAGATCAAAGGTAACAGCTTTTTACCTTTCTTTGATCGTCTGAAGAACAAAAATTTTCTTCTTCAAGTCGAGGCGCGATCCAGCAATCCTCTTGATCAAACACCACGAGAGTTGAACGTCCAACCACTATATCACAGTGTGTGATTATCTCTAATAGAAATCTATACAGAGGAACACTCAAGTACCAAGATTTTTGTGCTAGCAGAAACAACAATGGCGGCTAGGGTTATGATCAATATCAACGAGAGAGAGAGAAGAAAAAATGTCGTGAGTTGCCCTAGGGTTTGGAGTTATTTTTTGTCTTTACACTGCTCAGAAATTTTGTGTATATATCCTCTATATATTACACGAAATCTACTGGAAAAATACTCCAATTGAGAATTCTAAAACAGTTAGAATTTTCTAATTGTAATTGTAAACATAAAGTTCTCACAATTACAATTTGGCTCATAAATTATAACTAATTATAATTTGACTACAACAACTTCTCTTTCTCGTAATTAACCCCACTATGTTATCAAATAACATCTTGAGTATATAATCATCTATTGTGTGTGACCTATTAGGTTTCCCAGTCAATTGGTAGCGAACATAAATTAATCCAAACGTCTTTGAAATTAATAATCTATACTTAATTAGACTTAATTGTATTGATTCTAATCAGGATTGGTTTATTAATTCATCAATTAATAAACCAATATTCTCAAATCATGAACGGTATCTAGCAACACATCATGATCACCCAAGAGTCCAAAAAGTTAAGTGGCTTGACATGAACCATTCAATAACAAACTACAGTGCAATTAACTCATTTCACCATACAATATCTCATCCAGTTTGGAGTACATAATTAGTGCCAACTCCCTCCAGAATATATTAATTCTGGCCCAAATATAATAGTACTTGTATCAGGAACCCACTACTCTAGATGTGTATCAATTGGAACTATTTTCAATACACAGTCGCCTTAACCAAGGACTTCTCGAGTAGTAATTTCTACAAGTGGTCGTGAGATATTCATCCCTACTATTAGGAGTGGTGAATCATTTATTGACCCTTTCAACTACTTTCGTTTACCTCACAATGTGCCTAATATCCATCCAATAGATGGCCCTCGATCTGGCTCCAGAGATTGGAATCAAAGCACAAAGCTCAGCAAACAAAGTACCTTGGAGATTTCAAGTCTAAGGATACTTGCATGTTTGCTGTATTGAGATTATATCACTGGCACTAAATAGTTATCCATGTGATTATCTCATAGTTAGGTCATCCAATGAACTTATTCCATTAACAAGCATCCATGTGTTAACTTTGAGTATCTTAATACTCACGGATGTGAGAACCATCGCCTGATTAAATCAGGAAGTTTAACACATGCTAGTCTTAACACATTAATGATGTCCTATCTCATTAATGCTATGACTAAGGACTATTTAAGTACTAACATTATACAGTGTAGTAGGAAGCTCATATCATGATCTCTATCATGAGTTCCTTAACACAGTGTTATACTAGGAACTTTATCTAACAGTTATTTTACACAAAAGTAAACAAAAAAAAACTGTGAGATAAATAATGCCTTTTATTAAAATAAAATGTGTCATATACAATGTACAAGTGATTGCCTCTAGGGCATAATACTAATAGAAATGAACATTCAAGTCATGTTCCCCAGGGCCTTAGATAATTAGATCATTTGAACAGTCACATAGGGTGATATAGCATAGAAGCTATCTTGTACAAGTCTGTCTTAACTAACTAGCCACATATACCCAACATAAAAGTATATTGGCTCTATGAAAGAACCTCAACTACAGTATATCAAAATATATGCTTCTAACTTCGTCAGACTACCAACTCATACTCAAGCAGTAGAGTATTAGTTTATACTGTAGCAGTAATAGTCTGGGGTTTTTTTAAATAGTACTTTTAAAAACCACTATTATAGGTTCTATTCTACGTATTCGAAATACACTTATACCATGAAGTGAATGGACAACTCACTGGCTAAAGGTAAGCCATTCCCCATTTGGAATTCATAACACAATAACCTATATATGATGAAATTTCCATTCTCATCAATCGATTAAGAACAAACATTTATGTGTTAAGTAACCCGTTATCCATACCTTACTGTGAAAGACCACCATTTACATAAATCACTTATTTAAACACAATGGGTCATTCCCAAACGAAAATCGTACACAAATAAAATGTAAATTCACAAATAAATTTGAGAATAAATTTTTTTATTAATAAATTCAATAATTATATCAGATAAACTAATCTAAAGGGTAGATATTCCAACAGAATAGCCACCATTCCTTCTCCCCTCAAGCTGGCCGATAGCCTTGAAGGAAAAGAGGAAAACCATTTTTCTCTTGCTCCTTTCTCAACACAAAGACATAGTCTCCCTCCTACAATCTTTTCCCTTCCATTATTCAAGAATACCTCACTCATTTGGAGTAAGGAAGGTTGCCATTGCTGTGAAAAGAGCTTGAACAAAACACCAAGGTGAGTCTTCAAAGAAAACCACCTTCATTTCTGCCTTCTTGATGGCTGAAAATTAGCCCCCTTTGTAGCTCAATAATCTGATTGTTTAAGACCATTTTCAAGTATTATTTTGATGTGTGAATGATATATTTAGCTTAAAACTATTTGGAATCAAACAAAGATGTTACCTTATGACTAAAAATGTATTTTCTTCCTTTTCTCTTCCTCTTGTATCATTATGATAGAAAATAACATAATCTGTCTAGCTCCATGTAAATTGGTTTTCCATACTCTTTTATATGATTTATTGAAACAAGATAGTATATTGACGCCAAAGAAGTATTGATTGATGTGTATGTGAAGTCTTGTGAGTAAATGATGCATTTTTTTCTCTCTTTTTCTTTATGCTGACCGAAATATTGAGCATAGTGTATAGTTTGGTTAATATGTGAAAATGCTAATGTTATGTGTGTTTTTGCTAAGAGAAATAAGTTAGCTATGTTGTGATTGTGTTATGCTATGTGTGGGAGGTTACATATGTGGTGGATAAAGGGATTTGATGTGGTTGAGGAGTTTGTATCATGATGATGAAAATAGAGCAATGCTCGAAATTGACTTGGGACTTGTTTATGAACTAAATTTTGTTGATGGCTTGATTAATTTTGAGTCTCTGAAGATTGTATTAGGTGTTAAGTTTATTGTGATATAAATTTTGCGTGAACTAAGTGAAGAATACTCAATTTAGTGATCTTTGTGACAAAATAGTGTAATATGTACAAGAGCCCCTATACAAATGGCAAATTTTAAACCCCCAAAAATTCCCTTTCCTAACAGAGTTTTCTCATAATTTTTGGAATGTAAAAACTTCAAGATGTTATAAAAATTTTAAAACATAATCATTGAAAAATCTATTGTGATTTGTGAGTTATGAATTTTTTAAGTTGACTGGCAAAACAGATTACTGTTCACCCAAAGCTTTATGTAAAAATTTTGAGTCATTTTTTCTGGGAACTTGGGGAGATAACTATATGGTAATTCACCTCACATACCAAGGTGTTAAACTGGAAGTTTTTATAAAGAAATAAAATGGTTTCCTTGCTTAATTGAGTTGATGATTTTAGCCCCTGTTTTGCATTAAAAATAAAATTTTGTTCTTGAAGTGGAAAAATGAATTTATTCAAAGGAATGATTATAAATGTTGCAAAATTTGACTTAAATAGATTTGGTGTGATGTTTAGGGTTGTGAGGATTATATTTGTTAAAACTTTGATAATTTTCCTACATAGTATGATTTTGAATAGTGATACCTTATATCATTATAAAATGAGACTTTGATGAGAACTTTAATTTTTGAAAAGCTATTTAAATTCTTGATGTGATTGGTAAAATAAGTTGGTTTAAGTGCTGCTTTATTGGATGGTCACTTGGAGTTGCATGGGTAATTGGGGTTTGTATGGGTGATTAGGGTTTTGCATATTAATTAATGCTTTGTTTGGCCATTAATATTAATAAGGAAATATGAAAATTCTAAGTTATGTGAATTATGGATACTTTAGTAGATTATTAGATTTTTTGATGGGATACTTTATAATTAAAATTAACTAAGCTTTGTCACTAAGTATTTTGGGATTACTTAAGACCTAAGTAATTCCCTAACTATTCTAGGATCTGGATTAATGCTTTATTTAGATTAATATAAATAGGAATTTAATTCCTATATTGTATATATATGTTAGATTTGGAGTTGGATGTAGGAGAAAGAAACGCTTAAGTTAATTTAAAGTTATTTTGCTAAGCTTTGGACAAGAGGTAAGTCCTTACATTTTCGTGAAAATTTCTTTTATATGAATTCTTTTAGGACTTGTGAGTCCTTGCATCCCAAAGCATATTTTTCGCAATTGCATATTATGAAATGCTAAATCCTTACTAAATACCACAATATTTAATTATGCAAGATGTTGCACATATAATGCACGCTTAATTTCAGAAAATGTTTTTGTTTATGGCATGAAAATTTTATGACCTGATTTATCAGTCTATCACTTGTGAAAAATACTGATACATATAAATGATACATATCATAAATAATGGTTTTATTATAGTTTATTTATTCTTAAGTACTTATGCGGAGCTTTTCATGATTAATATAATTTTGGAGCCTTGTATCAAATATATGCTATTCATGAAACTATGCTTATGTATTTCATGCATGCAAACGTTGCAAAAATCATGGCACAAACTCTATCCAAATGGCTCCACTTATTATTGCTTTCTACAAGCTAATAGTGTTTAATGAATTACTATGCCTTGAACAAATTACTAGAAAGGATATAAGGTTTTGGTTTCTTTTTGAAAATCTTGAGGAAAATGCAATATTGAATTTTGGATCAAATTAAACTTGAAAAATGGGTTACCTACTACTAGAACAATATTTTTCTTTAGAAATGAAATTGTATATTCCACATCGGAATATGAATTTCTTGAACCACATCACATTTAAACATTGAGTACTCAATGAGCGAGGTACTAGGTGTTGGGTATCTCAGGCTCGTATCGTATACGGCACAATAAAAAATAAAACGAGATACCATCCCAGGACCCGTCTATGTGTGGAAAACAAGACATAATGATAATAAAGGTAACAGCTTTTACCTTTGGGTGATCATCTGAAGAACAAAATTGATCTTCTTCAAGTCAAGGCGCGATCCAGCAATCCTCTTGATCCAACTTCACGAGAGTCGAACATCTAACCACTATAATTATAGTGTATGATTATCTCTAATAGTAATCCACACAGAGGAATACTCAAGCACCAAAATTTCCTGTGCTGGCAGAAAAAGATGGCGGCTAGGGCTGTATTCGTTTTTAGCAAAACGAGAGAGAGAGAGAGAGAGAGAGAGAGAGAGAGAGAGAGAGAGAAGAAGAAGAAGAAGAAGAAGACGTTTTTTGTGGCTCTTATTTTTGTGTGAATCGCCCTTGGATTAGGGTTTCGAGCATATCCAATATATGTTCCAAAATCTACTGAAAATCTAAAATTCTAAAATAATTAGAATTTTCTAATTGTAATTGGAAATATCAAGTTCCCACAATTACAACTTGAACCACAAATTATAATTAATTATAATTTATTTACAACAACTTCTCTTTCTCGCGATTAACCCCTCTATTTTATCAAATAACATCTTGAGTATATAATCATCTATTGTGTGTGGCCTATTAGGTTTCCCAGTCAATTGGTAGAGAACATGAATTAATCTAAATGTCTTTGAGATTAATAATCTATAATTAATTAGAATTAATCCTATTAATTCTAATCAGGATTGGTTTATTAATTTATCAATTAAAACCCATATTCTCAGGTCATGAGCGGTATCTAGCAACACATCATGACCACTCAAGAGTCCAGGAAGTCAAGTGGCTTGATATGAACCCTTCAATAACAAACTTCAGTGCAATTAACTCCTTTCACAATACAATATCTCATTCGGTTTGGAGTACGGAATTAGTGTCAATTCCTTCCAGAATTAATTCTGGCCCGAATACAATAGTACTTGTACCAGGAACCCACTACTCTAGATGTGTATCAATTGGAACTGTTTCCAATACACAATCGCCTTAGCCAAGGACTTTCTGAGTAGTAATTTCTACAAGTGGCCGTGAGATATTCGCCCCTACTATTAGGAGTGGTGAATCCTTTATTGACCCTCTCAACTACTTTCGTTTACCTCAAATGTGCCTAATATCCATCCCATAGGCAGCTCTCGATCGAGCTCCGGAGATTGGAATCAAAGTACAAAGCTCAACAAATAAAGTACCATGGAGATCTCAAGTCTAAGGATACTTGCACGTTTGCTATATTGAAATTATATCACTGGCACTAAATAGTTATCTATGTAATTATCTCAAAGCTAGGTCATCCAATGAACTTATTCCATTAACAAGCATCCATGTGTTAACTTTGAGTATCTTAATACTCACGGTTATGAGAACCACCGCCTTATCAAATCAGGAAGTCTAACACATGCTAGTCTTAACGTATTAATGATGTCCTGTCTCATTAATACTATAACTAGGGACTATTTAAGTACTAATACCATCTAGTGTAGTAGGAATCTCATATCATGATCTCTATCGTGATTTTCTTAACACAGTGTTGTACTAGGGACTTTATCGAACAATTATATTACTTAAAGTAAACAAAAGAAACTGTAAGATAAATAATACCTTTTATTAAAATAAAATATGTCATATATAATGTACAAGTGATTGCCTTTAGGGCACAATACTAACACTAAGACTAGCACACGTTAGTTTAGGAGAGACTACTGGAAGATTGGCCATCTCTTGATGTCTGTCTTTTTCCAAATCGGGCGTTAGTCTTAGGTGACCAAGTTAGGTCCTTGGCTAGCGACACGATTTTCAATAGGTAAAATCGGAGGATGGACGTGGGATATCTACCTGATGGATTAGACGAGAGAAATGCTTGGGGCATTCTCTTGGTAGGGATATACACCCTACATGCTATTTTTGGCTCTAGGTATGCCTTAGCCACTTAAGACATCTTGAGATTAATGTGGAGAATTCGGGTTCAAGACTTTGTATAAATGAAAAATCTATTCTAGTGTTGTGTAATTTAGCATTTTATCCGATAAAGATTTTGTTTAAGTAGTATATTATAATATACTTATTCTTTTCCCCAAAAATTATATTTCGCATAAGTGTAAATTTCATTATGAGCATATCCGTTCAAATTATTTTCATTCATGCATTATAACATTTATTTGAAAATTGTGCCATGACCACACACCTCTAACTTATTGAGATTATTTATAATCTCACACTCTTTCTCTAACCACGTTTTTAGGAGGATGTATGTGTTGGGTATTTCATGCATATCATATATGGTGCAGCGGAAAAATAAAATGAGATTCCATCCCAGGATCTGCATACGTGTGGAAAACAAGACATAAAGAGAACAAAGGTAATAACTTTACCTTTCTTTAAGCGTCCGAAAAATAAATTACTTCTTTAAGTTTGAGGCGTGATCCAGCAATTTGCTTGATCAAACACCACAAGAGTTGAATATCCAACCCACTATAATCACAGTGTGTGATTATCTCTAACAGAAATCTACACAGAGGATCACACTCAAGCACAAAATGTTTATGTGCTAGCATAAACCAAAGTGGCGGCTAGGGTTCTTATTTTTCAGCAAAAATGAGAGAGAGAGAAGAAGAAGAGAAGGGTTTTTGGTGGAGTTGTTTTCCTTGTGTTGCTCACACAAAATAGGTATTGTGTCCATCCTATAGAACATGAAAAAACCCTACTTAAAACACTCTACCTGAGAATTCTATAACAATTAGAATTCTCTAATTGTAATTGGAAACATCAAGTTTTCACAATTACAATTTGGCCCATAAATTATAACTAATTATAATTTGGCTACAACTACTTCTATTTCTTGCAATTAACCCCACTATGTTATCAAATAACATCTTGAGTATATAATCCTCTATTTTGTGTGGCCTATTAGGTTTCCCAGTCAATTGGTAGCGAATATGAAATACTTCAAAAATCTTTGAGATTAATAATCCATAATTAATTAGAATTAATCATATTAATTCTAATTATGATTAGTTTATTAATTCATCAATTAATAAACCTATATTCCCAGATCACGAGTGGTATCTAGCAACACATCATAACCACCCAAGAGTCTAAAAAGTCAAGTGGTTTGACATGAACCCTTTAATAACAAACTACAGTGCAATTAACTCCGTTTACCATACAATATCTCATTCAGTTTGGAGTACGAAATTAGTGTCAACTCCCTCCAGAATATATTAATTTTGGCCTGACTATAATAGTACTTGTACCAAGAACCCACTACTTTAGATGTGTATCAATTGGAACTGTTTCTAATACACAGTCGCCTTGGCCAAGGACTTCTCGAGTAGTAATTCCTACAAGTGGCCGTGAGATATTCACCCCTACTATTAGGAGTGGTAAATCTTTATTGACCCTCTCAACTACTTTCATTTACCTCACAATGTACCTAATATTCATCCATAGGCGGCCATCGATCTGGCTCTAGAGATTGAACTCAAAGCACAATGCTCAGTAAACAAAGTACCTTGAAGATCTCAAGTCTAAAGATACTTGCACGTTTGCTATATTGAGATTATATCACTGGTACTAAATAGTTATTCATGTGATTATCTCATAGCTAGGTCATTCAATGAACTTGTTCTATTAACAAGCATCCATGTGTTAACTTTAAGTATCTCAATACTCACGGATATGAGAAACACCGCCTGATTAAATTAGGAAGTCCAAAACATGCTAGTCTTAACGCATTAATGATGTCCTATCTCATTAATACTAAGACTAAGGACTGTTTAAGTACTAATACTATACAGTGTAGTAGGAATCTCATATCATGATTTCTATCATGATTTTCTTAATACAGTGTTGTACTAAGGACTTTATCTAACAGTTATATTACACAAAAGTAAATAAAAGAAACTGTAAGATAAATAATGCCTTTTATTAAAATAAGATGTGTCATATACAACGTTCAAGTGATTGCCTGTAGGGCATAACACTAACAAACTCCCACTTGTACTAGAGCCAATCATTCATGTATCTAATACCGAATGACTCAACATGCTTATCATGTTTCTTTTGGGATAGTACTTTTGTAAGCGGGTCAGCTATGTTCACATCTATGGGAATTCTCTCTATCTTTACGTCATTCTTATCTATGATTTCTCGGATCAGATGATAGCGTTGGAGTGCGTGTTTGGATCGTTGGTGAGGCCATGGCTCATTTAGTTGTGTAATGGCTCCGTTGTTGTCACAATACAAAGATATTGGACCAACAATGCTAGGAACCACATCCAGTTCCGTCACGAACTTCTTGATCCAAACGGCCTCCTTAGCTGCTATAGAAGCGGCTATTTACTCAACTTCTGTCGTAGAGTCGACAATAGTCTCTTATTTAGAACTCTTCCAACTTATTGCCTCTCCGCACAATGTAAACATGTAGCCTGATTGTGATTTGAAATCATTTTTGTCAGATTGAAAATTGGCATCAGTATGCCCGTTTTTTTTTCAAATCACATTCTCTATATACTAAGAACGCATCCTTAGTCTTTCGTAAGTACTTAAGAATGTTCTTTACAACCTCCCAATGATCTTCACTAGGGTCAGATTGGTATCTACTCGTCAAACTAAGAGCGTAAGATACATTGAGCCTTGTACATATCATAGCATACATGATAGATCCAATTGCCGAAGCATATAGAATCTTACTCAAATGATCTCTTTCAACTTGTGTCTTGGGAGACATCGACTTTGAAAGGCTTACACCATGTGACATGGGTAAGAATCCCCTTTTGGATTGATCCATGCTAAACTTGTTTAGCACTTTATCTATGTATGTAGACTATGAAAGACTTAGCAACCTTTTAGATCTGTCTCTATAGATCCTTATTCCAAGAATATAAGTTGGTTTACCAAAGTCTTTCATGGAGAATTGTTTGGACATCCAAATTTTAACCGTTTGTAGGACATGTATATCGTTTCGTATTAGTAATATGTCATCTACATAAAACAGTAAGAAAACGATTGCACTCCCACTAACCTTCTTGTATACACAAGGCTCATCCATGTTTTGAATGAAACCAAACTCTTTGATTGTTTCATCAAAATAGATGTTCCAACTCCTAGAAGCTTGCTTAAGTTCATAAATGGACCTTTGCAGCTTGCACATCTTTGTGCTATCATTGAATGTGAAACCTTCAAGTTATGTCATATACATTTCCTCAATTAGATTTCCGTTTGGGAAAGCTGTTTTCACATTCATTTGCTAAATCTCATAATCATAATGGGCAGCAATGGCTAGGAGTATCCTGATGAATTTTAACATGGCTACTGGTGAGAAGGTTTCGTCATAGTCAATACTATGTAGTTAACAATAACCCTTCTCCACTAGATATGCTTTATAGGTAATTAAGTTACCATACATGTCCGTTTTCTTCTTGAAAACCCATTTGCACCCAATAGGTTTAATTCCTTTGAGTGGATCAACCAAAGTCCATACTTGGTTGTCGTACATGGAATCCATCTCTAACTTCATGGCCTCAGGCTATTTGCCATATTTTAAATTGTTCAGAACATCCTTGTAGGTAGTAGGCTCATCTTCATCTATGAGTAATACGTTATTGTGGTCACTAATAAGAAATCCATATCTCTCAGGTGCCACATGTATCCTATTAGATCTATGAGGTTCTTGTGTAGTAGAAGGTTCATCTATTCTCTCAATAGATGTGAGATTAGACGGTTGATCCTTATTTGTTTGATCTTTTTGAATTTCACTAAGTTTAATTTTACTCCCACTGTCCCCTTTGAGCATGTGCTCCTTTTCTAAGAAGACGGCATGCTTCAAAACAAATACTTTATTTTTGGAAGGAAGGTAAAAGTAATATCTGAAAGATTTTTTCGGATATCCTGAAGGTTTAAAGTGGGAAATCAAAGCACGCAGCAGAAGGAAAAAAACTGAAAAACTGATGAACAGGAAAAACGCAGACCGGAGCCTGCGCTGGTCACGGTTTGGTAGGACTCCGAGGGAAAAAAAACTTTTACCTCTTTTTCTCGTTCTTAGAATTGGCTGGACCAAAATGTGTGGAATTGTGGTAAGTGCGCTAGTGGAAACCTCTGGTGCGATTTTTACAAGCCTCCTACTTCGTCTGTGCATGTATATGAACGCCAATCTCTCGTTCTTTCAGTATATGGCCTACCTAATCCTATTTGGTGAACAACTCACAGGGTTAAGGAATATTTTTGAGAAAGAGAAAAGGGCAGTCACGTTTTTTTCACTTAAAGAAAAAGCAGTGAAAAACAACGTTCTTTTTAGACACAGAGAAGAGGCAGTCTAAGAGCAACGTACTTCTCTATTCTCCTGTTTAACCTAAATAAAATCCTAGGTTAAACTGGATTAGCCTATTGGACTCTTAGTTTAACCTTTTGGATTGAATTAGTTATTCTAATTAGAACAAAATAAATGGCCCAAATAATTAATTTTTCAGCCCAAATAAATTAGTCCAATTAACAAGCCTATATTAGTTTAGTCCCAGGTCAATCTTTAATTATTCAAATTGGGCTAAAGCCCTGAACAATTAATTAACCCATCAAACTAATTTAATTAATTCTCTCTTTCCATGAACTTTTATTTTATTTTAGCCCAATAATTAAATCAGACTATTTAAATAAAATAAATTTCATTTAATTTAATTTAAGATCAATTCCGTAGCATGTATTTAATCAGGACTCACGGTCTATACTGGGGACCAAAAGACACACCGCATTGGCTACTAAAATGACCAAAATACCATTGCCATATAAATAGTTGTATTTTGCATTTTAAATATTTCCTAATATCACCATAAGGAAGTATTAACCCCAAGGACAATGATGCGTTAGTAAAGTCTCCGACCTACAGGTGTAATGACTAAAATACCCTCTCGTACATCGCCGTATATTTAGAGAAGAAGAAATATACTAACACCTCTCTAAATGACATCTACCATCCTTAGGCTTCTAGTCCAATGATCCACGACTTCTTAGATTGTTTCCGCTTTCCAAGGGAGCTACTCTAAAGTAAACATCCAAGTCATGTTTCCCAGAACCCTGGATATTTAGATCATTCAGACAACTACAAGAGGCGATATAGTATAGAAACTATCTTGTACAAGTCTGTCTTAACTAACTAGTTACATATACCCAACATGTAAGTATATTGGCCCTACGATAGAACCTTAACTATAGCATTCAAATTACATGCTTCCAGTTTCGTCAGACCACCAACTCATACTTAAGTCGTAGAGTACTAGTCTACACTGTAGCGGTAGTAGTCTAGGTTTCTACCATATAGTATTTTTTAGAAACCACCTCTACAGGTCCTGTTCTATGTATTCAAAATACACTTATGTCATGAAATGTGTGGACTACTCATTGGCTAAAGGTAAGCCATTCCCCATTTGAAATTCATAACATAATAACCTAAACATGATGAGATTCCCATTCTTATCAATCGGTTAATAACGAACGTTTATTTGTTAAGTAACCCGTGATCCATATCTTACTATGAAAGACCACCATTCAGATGGACCACTTACTTAAATACAATGAGTCTTTTCCAAACGTAATTGTACACAAATAAAATTGTAAATTCACAAATAATTTCTGAAAATAAATTCTTTTATTAAAACATTCGATATTTATATTAGAAACCTAGTCTAAGAGGGTATATTTCCCAACATATCTCACAAACAAACACTTTTCAAACTTACTATCAAGTTTGTCTGACTGTGGCCTTTTGACAAAGGTAGGACAACCCCATACTCGCAAGTGAGATAATTTTGGTTTCTTACCAAAGAACATCTCAAATGTGGTAAAATCAACCGATTTTGTCAAAACTCTATTTAGTATATAAACAGAAGTTTCTAGTGCATACCCCCAAAATGATTTTGGTAGGTTTGCAGAAGCTATCATGGTCCGTACCATATCTAGAAGGGTTCGATTCATTCTCTCAAATACACCGTTATGTTGAGGTGTATGTGGTGGAGTCCATTGAGATAATATCCCATTATCTCTAAGATAACTCAGAAACTCTTGGCTCAAGTATTCTTCTACTCGATCAGATCTTAGAGTCTTAATACTTTTACCAAGTTATTTCTCTATTTGATTCTTGAAGTCTTTGAACTTATTAAAGGCCTCAAATTTATATTTCATTAAATACAAATACCCGTATCGTGAGAAATCATCAATAAAGGTTATGAAATAGTTATAACCACCTCTTGCTTGTATTGACATTAGGCCATATACATCAGAATGTATGAGTTCTAATAACTCCTTGGCCCATTCTCCTTTTCTTGAAAATGAGTTTTAGTCATTTTACTAATAAACAAGACTCGCATGTGCCATATGATTCATAATTAAATAACTCTAAGTCACCAAACTTGTGTAACTTAGAAACACGATTTTCGTTTACATAGCCCAAACGACAATGCCATATGTAAGAGGTGTTAGAGTTATCTATTTTAGGTTTCTTATTGTTTATATTGAGAATTGGATTATTCAAGTCTAAAACATATAAACCATTGATCAGAGTTGCTGAATCATAATGAATGTCATTCAATGAAAAAGAACAATATTTATTCTTAAATATCAAATGAAATCCATTTAAGTCTAAATACACAATTGAGATAATATTTTTCGTTAAAACTGGTACATAATAACAGTTTTGAAATTCTAGAACTACTCCCGAAGTTAGGTTCAGCTCGTATGTCCCCACAGCAAGTGCAGCAACCTTTGCCCCATTTGCAGTACGTAGGTCCACGTCGCATTTCTCTAGCCTTCTACTGCTCTTTAGTCCCTGCAAGTTATTGCACAAATGAGATCCAAATCCGGTATCTAATACCCATATCTCATTTTTAAAGGTAGTATTTATCTCAATTATAAGCATACCTGGAGTAGAAGTAGAAGTGCTTGTAAACTTCTCCTTCTCTTTCTTGTCCTTAACAGTCTCCAAGTAGGCCTTGCAGTTGCGCCTCCAATGGCTCATCTTGCCACAATGATGGCATGGGCCCTTGGTAGCTGCGTCCTTCTTATTCACACCACCTTTGGGCTTCATGGGAGCCTTTTTCTTCTTCTTTTGAACTTTCTTCTTAGAAGAAAAAGATTCTACCATTAAAACTGCGTTGGAATCCTTCTTCATGGTGGATTCCACAGTTTTGAGAAGATTGATCAACTTAGGAATAGTGGATTCAATCTTTTTCATCTGATAGTTAATCAAAAATTGTGAGAAACTATTAGGCAAAGACTGTAGAGTTAAGTCAACACTTAAGTCATGATCCATCGCGTACCCGAGAGATCCAAGCTTCTCTATTAAGCCCAACATCTTCAGCCCATGAGTGGCTACAGAAGAACCCTTTGCCATTTTACAACGGAATGGTTGCTTCGAGATCTCGTATCTCTCAGTTCTGGTTTGGGCGTCAAACAGCTATCGAAGATGTAGTATAATCGATTGAGCATCCATATGCTCGTGCTGTTTTTGCAGCTCGGGAGTCATGGATGCCAGCATAATATATGATGTTGTATCACTATCCTCCTTGTGCCTTTTGTGGACAGCATGCTTATCAGCATGAACATCTTGAGTTGGTGGTGGCAGAATAGGAGCATCTAGCACGTAAAGCAACTTTTTCGATTTGAGAACGATTCTCAAATTTCTTTACTAGTTGAGGTAGTTTGATTCAGTTAACTTATTGGTTTTCAAGATGCTACGTAGGTTTAGGTTTGTAAACATGATGCAAGTGTTCTAGATGTAAAGATAGAGAGCATTAGCTATTGTATATGCACATGAAATGTAAATAATTAGGACTTTAATTAAACACATTTTTTACTCCACTATTTTACTCAAACCAATAGCCCCTACTACTGATTCTGGAAAGTCCGTTGGAAGCTTTCCTAGTGGACCGGTATTCAAATTCCTCAAGAATAACCTTGGGTTTACCCAACAAGCTACCCTTGAATTCATCGGTAGGTATCTAATACCAATTACATCGTATGTAATTACCGAATCATTGGGTGATTAACAACTTTTAATCTTAAAGCCTTTTGAGCTACCCCATATTTTCCTCTAAATTTCTTTATGCTTGAGTTTGCCCAACCAGGATAAAGAATTTAGTTAAACTCGACCTATTAATTAGGAATTTAATCCCAAAGGGATTTAATTCCATGCTTGAACATACTCGATGTCAAGTAGGCTTGGGTTTGCCTAACAACCTGGTCTCAAAAAAAGACTCTCGTTCTTACTATATTAATGAAAGTAATTAGGTTTAATATTAATTGAGAGATTTGTTCCTTTTAGTGATTTCAATAAATGACATACATAAAAATCAATAAATCAAAAAATTGATAATCATGGTAATAAAGCGATTACGTGGTATAGTACTTTATCCTAAATTAATTTCTTTGAGCCATAAAAGAAATTAATATAGTTAATCCTATGTGTTCATGCATGATTTAAGTAGAAGGTCTTACCTCTTTGCCTTATTTTGGTTGTCATCTCCAAAATAAAATAATTATACTCCTATCTAACATATGTAAACTAATTACATAATTTCCTAAAAAGAGAAAACCTCGAGTTATATTTGAGGGGAGTTAGATGAGAAGAGAATTACACAAGAATCCTAGAAAAGGTAGGACACGCAACTCTATTTCATAAAAAATCAAAATTATAAAATGTATGAATAGATATAATTGGTTTTAGTCCATTACCATCTATTATGTCATTAATTATGCTTAAACAAAATAAACATATACTTTTTATTATTCCAAAATCACTATTTTAGAAAAATAAAACAAATTCTAAAATCAATATTTTAGAAAAATACATCAATTTTAAAATTTCAAAATCATTAGTTTGAAAAATAAAATTGTTTGTCTCAAAACTAATTTTGAGAAAATGCTTTTGGGTCCCGTCTCTCATCAAATGAGATTTTTCCCTTCAAAACTCTATTTTATAATTTTTTTTTAAATTGGCTAGAATGTCGCGAAAAATAGAGCAGAATTGGCGTAGGTTAGAAGCCAGAGGTGGCGCCGGCTGCGGTCTGGTTTTAAGAAAATTATTTTAGAAACGATTTTTGGATGTCGTGAAACAGCATAGAACTAGCGCCGGTTTGGAAGCCAGAGCGGCACCGGCTACAGTCGGGAAGAGGTGGCAATTTTGAAAATTTTTCCTGAAACAATTCCTGGAGCCCTTATCTTTTGCAATGGTTTAATGAGAACAATTCTCAACAGAATTTTCTATTTTGAAACTCAAAATAACAACTAATTTGTTAGCTTAAACAAAAACAAAACAGAAAATTAGGATGAAACGGAAGGCAACAATACATGTTCAAAAAAACGTTTTTCTGCAAAAACTTGCAGCACATAAAGAAAACGTTTTTTGAAATATGCTATAACTATTACACAAGCATATTGTGCTATGGACCCAACCCATAATGCTCGAAACAATTTCGACTCGAGTGAAAACAATTTTTCACAGTAAACAAAGTCATACACAAGTACTTGAAATAGCTTTCATACAAGAAACAATGTCTGCAAACCATACATAGCAAGGCTCTGATACCACTATTGGGTATCTCATGCATATCATATATGGCGCAGCAGAAAAATGAAACGAGATACCATCCAGGATCCGCATACGTGTGAAAAACAAGACATAAAGAGAATTTTTTGAGAGTCCGAAAAATAAAATTTTTTACTTCTTCAAGTCTGAGGCGCGATCTAGAAATCCTCTTGATCAAACATCATGAGAGTTGTGTTGAGATGTATGCCCTCTTAGACTAGGTTTCTGATGTAAAAAATTGAATGTTTTAATAAAAGAATTTATTTTCAAAAATTATTTGTGAGTTTACAATTTTATTTGTACACCATTACGTTTGGAAAAGACCTATTGTGTTTAGGTAAGTAGTCCATGTAAATGGAGGTCTTTCACAGTAAGGTATAGATTACGGGTTACTTAACACATAAACTTTTGTTCTTAATCGATTGATGAGAATGAGAATCTCATCATGTCTAGGTTATTATGTTGTGAATTCTAAATAGGGAATGGCTTACCTTTAGCCAGTGAGTAGTCCACTTACTTTATGACATAAGCGTATTTCGAATACGTAGAATATGACCTGTAGTAGTGGTTTCTAAAAGTACTATATGGTAGAAACCTAAACTACTACCGCTACAGCGTGGACTAGTACTCTACGATTTGAGTATGAGTTGGTGGTCTGACGAAGCATATGCTTTGATATGCTATAGTTGAGGTTCTATCGTATGGCCAATATATTTGCATGTTGGGTATGTGTGACTAGTTAGTTAAGACAAACTTGTACAAGATAGTTTCTATACTATCTCGCCCCTTATGGCTGTCTGAATGATCTAAATATCTAGGGCCCTGGGAAACATGACTTGGATATTTGCTTTAGGGTAGCTCCCTTGGAAAGTGAAAACAATCCAAGAAGTCGTGGATCATTGGACCAGAGGCCTAAGGATGGTAGATGTCATTTAGAGAGGTGTTAGTACACTTCTTCCTCTTTGAATGTACGGCGATGTATAGAGGGGTATTTTAGTTATTACACCTGGAGGTCGGAGACTTTGCTAACGCAGCACTGTCCTTGGGGTCTATATTTCCTTATGGTGATATCAGAAAATATTTCAAATGCAAAATACAGCTATTTATATGGCAAGGGTATTTTGGTCATTTTAGTAGCCAATGCGGTGTGTCTTTTGGTCCCCAGTATAGACCGTGGGTCCTAATTAAATACGAGCTAATGAATTGATCTTAAATTAAATGAAATTTATTTTATTTAAGTAGCCTGATTTAATTATTAGGCTAGAATAAAATAAATGTCTATAGAGAGAGAGAGCGAATTAATTAAATTAGTTTAGTTGGTTAATTAATTATTCAGGGCTTTGGCCTAGTTTGAATAATTAAAGATTAACCTGTGATTAAACTAATATAGGCTTATTAATTGGACTAGTTTATTTGGGCTAAAAAATTAATTATTAATTGGGCCATTAGGGTGGTTCTAATTAGAATAATTAATTAAGCCCAAAGGGTTAAACTAAGAGTCCAATGGCCCAGTCCAGTTTAATTTAGGGTTTTATTTAGGTTAAATAAGAGGATTGAAAACAACGTCGTGGTTACAGAACACACACTCGAAGATACAGCTTCTTCTCTGTGAAAGGCCAGGTGTCTCTCTCTCAAGGAAAATTCCCTAACCCGTTAGTTATTCACCAATTGATAGTTAAGCAGGCCATATACTAGAAGATCAAGAGTTCGGCGTTCACATACATGCAAAGGCGGAGTAGGAGGCTTATAGGAATCGCACCAGAGGCTTCTACCAGCACACCTACCCCGGTTGCGCACGTTTCGGTCCAGCCACCTTTGAGAACCAGAATGAGAAGTAAAAATTTTAAAACCTCGAGATTTGGATAGGGCGCAACCGGTGCCGGCTAGGGCAGCCGGAGCCGGCACCGGCCCTGTCCTGGAATCCCCTGTTATATTTTTTCAGTTTTTTTATATTCGCTTCCACTGCGTGCCTTATGTTTTTCCGTTTCCTATACCTTCAAGTTAAATATCCAATCTACTATAATCACAGTGTGTGATTATCTCTAACAAAAATTCATATGGAGGATCACACTCAAGCATCAAAATGTTTATGTGCTAGCATAAACCAAAATGGCAGTTAGGGTTCTTCAAAAAGAAGAAGAAGAAGAAGAAGAAGAAGAAGAAGAGGGTTTTGGTGGAGTTGTTTTCTTTGTGTTGCTCACACAAAATAGGTATCGTGTGTCTATCCTATAGAACACAAAAAAACCATACTTAAAACACTCCAGCTGAGAATTCTATAACAATTAGAATTCTCTAATTATAATTGGAAATATCAAGTTTTCACAATTATAATTTAGCCCATAAATTATAACTAATTATAATTTGGCCACAACTACTTCTCTTTCTTGCAATTAACCCCACTATATTATCAAATAACATCTTGAGTATATAATCCTCTATTGTGTGTGACCTATTAGGTTTCCCAGTCAATTGGTAGCGAATATGAATTAATTTAAATGTCTTTAAGATTAGTAATCCATAATTAATTAGAATTAATCATATCAATTCTAATCAGGATTAGTTTATTAATTCATCAATTAATAAACCCATATTCCCAAATCATGAGCGGTGTCTAACAACACATCATAACCACTCAAGAGTCTAGGAAGTCAAGTGATTTGACATGAACCCTTCAATAACAAACTATAGTGCAATTAACTCCTTTCACCATACAATATCTCATTCGATTTGGAATACGAAATTAGTGCTAACTCCCTCTAGAATATATTAATTCTGGCCCGAATATAATAGTACTTGTACCAGGAACCCATTACTCTAGATGTGTATCAATTGGAACTGTTTCCAATACACAGTCGCCTTGGCCAAGGATTTCTTGAGTAGTAATTCCTGTAAGTGGCCGTGAGATATTCACCCATTCTATTAGGAGTGGTGAATCCTTTATTGACTCTCTCAATTACTTTCGTTTATCTCACAATGTGCCCAATACCCATCTTATAGGTGGCCTTCGATCTGGCTCCAGAGATTGGAATCAAAGTACAATGCTTAGCAAACAAAGTACATTGGAGATCTCAAGTCTAAGGATACTTGCACATTTGCTATATTGAGATTATATCACTGGCACTAAATAGTTATCCATGTGATTATCTCATAGCTAGGTCATCCAATGAACTTGTTCCATTAACAAGCATCTACGGGTTAACTTTGAGTATCTTAATACTCACGGATATGAGAAACACCACCTGATCAAATCAGGAAGTCTAACACATGCTAGTCTTAATGCATTAATGATGTCCTATCTCATTAATACTACGACTATGGACTATTTAAGTACTAACACTATACAGTGTAGTAGGAATCTCATATCATGATTTCCTTAACACAATATTGTACTAAGGACTTTATCTAATAGTTATATTACACAAAAGTAAACAAAAGAAACTGTAAGATAAATAATGTCTTTCATTAAAATAAGATGTGTCATATACAACATTCAAGTGATTGCCTCAGGGCATAACACTAACAGTATGTTTATCAAAACTAAGGCTTGAAGTTCTATTTTGTAATAGTGTTAGGTCTTGATACTTTTATTAATGTTAATTCTGGTTGAATGACTAAACTTTCTTTAAGCCCAATTTAGAATTTATATTTTATCGTTCTTGGTAAATTTCTTTGTGATGTAACTTAAGTTTAAGTACCAAAGATTTATCTTTCTCTTTTACTTTCTTTCCTATGGTTTTTATCCTACCGCGTTATCAAGACTCCTGGTCCAAAGGACAGAGTGACATTCCCAGCCCGAATAGGCTACGCATATAGTGAGGTGTTACACACTCTCTTTTTTCTCACACACACATAGAGGTAGGCCACTCATGATTATTTAAGGGTACATAGTATTTAACACGGAAGTACTTACAACTCTTTATCACTCGTCCTTTCTACAGGAGAGATCACACTCCATTTGGAAGGTAGGCTACTTATGGTTCTCTAAAGGTTTGCATGTGTAGGGTGTAAATCGCTACTAGATGATATATTCCCTCATTCTCTCATCCCTTCCCATGAAAGGGCACGCCATGGCCAATGGGGTTTCAGGTGTCCTATACCCGTAGAGTAACAACTTCGTCCCTAGCCAAGAACTAACTAATCTCATATTATGTTGTTTCCTTTGGAGGTTAACAGCACCTAGTTGATTAGGCTACTTAGGGCTATTAGATCTCTAACAAAAGTTAGTACAGGGATAGATTCTTCAATGAGTACCCCCTTTACCGTTAGTTCTAAAATCTTTTTCCAAACTTAGAGTTTTGCATGACGCTGAGATTGATATGTGTGAAATTGTATATATTTTAAGATGGATTTAATATGTTTTTAATTGACTTTCTAACCTTCTTGCATGATTTTGTACTTAACTGAGTTCATTTCAGTTTAAATAGATGAATAGGAAGCTTCAAAATGCTGTTGGAGGAGTTTCCTTGCATAATAGGGCAAAAAATCACACGTTTTAGTAGTTTGGGAAAGACACATCCGTGTCCTGAGTTATGTAGAAGACCATGCTAAAATAGGGGATGAACAAGGCTAGATAGAGCATAAAAAATAAAGTTTTAGAGATCAACACAAGCTGAGACACAACCATGTTCTAGGCTATGTCTAGAACTAATTTGTAGCTTTCCAAAAGAATTTCATTCAACTTGAACACACTCAGCAACACGTCGTGTTCCATCCTGTGTCCTACTTAGATTCAACTTCGAACCCATAATTTTTGCCATAAAAAGGCTTTGTTTAGACCTATTTTCTTCGGCCACTTTGATATCAATTTAGTAGGGTTAGGATAGAGCCATGAAGGTCCACTCAACACATAAAGGAGGCATAATCATGGAGGATTAATAGCATGGAATTTTTGTTAATCATCAATTGAAGATTAAGGTTTTTGAGACTTCATGAGAATGAGTTCTTTTATTGTTCATCTTTGATTGTTGTTGGTTTTATTTGTGTTAGTATGAACTACTTTGTTTTGATTTAGACTGGATGAATCATAAAATTGATTCATTAAGATGTTTTCTTTAATTTATTGAAAGACTTACGTTCTTGGAATTATTCATGATTTATTGTTGAGTTAAATTCTTGATTAGCCATTTGATTCATTTCTTGATTTTATATATAGGATCAAGAAATTGATTATACGAATAGATTGCTAATGGATGGGAAGAGTTGTATGCAATCCTAAAGAAAGGATGACTTAAATCTTCTAGGTTAGGTTTAAACCTATCATGGGAATTCACAGAGTTGTTAATGCATTCTTAGGTGTTTTAGTTAAAAAGAGATTCCAATTAATCAACCTATGAATAGAAATTATATAACTCGACAGAGAATATAATTTAACTTAAGAATTCCTATCATTCTAATATATTAGGTTAATAATGAATCAAGGATAAGTCTAAACTTATGAAGGTTGGGGGCTTCCATAACTAGATCTCATGTACATATTAATGGTTTATCTTTCTGTGTATTGATTTAGTTCTCGACTAGTTATTATTTCTTTGTTACTTAATTAATTATTGTCGATTAGGTAATAAAAAGAAGGTTAGTATTAATATATGTAGTGCTTGAGAGAATGATAATCGATATTTGCCAACTTTATTATTGGAAACAATAGGTGGACTTGCCTAACTATCTATAGTATAGAAAGTGAATACCAGAAATATATTTAGATTAGACTCCAAAATAACATTAGTTTTATCCTAGTTTCCACAATAGTGTCAAGGTAAGTTTATGAAAACAAGATGTTCCAAAATAGGAATCTATTTCCATTTTTACAATGTTCCATAAGGTTTAGCTCACAAATTTGATTTTCCAAAACCTATATAAGTAAATTTCCAAGAACCATAACATTTTCTTACCAAACCATAATTGGTATACTTTTTTGAATATTTCAAATTCATATCTACAAACGTATCTCATTTATCAAAATAGGAATATGCAATTTTCATTCTAATACCACCATGCAAGAACAACATCTTTCAAAGTATGCGATGATTTTCGCAATCATTCAATGTCGTGCTCAAACATTTACATTTCACAACAAATATACGAGTTTCGTATACAACAAATTATTTAGAAACATAAGGGAATTCACCTTGGTCCCTAAAGCAAAGTGTTTATCCAAAATTCTCAAGCATTGGGAACGTGCCTCCATCACCAACCTCATGATTAGTATCTATCATAAATTAGCATATATGTATAAGTTTCCAAATTTAGTTACTCAATTTCTAAACCTCACATAATTAGGACTAGGGGCTGGGCATTTTGATTCTACCGTCATATCCTACATACCTTTCCAATATTGTTCACATGAAGGAAGGGGTCATAAAGACTATTTTACACCTCTCTAAAAGGTCTCGTTTTAGTTTAAATACTGTTTGCTAAATTTCAGTCCTTTCACCATAAAGTTTTACTCTAAAGGAAACAAAACCTAGTCACAAATTGAACTAGAAAAAAGAATTAGTCATTGAATCAAATAGAAAACAAAACGGGCCACATTATAAAAAAACCAATTTGGAAAATGTGGCATATATCATAATAGGACTATTTGTAATTCATGTGACTATCTCTTTTGAAATAAGATCTACGCGAATATTAAAAAAAAAAAAAAAGAATCTACGCGAACATATAAGTTTTGGTTTCTTAAATGGATAAGGGATGTAAGTGATGTAGTATAGGATTACATTTATTTGGATACATATAGTAATTTTTTAATTTTTTTAATTGTAGTTAATTAGACAAAATGTTAAGTTTTAAAAGAGAAAATTAAATCCTTTATATGACAAAATAAAACATAGTAAATTTCAACGTATCATTTTCTTTTAGAAACTCATCACTTTGATCGTTTCCAAAATAAAGTTCCCTTTGTCTCAAACCAAGTAAGTGTTATAGAATATAAATTGCTAACATAATAAAATACTCCCTCCATCCTTCATGTGAACAGTATCGAAAATATATGTGGCTAACTGGCTAACTGGCTAAGTTCCTCGTAGCTGATCTTGAAATCTAGCTAGCTGCCTTTAAAATTCACCCTACTCTCCAATTGGAGAATTCGAGGATAGTAGCAAAATGATTTGATGTAAGTAAAATTTGGACATATACAGATTGTGATTATATTTAGCTTTTTAAAATTTTATTAAAAATTAATATTATTACTTAACTTGGATAAATAATAAAATTATTAAAATTTATTTATATTAAATCTATTTTCTATTAAATAAAATCTAAAGCAAGTGTAGCCAATTTCCGCTTGCCTGCATTATCAGGCGAAGCGATAGAACGTCATTGCTAGTAAAGGCTGTGCGACACTAAACAAATAAAAAAAGAGATGAAAATCAATTTGTATTCATATTTTTGGAACCATAATAAAATATACTTATTAAATATACAATTAAAGGGTTAAGGACAAAATGTCCTTAAAAATGCATACTTTACAATTATACCTTTCACATTTAAAATTTAAATCTTTTTAAATATACTCATCATATTTAAAATTAACAATAGTACCCTTCTTAAATTTAAATTTTTTTCAAATATATCCCTCACATTTAAAATTCAGTAATAGTATCTTTCTTAAATTTAAATCTTTTTAGATATACATTTTTATCAAGAATTTAACGAAATACTTTACATTTGATATTTGATTATTTAAAAGGATATAACTGCAATATACTCATTATTATTTAGAGTAAATTGGTAATCTCAACTTTTGTCTTTTCCAAATAATAAATGTTTCTTGATGAGAATAAAAAAAATTACTTTGTTTTTATACACTTCCCAAATATTAAAGATTATAATAAAAACCATTGGTAGAAGGGATTTTGGTAACACTACAAGAAAGTCAGCAAATTGCGACGGATTTTTGCGACGGACAAAATCGGTCACAAATTTGCGACAGATCACCGACGGAAAAAAGGATTAAGGGATATAGTTGACCGGCCCTTGCAAATCCGTCGCTAATTTTGCGACGAAAATTATTTGCGAAGGAAATTATTTTTTTTATAAAAAAATTGAAGTAAAAAATTTTTTTAAAAAAATGCTCTAGCTAATTAGCAATGGATTTGCAACGAAAATTGTTTGTGACGGATTTAGGGATTCCGTTGCAAATCCGTCTCAAAATTAGCGACGGAAATTATTGAAAAATAAAAAAAATGAAGTAAAATTTTTTTAAAAAAATGCTCTAGCTAATTTGTCACAAAATTAGCGACGGATTTGCGACGGCTTTGTGATGGATTTAGAGATTCCGTAGCAAATCCGTCTCAAAATTAGCAATGGAAATTATTTTTCTAATAAAAAATTGAAGTAAAAAATTTAAAAAAAATGCCCTAGCTAATCCGTCGCTAATTTTGCGATGGATTTGCGACGGATTTAGATATTCCATCGCAAATCTATCTCAAAAATTAGCGACGGAAATTATTGAAAAATAAAAAAAAAAATGAAGTAAAAATTAAAAAAATGCTCTAGCTAATCCATCTCAAAATTAGCGACGAAAATTATTTTTCTAATATAAAATTGAAGAAAAAAATTTAAAAAAATTGCTCTCGTTAATCCGTTGCAAAAGTAGAGACGGATTTGCGACGGGAAATTATTTGCGACAGATTTGCAACGGATTTACATATTCCGTCACAAATTCATCGCAACATGTGCGACGGATTGATGTTTTCTATAAAATGAAATTTAAAAAAAATTATTGCTGTAAATAATTTTAATCTAAAACATTTAAAGTTACTTATTAAGGCTTTTTTGTATAATTTTGTATAGTATATACACATGAGTGTTCTTATCATATAATATGTCCATGGATTTCTTACTAATATTCCTTATTGTATAAAATATTCTTACATGTTCTTTATAGATAATTTTACAAATTGAGTAATAAGGAGTTTCATTAATTATTAAGAAAACTTCATTAATATGTATGTATGTATGTATGTATGTATGTATGTATGTATGTATGTATGTATGTATGTATGTATGTATGTATGTATGTATGTATGTATGTATGTGTGTGTGTGAATATGTGTGTGTGTATATATACGTAAATAAAATATTTTGATTAAAATGGTCAAATATTTTTTGTACATTATGTTTTTTTATCTATAACTTAATTATTCTTGAAAAAGAATTGATACGAATTTAAAATAGAATGTAATATTTTTGTATAAAAATATATGTGTGTATTAAAAAATTTTTAAAGATATGATATATATTTTTTCTTTTTTGGATAACAATATCAGTGCAATTAACTATATTACCGTGACATTAATTAATAAGAAAATTTCAATAATTGTGTGTGTGTGTGTGTGTGTGTATATATATATATATATATATTTATATGAATATATGAAATATATATATATTTATACACGTATATGAATATGAGTGTGTATCTATACATATAAATAAATATTTGTGTGTGTGTATATATAAATATATAATATGAATATATATATATATATATGTGTGTGTGTGTGTGTGTGTGTGTGTGTGTGTGTGTGTGTGTGTGTGTACTTTAATATATATGGTGTGTGTGTCTATGTATATATATAGATACACACATACACACACACACACACACACACACATTTGTTCATATATATTTGTGATTATGTTTGTATATGTGTGTATGGGTTATATTGTGTATGAATTTATGCATATATTTATTTATATATATATATATAAATATATGTAAAAATCATTTAATAAAAAAGATAGTATATAAATATACAAAAATATTTTTTTTTAATTTTGAATATATAGTTTTATATTGAATTTATATATACAAATTTTTGTTGTGTATTCCGTGATTAATCTGTGATTATTTGTCACGAAATCACAAAATTACTATTAATTCCTGACAAATTCGTGATATTTTTTTAAGATAATCTAAATATATATATATATATATTTTTTTTTCCATCACTTTTCTTCTTCCCCTCTGTCCTTCTTCCCTCCCCTACCCGCCTCCCCCTACTCAGATCTGCACCGCCCACCACCCTCCCCCGCAGCCCCCTCTCTTCCTGCCGCCACCCCTCGCCACCCCCAACCCGCCACCCCCTGCTAGTGCAACCCCCTTTCCCCCGGCTGTCTCCTCTCCCCCTCTCCACCGGCCAACTCTCTCCCCTCCCCCGGCTCTTTCCTGCCTGCCACCCCCCCACGGCCATCCCCCCTCCCCCGTCTCTCCCCCCACCCTCCCCCCACGCGGCTCTCCCCCTCCCCTCTCGCCCCCGCAGCTCCCCCCTCCCCCGCGGCTATCCCCCTCCACCCCGACACCCTTCTCCCCCCACTCCTCGCTTTCTGGCAACCACCCCCCTTTTCAACTTCTGCCTACAACACTTCAAACCTTCTTATTCACACTCCAAATTCGAAGCATTCTCCACGAATTAGAGAATCAAGAAATTCAATCAGAGAAGACTAAAGTTGAATCCTTATAGCATATCAGAGGCCTTAGTCATCATTCAACATCAATCTCCAAAACAAGTAAATATCATTCTTTTTTTAAACTCTTACATCGTCTTTGATTTTTAGAACGCTAGTAGCAGGTGATGTTTTGTGATGGAGAATGGAAGAATATATTACATTGATTTGTTTTCGTACAAGAATGGGATAAAAATTGTAATGTGGAGATATATTTAGTATAATAAGTAGTTCAACGTGATATAGGACATGTTTATGTGCTTAGTAGTGAATTTTTTATGTGGTATGTGATGTATATTACAAGCAGTGAATTTTGTTGATTGTTAACTACTATGCTCACTATTAATAGTATTTACTACTATGATAATTATTAGTTCTTATTACTTGTTGAGTAATAAAACTGCTATTCCATAATATTTATACTTTTATTCATATGTTTATCTAATATTATTATTGACTCTTTATTGGAATTGCTATTTATTAAATATTAGGGGGGCAAAAAATTATTTTCAATATTATATTAACATTACTACTAATATTTTTTTATAACATTATTTTTTAATATAAAATTGTTTGATAATAATTACTATTTAACGTTTAGTAGTATATTGCATGTCAATAATTAGTACTTACTATTTGTTAATGGTAAGTTGGCTACCAAAAGATACCAACTGCATCTTTTTTTTCTTTTTTTTTTAACTTATATGAATGGATCCCCATGAGTGATGGGTTATCATTCCTCGTGAGTGATGGGTGATCATTCCCCATGGGTAATAGGTGATTACCCTTACATTAGTCATATTGAATAATTGTTTTAACAGTGAATATTTTTTTTAATGTTGTTGATTTTGTGATGGCTTGGTGCCTAGAAACATCCAGTATATAGGGGAAACTTTGCCAAAATTTCTAATGAATTTTGTACTAGTAGTTGTGTTTATAGTTGTTGGTTTAACATTAATTTTTATTGTTAGTTGGTGGCTGAGTTTGTTAATACTTCATGGTTTAAATCTAGTTGCTTATTGAGGTATTGTCAGAGAGGTTAATAATTTTAATTCTGTGCTAAGTATATAGGATGTCTATATAAATATGATTGGGAAATTGATTGGTGTTTTGCGACCATAGTTCACCATCACAAGCCCACGTATGATGCACGATAAAGAAGTAGATATAAATTACATAAAAAGTATTTCATGAAACATGTAGTTGGCTATTCAGGTATTTATAATTGTTGTTTAAAGTAACATGAAGATGATTACCCTTAAGCTTTCCTAAACCTTTTATGCAAACATGCATAAACTCACAATTAAACCTCTTTGTCGTATAATATGTTGAATATATAGATGGAAGATCGCGGTTGGATGTATAGAAGGCGGTTGCCCGGTAAAGGGTTTACTACTGAATTTGAGCAAAGGGTGCAGGGATTTATTACGTTCGCTTTATCGAATTCTAAGTCTGGTAAAATCAGATGTCCTTGCACAAAATGCAAGAACATGAAATTTGACTCTCCGGACTAAGTTGAGATCCATTTGTACAGATATGAGTTTGTTAGCAACTACCATCGGTGTATTTGTCACGGTGAACCTTACTATGTAAATCAAAGCATGTCTACCTCAACATCTAGTATAGTTCAAGTTGATTCAGGTTCTAGAAATCCGTATTTGGAAATGATCATTGATGCGGCGGGCCCTAATTTTAATTTGGAAAGACCGTCGGATGAGCAAGTTGAAGAACCTCCTAACACGGAAGCGCATAAGTTTTATGATATGCTGGGGGTAGTAGACACTCCCATATGGGAAGGGTGTACGAACCACTCGGTGCTTTCATTAGTTTCAAGGCTACTAAATGTTAAGTCTAAAAATAACGTATCTGATAAAGCTTTTAACCAAGTTGTGCAGCTTATGAAAAAGGTGGTTCCAAGTAGCAACAAAATACCTGATGACTTTTATCAAATGAAGAAGTTAGTATCTGGGTTGGGGTTGCCTGTTCAAAAGATAGATTATGCAGTAATGGATGCATGCTTTATTGGAAGGATGATATCAATTTGAAAGAATGCAAAATTTGCAGACATGCTCGGTACGTGCCTAGAAAATGCCGAAAAAAAAGAAGGGTTAGGCTCGAGATCCCTTTGAAAAAAATGTACTACTTTCCGATTACACCAAGGCTGCAGAGGTTGTATGCATCTAAAACTACAGCTGAACACATGAGTTAGCATGCAAAGGCTAAGGTCGAAGATGGAAACATGAGCCATCCGAGAGATGGTGAGGCTTGGCAGAACTTTGACCGGATTCATCCAGATTTTGCAAAGGAAGTTCGGAATGTGAGATTGGGACTTTGTACTGATGGTTTCTCACCGTTTGGCATGTCTGGAAAGCAGTATTCATGTTGGTCAGTTATTGTCACTCCTTATAACCTTCCACCGTGGTTGTGCATGAAAGATCCTGTGATGTTTTTAACAATCATTGTACTGGGACCATAGAATCCGAAACATAAAATTGATGTTTATCTTCAACCATTAATAGAAGAATTGAATCATTTGTGGGCTGAAGGTGTTGCTACATATGACATAGCAAAGAAACAAAACTTCCAGATGCGTGCTGCACTAATGTGGACTATTAATGACTTTCCTGCCTATGGAATGATGAGTGGATGGAGCACAGCTGAAAAGATTAGCGTGTTCATATTGTATGGAGAGGTCAAAGTTTTTTCATCTACAACATGGTGGTAACCATTCATGGTTTGACTGCCACCGCCGCTTCTTACCCATGGATCACCCATTTCGACGGGATACAACATCATTTAAGAGAGATAAGGGCTCTGATATGTTACAAGCTATTCTACGTCCCACTGGGGATGACTTGTGGAGTAATGTTTGTCAGTATTCAAAAATAACAGAGTCGGGAAGAGAACTTGGGAGATCGGAAGGTAGATATGTGAGTCATAATGGGGCTAAACGGAGTATTTTTTGGGATTTGCCCTATTGGCAAATGCATTTAGTCCGTCATAATGTTGACGTAATGCATAATGAAAAGAATGTGTTCGATAATGTCTTCAATACAGTTATGGATGTGAAGGGCAAGACTAAAGACAATCTGAAGGCCCGTCGTGATGTTGAAGTATATTGCAATAGGCCAAAACTACATGTGTGTAATGTCGGAGAAGGGAGGAGAGCAATACCTAAGGCATGTTACACGTTGGCGGTAGAACAAAAGAAAATGTTACTTGAGTGGTTGAAAGAATTAACTCTTCCAGATGGATACGCATCGAATCTTTGTAGATGTGTTGATTTTAATGAATTGAAGCTATCCGACATGAAAAGCCATGATTGCCACATCTTCATGGAAAGATTACTTCCAATTGCCCTTAGAGAATTCCTTCCAGCTAATGTTTGGGGAACTTTGATGTAATTAAGTCAGTTTTTTCGGGACATTAGTGCTCCTAAATTATCTGTATCTCATATGATGAAGTTGGAGCAAGAGATACCGGTTCTTTTATGTAAGTTAGAGAAGATTTTTCCTCCAGGTTTTTTCGATGTTATGAAACATCTCTTGGTTCATTTTCCTTACGAAGCAAGGGTTTGTGGTCCTGTACAATATAGATGGATGTATCCTTTTGAGAGGTAGTTGTCATTTTCCAAATTATGCTACGGTTAGCTATAGTCATTGCATAATACTTATTTAGTATCATACTTTGAACTATGTCAGATTCTTGTTTCGTTTAAAGTTAAAGGTGAAAAATAATGCACGAGTAGAAGGGTCAATTTGCAATGCTTATCTTGTTGAGGAAACATCTACATTCTTCTCCTATTATTTTGAGGCACATATGCGGACAAAACATGTATCCATGGCTCACAATGATGAAGGTGTAGTCGGGCGAGAAGTAGATGAAGCTTCGTTGTCAATATGCAATATTTATGGGAAGATATTAGGAAATGTTTATACGTTTGTGATGTAAAGTTTAAATAATTCATGATGGTCGCTTATATTGTTGATCAATAATCTATGTTAAAATTTCATGTTTTACTAATTTATTGGATGATCAATTATTATACCATTTTTTTATCCTTTTTATTAGCTTAAATATAGTTAAGTATGAGTCAATGCCAATTATTTTTTTTTCCACAGGTGTTCTTTGCCTTTCCATAGGTATGCTTCCTTTTTAAAAAAAAAAAATACAGTTAAGTGTTAGAGGAGAATCTAACTATTTTCTTTTTCACAGGTGTTCTTTGCCTTTCCACGTGTGTGATATTTTTCTTTTTTTTTAAAATACAGTTAAGCATGAGTCAATGCTAACTATTTTCAGCTCAACAGGTGTTCTTTGCTTTTCCAAAGGTATATTTTTTTGTCTAATATATGAATTGGATCCCCGTGAGTAATGGGTGATCATTCCCCGTGAGTGATGGGTGATCACCCTTAAGTTAATTGTTGTTGTTGACATTGACTTTTTATTATAGATGTCTTCTTTTGTTAGGATATAAAACCTGTATAATAGCTGTATAGTTAAGAACACACATTTCATTATCTAATGGCTTTGATCCATTGACAAAGAAAGAATCATGCACTCGCCCTTCAAAATGCTTGGAAAAGGTTATAGACTTATGTGTAAGAATGAAGCCATTTTGAAAGAAAACAAAAATAACAAACCTTTTCTTTCTCAAGTTGTATAAATGGTCAAGTTTCTACACATTCCAGTTTATCTATTGGCAGTTAATCTTTTGTTATGGAGAATGTGTTCTTTGATACAGGTTTTTTTGTACATGTTCTGTGTGTTTAATGTGTTGATGATACTTGGAATAATGTTTGAATGTGGCATTAATGCTTGGAAAATGACCATTTTATAGGGGAGACTCTGTCAAATTTTTTATAAATTTGCATTTATAACTTGTTCTACATATATATTACAAATATGTTTGAAATTTAAATAAATTTATTTCAAAATTAGGATGTCTAGCGATGGATGGTCTTCTGGAGGTGCTGGAACGGACCAACATACCCATCCTCCTGACACCTCATCACCATCACATGCATGACGCCTCTCCGTACCACGAACGATTTCTGGTTCACCTTCGCAATCAAGAGGTGCTTCTCCAGCTGACGCTCCTACTTCTACATCGCACCATATAGGATCACAGGCCACAAACGGCCGACCTATGATTATTCCTCAAGGAGATAGGTGTGTAATTTATAATTATTGATTGATTTCCAATTCAGTATATCTTCTTTAATAATCATATTACTTTCCTTTCTGGTTATACAAATTAGGTTTGCTGGTTCAGATAAATGTGTGAGAGAGATTCAAGGCATATTCAAGAAACAAGTCAATGGTTCGTATGCTACATACTCACATGTCCCGATACACGTTCGGGACATGTGGTTCGAGGAGCGGGGAGTATATTTCTTTTACTTTCTTACAAATTTAATCTCATGTATATGTTATTGAAACTTATATGCTCAGGTGTCATTTGTTGTATTTGCAAACAAATTTACTTTAAATTGTTAATTTAAACTTTAACGGTGATGGTTTACTATATTTGCAAAAGTTATTTCGTTGGGCTCCTGAGCATGGTCCCCAGATACGGAGAAATTGGGAAAGGAAGTGTGCAAAAAGGCTTTCCAATACTTTGTCGAAGACCCAAAAGAGCATGCCTGCTAATTCATGTCCAGCTTGGATTGATCCAACTAATTGGTCGGAGATGAACAAACATTGGTTGGATCCCAAGTATCAACGAGTCGTGCAGTGTGCAAAGCAAAATCGGTCTCGTAGCGGTGTCACTCACACAGGAGGTTCCATCTCTTTCATTAAGCACGAGGAACGCATGGTAAATTCAATTTTATTAACTTTTGTATATTTCATAATTGTCAGAATCATGCACTTGCATTCGAAATAATATTCTTTTCTATTAATTTAACTACAGAGGAGACGTGAAGGGGACACATTTAGCTATCTAGACATGTTCAAAAAACTACATATGTTCCAAAATGGGGAAAGACATGGTCAGTTTATGGGCGAGCCTCCGCAGAAGATATTGGTAAAAATAATTTATTTTTACGTTACTTATTGTAATAGGTCTTCTTTTAATTTTTATAAACTCACATTATTTTAGGAGGAGGCAAATGTCACCAAGGAACACTACTCTCAAATGGAGTCTAGCGGGTCCGTCGACTCCGTTGATATGGAAAATGACAAGGCCATTATCATTGAGGCAGCTGGTGGATTCAACAAGGGTCGTGTCTACGGATTGGGATCAGTGGCAACTCGCATTAAGGAGTAGATGCATGCATCTCATTTATTAGGATCATCTTCATCCACTCCTATTGTTGTTGACCAGATAGTTGAGAGTAGGGTTTAGCAGAGGATTCAGGAGGTTGAGGATTGATGGAGGCATCGAGAAAGGAATCGCGAGGATAAGTACAAGCGCCGTGAGGAGAGGATTAAGAAGAATTTTGAACATAAAGTTTCGGGAATCACTTCTTGGATGGCAGTTATGTCCGAGAAGATGGGGGTTGCTATGCCATAGCTATCTTCGGTTTTTGAGGACGAGGACATGGATGAGGATGAGGATGAAGACGAAGACGAAGACGATGATTTATTTGTTTCCCCACCTAATCATCAGCCCGGTCCTAGTACTGGGTTTGATGGTCCTCCCGCTCCTCCTTCAGTTAGTGCTCCTAATCCTTTAGCTACATGATTGTATTTTGAACATTATTTGTCTATTGTGATACTTGTGTGTGTACACATGTTTGAATTATTGTAGTTTTACTTTATGATTTGGCATGCAATTTATTATTGGTTTCGAAATTTTTATTTATTTTACATTACAGATTTAATATTTATGAGAAAAATTGCTTAAATATTTGTCACAGGTTTTTTAAAATTAATTTATTTAAAATTAATTTTGACAAATATTTGTCACAAGTTGCTATGGATTTGCAACGGATTTTAAATTTTTTTTGAAATTGCAATTATTCCGTCGCAAATCCGTAGCAAGTTGCTATTTGCAACTTGCTACGGATTTGCGACGGATTTTTTTTATTTTCGTTGTTTTAATTATTCCGTACGGATTTTTTTTTATATTTTCGTTGTTGTAATTATTCCGTCACAAATCCGTAGCAACTTGCTACAGATTTATGACGGATTCTTTTATTTTCTTGTTGTAATTATTCCGTCGCAAATCCGTAGCAAAGTTGCTATGGATTTGCGATGGAATAATTTCAATTTAAAAATTAATAGAATCAGTCCCAAATCCGTAACAAAGTTGCTACGGATTTGCGATTGATTTTTAAATTTTTTTAAATTGTAAGTAATCCGTCGCAAATCCGTAGCCAGTTGCTACGGATTTGTGACGGCATCTTCCACATTTATTTTAATTTCCAAAATTCCCGTTGGAAATCCCTCTTAAGTTGCAACGAATTTATGACGGATATTTTTCGTTTATTTTAAATATGTAATTATGCCGTCGCAAATCCATAGCTCTTTGCTAGGGATTTGCGACGGAATTATTTTCCACTGTATATTATTCGTCGCAATTTGCTACGGATTTGTGACGGATATTTTTTCATTTTATTTTTATTCATGAAAATATTCTGTTGCAAATCCGTCGCAACTTGCTACGGATTTTTTTCACATTTTATTTTATTTTTCAATTATTCCGTCGCAAATCCGTAACAAAATGTAATTCGGTTGACCAGAGATTTGGCCATCGCAAATGTGTCGCTATTTGCAACGGATTTAGTTTTCCGTCGCTGTTTGCGACGCTCTTATTTGCGACGGCCGAATCCGTCGCAAATCCGTCGCAACACTTGATTTGCGACGGATAGCGATTTTTTTTGTAGTGTAATCTTTAATAGTTATATAGTTTTTATGAAAAAATATATAATCATATATATAACCACTGAAAATTATAATAAAAATTATTGGTAGAAGGAATTTATTATAATTAAAATCAAATCATTGATAGAAAGGATTTTGATAATCTTCAATAGTTATATGGTTTTTTATGAATATATATATATATATATATATATATATATATAATCAAATATATAATCATTGAAGATTATAGTAAAAACTATTGGTAGAAGGGATTTACTATAATCAAAATCACTCTTGGGGAAGTTATAGAAATAGAGCAATTTTTTTATTTTTACGAAGAAATGTTCATTGTTTAGAGAAGATAGAAGTTATGATTACTAATTTACTTTTAATAATAATGAGTATATTGCAATTACATTTTTTTAAACAGTTAAATATGAAGCATTCCATCAAATTCTTAATAAAATGGTGTATTTGAAAGGATTTAAATTTAAAAAGGAATATTATTACTGAAATTTAAAGGTGAGAGATATATTTAAAAGAATTTAAATTTTATTTCTAAAATTTAAATATGAAGGGTATGTTTAAAAGAATTTAAATTTAAGAAGAGTATTGTTGTTGAATTTTAAATGTAAGAGACATAATTATAAAAGTATGTATTTTTAAAGAACATTTTAAGTTATAAAATTGCATCTATTTATAAAAGATGTTTGAGTTCTAATGACTACCATAACTTCTTACCATTAAATTAAGGTGGTGCGGAGAGTAGGGAGGTGTTGGCTTCATCATGGTCGACCAAACGCTCGTTGAGTATTTTTCCAACTTGCCTTGCTTTGGTCCTTTTCAAAATTCAGCTTTTCACCTGAAAGTCTACACCTTTGGATTCACAGTAACCAATTGGTACACTTAACGTTAATTTTACTAGTATAAAGATTGGATGCTGAATTTGCTTTCGCAAGCATAGACTTCTGTTTGATTTCAATACCATTTAAATGGTAAATAAATTTAAAAAATATATATGTGTGTCTCTAAAGCAATATTATGATTAATAGACAAGCCTAGCAAGTTGTAATAACTTTTCTCAGTTTTTTTTTTTTTTCTCTTTTGGGAACTGAAATTAATGCCATGAAATTTTCGTTGTCGATTATCAGCAGCATTTTCTTATAATAATATGATATATTACTAAATAATAATAATAATAATAATAATAATAATAATAATAATAATAATAATAATAATAATAATAATAATAATAATATGAAATATCAGTAGTTCGTTGATGGCTAATTGGATTAAAAAATAGAGAGAGAAATTAGGATTGACAAAGAATGGAATGATAATGACAAACTATCTGGAATCTCCAATTTATTAAAATGGCAAAGGGAGCCGTTTTCATTGTTCCCAGAAGAAAAGATATGTGAATTGCTTGAGACAAGGACGGAGATAAAGGGGCATGGGGAGGGGGGCGGCTAACTCCCTCAAAATTTTTAAAACTTTTCTTCTGTTATGAATTATTGGAATCTCCATTAATTAGTGAATGCTCCACTAATTATGGATTTATGTGAATTATTAGAAGATTTTTATGGATGTCCACCATTTAGTGGAGACACCATTAATTGAGATTAGTTGATGATGATGTATGCCATGATGTATTCCACTAATTAGAGCTCTATAAATAGAGTTATTCTCTAAACTTGTAATACACCATCATTTTGTGAAAGAAAGATTAGTGAAAGAAAGATTAGAGAAAATTGTGAGAGAAAAGAAAGAGAGAAATTCTTGTGCAAAGAATAGTTAGAATTTTCTTAGTGTGTAGTGTGTAGATTTTATTCTAACACTACCCTAATTTTATAATACGTTATCAGCACGAGTCTCTACCGGTACAAAAGCCAGAAGACTAAGCACGAGTTTCTGCCGTTACCAAAACCAGAAGACAGGTACGCATTATTGATCTCTATGGCTAATCTCGCTAAACTCGAATTTGTAGCCCTTGATATTTCTGGAAAAAATTATATGTCATGGGTTCTCGATGCAGAAATGCATCTAAATGCTGAAGGCCTTAGTGAAACTATTCAAGCACATAATAGTGCATCTGCACAACACAAGGCTAAAACTTTGATTTTTATTCGTCGTCATCTCGATGAAAATTTGAAAATGGAATATCTTACCGAAAAAGATCCATATGGCCTGTGGGTAAATTTAAAAGAAAGATTTGACCACCTGAAGATGGTCGTACTACCTACTGTACGGTATGAATGGTTGCACCTGAGGTTGCAAGATTTTAAAACCGTGAATGAATATAGCTCCGCAATGTATAAAATTACATCTCAATTAAAATTATGCGGAAAAAAAGTGACTGATGAAGATATGTTGGATAAGACATTTTCCACCTTTCATGCCTCGAATACTATCCTGCAGCAACAATATCGAGAAAAAGGGTATACAAAATTTACATATTTAATTATTACCCTCCTCATTGCAAAGAAAAATAATGAGTTATTATTGAGAAATCATGAAGCCAGACCAACTGGCTCAACAGCACTCCTAGAAGTGAATGCTGTTGGCTTCAGCAGAAGCCATCGTTATAGTCGTAGTCGTGGCCATGGCCGTGACCGTGGTCGTGCTTATGGTCATAGACACGCTCGATATTTCCCTTATCACAATCATAATCAAACTGTGAGAAATACTGGCCACCTGAAGTGGAACAGAAAAGATCATAAGGGAAAAGAAAAAGAAATTGAAGAAAAGCATGAGGATATATGTTATAGATGTGGCATGAAAGGTCATTGGTCACGAAACTGTCGTACGACTAAGCATTTAGTTGAATTGTATCAAGTTTCATTGAAAAATAAAAATGTGGAATAAATTTTTCTCAACATCCAATAAATAATGCCGAGGATGATGATATTGATCCTGAAGATCTTAATATCAATATTACCCATATGGATGTATCGGATTTTTTTGAACACCCAGACGGTAGGATAGACCATTTAATTGGTGATGGCAGTGTCCAGAAGAACTAAAACCTCACCCTGATATTTTTGTATTTTCATTTTCATTCTATTCTAATAATATTTACGTTTACATATATATATTTGTGTTCAGATGGCTGTTGTTAATGATGATGTATGCATTATTGATAGTGGAACTACACACACCATACTAAAAAATGAGAAATATTTTTCTGATCTCAAAATGGGAGAAATAAACATTTATACGATAAACGGTAGTGCAAATGTAATTGAGGGCTCCGGAAGAGCTAGTATATTGTTGCCTAAAGGAACAACAATTATTATTGATAAGGCACTATTTTCCTCAAAATCCAGAAGAAATTTATTGAGTTTTAAAGATATCCGCAGAAATGGGTATCATGTCGAAACAAATGAGGAAAATGGGATTGAGCATCTTTTTATTACTCAAATGCATTTGGGTAAGAAATCGGCATTAGAAAAACTGCCGTCTTTTTCTACTGGTCTATATTTTGTAAAAATACATACAATTGAAATTTATCATCTAGTAAACCAGAAGTTTACTGATCCTATTACTTTTAGCATTTGGCATGACCAGTTGGGTCATTCGGGATCTACCATGATGAGAAGAATCATTGAGAATACACATGGTCATCCTTTAAAAAATAAAAGGATATTAACATCAGAAAAATTCGCATGTACTGCATGTTCCCTAGGAAAATTAATTGTTAAACCATCACCAGTAAAAGTAGGAGCTGAAAGTCCTACATTTCTCGAACGGATTCACGGAGATATTTGTGGATCTATTGATCCACCATGTGGACCGTTCAAATATTTTATGGTCTTAATTGATGCATCATCCCGATGGTCACATGTATGTTTATTATCTACTCGCAACCTGGTGTTTGCGAGATTACTTGCTCAAATAATTAAATTACGAGAACAATTTCCGGACCATCACATTAAAAATATCCGTTTGGATAATGCTGGTGAATTTTCATCACATGCTTTTGATGCATATTGCATGTCAATTGGGATTAATGTTGAACATCCTATAACTCATGTTCACACATAAAATGGTCTTGCTGAATCTTTGATTAAACGATTACAATTAATTGCTAGACCATTATTAATGAAAACAAATCTCCCAACATCTGCCTGGGGACATGCTATTCTACATGCTGCAACACTTGTACGTATAAGACCAGCTAGTTATCATAAATTCTCTCATTTGCAATTGGCTTTTGGGTCGAACCAAATATTGCTCATTTAAGAATTTTTGGGTGTCTTGTATATATTCCAATTGCACCAAACCAACGTACAAAGATGGGTCCTCAAAGAAGAAAGAGGATATACGTTGGATATGATTCTCCCTCTATTATCAGGTATGTTGAACCCCTGACAGGAGATGTATTCACAGCAAGATTTGCTGATTGTCATTTTAATGAATCATTATTCCCTAAATTAGGGGGAGAACCAAAACAGCACAAGAAAGATCGTGATTGGACAACATCATTAAATTATCTTGATCCGCATACAAGCGCGTGTGAACTTGAAGTTCAAAAGATAATTTATTTGTAAAGCATTGCAAATCAAATGCCAGACGCTTTTGTTGACTCTAGAAGAGTAACAAAATCGCATATGCCAGCTATAAATGCTCCTATTGCAATTGAAGTTTCAACAGAACAAAAGATTTTACATATAGCTGCTGAGCCAAAAGCATGCCAGAAGCATGGCCGACCTCTTGGTTCTAAAGATAAAAATTCTCGAAAGAAAAGAGGATTAAATGATCCAGAAGATCATATTGAAGAAAAGAATGATAAAGACCAAGAGAGAATTGATGACAAAGAACCAGAAGTTGATGAAAGTAACACTGAAATTTCTATCAATTATACCACTTCCGGTAGAAGTTGGAATCGGATAGAAACTGTTATTGATAATATATTTGCATACAATATATCTCTTGATGTTACACAGGATAATGATGATCCTGAACCAATATCAGTTGATGAATGTCGGCATAGAAAAGATTGGCTGCAATGGAAAGATGCGATTCAATCGGAGTTAAATGCACTAACAAAACGTGAAGTTTTCGGACCTGCAGTCCGAACACCAGAAGGTGTAAAACTAGTTGGCTACAAATGGATATTTGTGCGAAAGCGCAATGAAAAGAGTGAAATCGTTCGATATAAAGCGCGATTAGTAGCCCAAGGTTTTTCACAAAGACCAGGTATTGACTATGATGAAACTTATTCTCCTGCTGTTGATGCTATTACACTCCGATATCTTATCAGTTTGGCAGTACATGAAAAGATAGAGATGCGCCTATTAGATGTTGTCATTGCTTACTTGTATGGAAATTTAGAAAATGATGTTTACATGAAAATCCCGAAGGATTTCATATGCCGAAGCATATAAACATTATCCTCGTGAAAATTACTCCATCAAGTTGCGGAAATCATTATATGGCTCTGAAGCAATCAGGCGCATGTGGTTCACACGTCTTAGTGAATATTTATTGAAAGCGGGATTTAAAAATGACCAGGTATGTCCATGTGTTTTTATTAAGAAATCTGGTTCTAAATTTGTGATATTAGCTATATATGTTGATGATATTAATCTTATTGGAACTCTCGAAGAGCTCCAAGAAACAATTGATTATTTAAAAGAGAATTCGAAATCAAGGATTTTGGTAAAACCAAATTTTGCCTTGGTTTACAAATTGAACATTTGGAGAGTTGAACATTTATTCATCAATCAACATATACAGTAAAAGTGCTAAAAAGATTTTACATGGACAAAGCACATCCATTGAGTATTCCAATGATCGTCCGATCATTAAATGTGGATAAAGATCCTTTCCGACCTCAAGAAAATGATGAAGAACTCCTTGGTCCTGAAGTACCATATCTCAGTGCAATTGGTGCATTGATGTATCTTACTAATAATACACGACCTGATATTGCTTTTGCTGTCAATTTATTAGCAAGATTTAGTTCTTCACCAACACAACGACATTGGAATGGAATTAAACAAGTCCTTCGATCGATATCTCCAAGGTACAATTGATCTCGGATTATTTTATTCAAATAAAACCAGTCCAACATTGATTGGTTATGCAGATGCTGGTTATTTATCTGATCCACATAAAGTACGTTCTCAAACGGGCTATCTATTTACATGTGGAAATACTGCTATATCATGGCGTTCTACGAAACAATCTATAGCGACTACTTCTTCAAATCATGCTTGAAATTATAGCCATTCATGAAGCAAGTCGAGAATGTGTATGGCTAAGATCCATGATTCATTATATCCGAGAAAGTTGTGGATTATCATCAATCAAAGATATTCCAACTCCTCTTTATAAAGACAATGTAGCTTGCATAGCTTAATTACGAGGAGGATATATTAAAGGAGATCGGACAAAACATATTTCACCAAAATTCTTCTTTACTCATGAACTCCAGAAGAAAGGTGAAATTGATGTGCTACAAATTCGGTCATGTGACAATCTCACAGATATTTTTACGAAGACTTTACCGACTGCAACATTTGAGAAGTTGAGATATAAAATCGGTATGCGTCGGTTTAAAGATTTAAAGGAATCATCTCATCGGGGGAGTAATAAACGGACATATAGAATAGTGTACTCTTTTTCCTTCACTAGATTTTTTTTCCCACTGGGTTTTTATCTAGTAAGGTTTTAACGTGGCATATTCTTTATGTATGGATGGACATCCAAGGGGGAGTGTTATGAATTATTGGAATCTCCATTAATTAGTGGAGGCTCCACTAATTATGGATTTATGTGAATTATTAGAAGATTTTTATGAATGTCCACCATTTAGTGGAGACACCATTAATTGAGATTAGTTGATGATGATGTATGCCATGATGTATTCCACTAATTAGAGCTCTATAAATAGAGCTATTCTCTAAGCTTGTAATACACCATCATTTTGTGAAAGAAAGATTAGTGAAAGAAAGATTGGAGAAAATTGTGAGAGAAAAGAAAGAGAGAAATTCTTGTGCAAAGAATAGTTAGAATTTTCTTAGTATGTAGTGTGTATATTTTATTCTAACACTACCCTAATTTTATAACATCTTCTTGTTTTAATAGAAATAATTTTTGTTAGATTTTTTTTTAAATTTACCTTCTGTACTTAAATTTTTTAAAATATTATAATATTATCCTCCAACATATTCTTTTATGTAATTTACCTTTCAACCCTAAGTATATAGTTCTTTCTCAAGTTTGGGAGAATACTTATTTGAGGGGTTATTAAATTGGTCATGAGAACCATTTGCAAATAATATTTGGCACATTTGGAACCTTCCAAATAATATCTGACTTGGAAAAATCAGCCTCAAAATGGAATTGGACTGACCTTAGATGCCAAAAGCAGAAAGTAACTCAAATCTTTGGAATGTTGCTAAGAAGAAGCAGTAATCTCTCTCTCTCTCTCTCTCTCTGCAAAGATTTCAAAGCTTCCAGAAATCAAGCAAGAAGAATAGCAACAAGTCTTCGAATTAAAAGGATTATTTTTCAAAAAAAATTAAAACAATTATTTTAAAAAAATTAAAACAACTTTAAAAAAAATTGCAAACACAAGTGCATCCTAAAATCCTTGTTTCGTCTAGTTACTCTGAGCACACATTTGCATTTTCCTAGGGTCAAGACCAGTTACTTTAGGTGCAATTACGGATAGCATCTGTCAAGCTGGGTAGAAGATTTGAAATCTCCATCCTATTTTACCTTTTAATATTTTAATCTGCCCTCAATCTATTTTTATATTAGTGGGTGACGAGAATTTTCGAATTGTAAAAGAATTGAATGTTTACAAATGAAAATTGGTTTGCGTTCAAATAAAACTCTGTCAATTAATAAACGAACAAATTTGAATAAAATATTATGTTCAATTAATAAACAAATAAATTCGAATGTGTTCACAAACATATATATTTTAAAAATAATTATATGACTAATATTATATTTATTTATATGTTATAATATTAATTTATTATATTTATAATATTTTATAATATATTATTTTTATTTTATAATTTAAAACATATACGAACAGGAACAACTTGAACAGTAATCATGTTTTTTAAACTTGAACACAAATAAATTCAAATATTATCAAATAGTTATCGAATAAATTCAAGTAGTATTTGATTTTAATTGAACTTTAATTTAAAAATATAATATTTAATTTATTTATATTTAAATGTAACTCTAGTTTCAACCTTTCAAGACAAAAGCATCCTTGCCTCTGTACAGAGAAGACAAAGAAGTGGGGCCAACGAGCTAAGAGGGCCCTTACATTTGCATTTTTTTTGTTTTTCTTTTAAACTCCAGGCGCAATTAGGCCTAAAATAGTATTTGAACTCAAATATTCATACGATAGCTTCCTTAATCAAATTCCTAATATTATAAATTAAAAGATATTATTTTCGAAGGAATATAGCTAATTTTCAAAATATAGTAAAGATGTTATGAAATATGAAAGGTTAAGTGACTATTCATTTTCTTAACAATAGTAAGTGATTATTCGTTATCTTGAAAATACTGTGACTGTTCATTTACTGTAACTCTTCGTATACTATGACTCTTCATTTTTTAAAGTTATTAAATTCATTTCTTAGACTTTCAGATTTTATATCGAAACTTCTATAAATATGGGTCATATGTAAACAAACGAACAATCAATGAAATCGTATCTAAGAGGAACTCTAGAAGAACTCCAAAAGGCAAGAAATAGCCTGAAGCAAAAATTTAAAATAAAGGATTTTGACAGAACCAAGTTTTGTCTTGGTTTACAAATTGAGCATATGGAAGATGGTATTTTTATTCATCAATCAACATATAGCTCAATTAAGAGGTTGATATATTAAAGGAGATAAGACAAAACATATTTTACCAAAATTTTTCTTTACTCACGAACTCCAGAAGCGAGGTGAAATTGATGTGCAACAGATTCGATCATGTGATATCATGTGATAATCTGACAGATTTACTCACTAAGGCATTGTTGACTGCTTCATTTGAAAAATTAATACATAAAATTGGAATGCGTCGGTGGAAAGATATAAAGTCATCTTGAAAATGTTATTAAGAAGTGAAGTATGTATACTGTACTCTTTTTCCCTAACTAAGATTTTTTCCTTATTGGGTTTTTTCTTAGTCAGGTTTTTAATGAGATAATATTTCCTCTAGAACGGAAAGTGTACTCTTTTCCTTCACTGGGTTTTTATCCCACAGGGTTTTTCCTATAAAGATTTTTTACGAGGCATTTTTTGAATGGTTGAAAATGAACATTCAAGGGGGAGTGTTATGAAATAGGAAAGGTTAAGTGGTTGTTCATTTTCTTAATAATAATACGTGACTGTTCGTTATCTTGAAAATAATGTGATTGTTCGTATATTGTGACTGTTCGTTTATTGTGACTCTTCGTATACTGTGACTCTTTATTTTTTAAAATTATTAAATTCATTTCTTAACATTTCAGATTCTTTAACTTTTCAAGTTCTATATCGAAATATCTATAAATAGTGGTCATATGTAAATAAACGAACAATCAATGGAATCGTATCTAAGCGATTCTCTCTTTTCTCCCATCTTCTAATATCTTTACTTTACACTTTTATATTTTCTGATTCTATTTTGAATCAAATTCATAACAAAAGACAAATTGTTATTTTTTCAAAAGTAATTACTAATTTGGTTTTAACCTTTAAATTTTTATTTTCTTAAAATATAATACAGTATTTTAAGCTGCCACCCACATAAATCATTCATTACTCGAGGCTCAAGCACAAATAAAGCACAACAAAAGAAACAAAATTAAAATAATAGTTAAAATTAGTAGGTAGTACACATTTGGCACGTGGCGTTTTGAATGTAGGCATAATTGGCTTGAAGGGATCGAGGTAACGATTTTGGAAGAAGAGAATTATTCCTTAGAAGGGGAGGTCATGTTTATATGGGTGCTTTTGAAATCTCAGAACAGTATTGTGCATGAAGGAACCTCAACGATTAGCCATGGAGGCTGAGAATTTATGGGATGCCCCTAAAAAAAAAAATCATAATAATTTTTCCCCCTATATTCAAATGAGAAAACATAATAAATTATTTAGAAAAGTTATTGTAATTTTTTGCTCTAAAGAAACATGTTTAGGGAAAACCATAACGTGGTCGGGTGGGAACTACTGATTTGGAGTATTTGTGAAGCAATTCGACAAATGTAATACTATAATTTAAGGGCGAATTGGAGGAAATTGAGAGGATATACAGTAGAAGGGTCCTAATCCAACCATCCTCCATCACTTCCTTCTCTGTCTAGATCCACAAAAATGAGTCATTTCTCTGCATCTCTCTTTCTCATTTCCTGTTTCATGTTGACATTTGCTTTTTCTACTAAAAGCATTGCTGAAACTGAGGGCACTGCACATACCTTCATTGTCAGAGTCCAAAATGACTTGAAACCGACGGTCTTCTCCGACGTTGAGAAGTGGTACAGTGCCACCCTTCGAAGCTTGACTTCTAACCTTCAAGTCATTCAAGAATCAGAAATTTCTCCAAAGGAGAATCGTGGAGATTTTCTCCATGTCTACAGAAATGTCTTCCATGGCTTCTCTGCCAGGCTTACCGCTGAACAAGCCCAAGAACTCAGAAACAGGCCAGGTGTTCTTGCTGTTTTACCTGATAGACTTCGCCAACTTCAAACTACCCGATCTCCTGAATTTCTTGGACTATCTATATCCCCTAAAGCATCTGGCCTCTTAACTCAGTCAGATTCGGGCTCTAATGTCGTAATAGGGTTTCTCGATACGGGTATATGGCCAGAAAGACGTAGTTTCCATGACGGCGGCCTTGGTCCAATTCCTTCTCAATGGAAGGGGGAGTGCACTGAAGGTGAAAATTTCACAAAAGCCCAATGTAACAGGAAAATCATCGGTGCTCGATACTTCATTGCAGGTTACGAAGCTGCCAACGGCACTAGCAATTCAAGAAGTAACATAAAGTCTGCCAGGGACACTATTGGACATGGCACCCACACAGCGTCCACGGCCGCCGGAAGAGCTGTGGGAAATGCCTCCCTATTTGGGTTAGCCAGCGGTGTCGCGGTTGGAATTGCACCAAAAGCACGTATTGCTGTGTATAAGATTTGTTGGCAAAATGGTTGTATGGAATCTGATATACTTGCTGGCTTTGACAAGGCCGTCGAAGATGGCGTTGACATCATTTCCATTTCAATTGGTGGCAGCGACGCTCCTACATACAACCTTGACCCAATTGCAATTGGGTCGTTTGGAGCTATGGAGAAAGGCATCCTGGTTTCCGCTTCTGGAGGTAATGCTGGTCCGCTGGCAATGACAGTGACGAACGTGGCTCCATGGATCATCACCGTGGGTGCTAGCACAATAGACAGGAAGTTTCCTGCAGATCTTGTGATAGGAGATGGGCGAGTGCTGAAGGGTATGTCACTTTATCGAGGCAACCTTACGCTAGAGAGAACATTTTTTCCATTAATATACGCCGGAAATGCCTCCTGGAATTCAAGTGTCGGACCATTTGGCGACCCTCGTGCGACTTGCTTACCGGACTCACTGAAGACAGAGTTGATTCAAGGAAAGATCGTGGTTTGCGATCTAGGTGAGAACTCACCTATTGCTAAAGCTGATGTCGTGCAAAAGGCTGGCGGGATTGGTGTGGTTGTTGCCAACGTGCCACCGGCAGGTGAAGAATTGGGTGCATATGCCTATACAATTCCTGGACTCGGAATTACTGAATCGGCAGCCAATACGATTCGTGCGTACACAAACACTATAAATCCCAGAGCAAAGATGGTTTTTCGGGGAACCGAAGTCGGGACCAAACCAGCACCGGTAGTTGCCTCGTTCTCAGCGAGGGGCCCGAATCCAAACTCACTGGTTGTTCTAAAGCCGGATATCATAGCACCAGGTGTAAATATTTTAGCAGCTTGGCCAGAAGACCTGGCGCCCACTGACTCTTCCTTCGACATGCGACAAACCGAGTTTAATATAGTTTCGGGCACGTCCATGTCCTGTCCGCATGTTTCTGGGATAACCGCCCTGTTAAAAGGTGCCCACCCCGACTGGTCCCCCGCGATGATACGATCAGCTCTCATGACAACCGCATACACAGAGTATCCCAATGGCAAGCCATTTTTGGATGAGGCATCATATAATTACTCCACTGTCTGGGACACGGGCGCTGGACATGTGAACCCGGAGAAAGCATTAGATCCCGGTCTTGTTTACGATATATCTTCGGACGACTACATAGATTTTTTGTGTGCCGAGGATTACATACCAGCAGCAATACAAGAGATTATCCGAAGGCCCTACAAGTGCGAAGGAAAAAAGAAACCCTGGGACTTGAATTATCCTTCAATAATTGTATCATTTGACAAAGCAAGGACATCGGATTTCATCGTGACAGTCACGAGGACAGTTACGCATTTAGGCAAAGGCACGTCCAGCTATAATGTGACAATAATAAATCCAAGAGGCGCTTCGGTTACTGTAAAACCTCAAAGACTGGAATTCAATGGGAAGGGACAGAAAAAGAGTTATGTGGTTAAGATCAAAGGAGAGGAAATGGGGGTGACGCCTGGGAACCCATTAACAGAGTGGGGGAAGCTGATTTGGTCGGATGGCAAGCATCAAGTTTTTTCACATGTAGGACTATATTTTGTTGACATCAATTAAATGTAACCGGCAGATTTTTCAGAAATTGAATGTGCATAATGCAATCAGCTGAGGCATTTAAAGTTAAACATTTTTGTTTCTAGAAAACCTTTTGATAGCAGGTATCAACTAGCCCAATCATTAAGGATGGTTTTCAAATGGTTTGGAGGCATTTCGTGTTCTAAATAAGTAAGGACGCATTACTAAAATGTATCATATACAAATACATATTCCCCGACCTTGCAATTCCTCTATCACTGTAATTCCTTCTTCCATCTATATCATTTCCTTTGCCAGTGATCTTCTTCCTGCTATAGCAAGCCGTTTAGCTATCTTTCTAATCACTTTTAGTTTGCATTTTTCATCTTCTTCAAGTTCGCATTCCTCCTCCACTACTAAAAAATTGCTCAAATTGCCGTCGTATTTGATAATCGAGCAATCGTATTTGGCAAATACGATGGTTAAACGACGGTTTCGTAGCCGTCGTATAAAATCTGATTGTTTTTGTTCAACAACGGCAACCAAACTGTCGTATTTGCCTATTACGATGGTTCTATAAAGGCGTCGTATTTAATTATTGCAGAAGGCTTAAAGACACGGTTAGGCAAACCGTCATAATACCTTAAAAAACAGTTGCATTTGTTAAACAAATACGACAGTCAAAACCGTAGTATTTGCTTGGCAAATGTGACGATTTTGTGGCCGTCGTATTTCATTAATCAAATGCGACATTATTTGCCTTTTACGAATGCGACGGTTCTAGCTGTCGTATTTGATTAGTGATTAAAAAAAAAAAAATGGTTGCTTGGTATTTAGCCTTATCAACTTGCAATTTCAAACCAAATACAATTCGTTTAACTCATTCAACACCAATCACAATACAACACAATTTACTTAATGCCAAACAAATCAAAATCAATCTCTTAAACATTAAAATTATAAATAATCCATAAACTCCACAAGTACCACATATATAACAAGTAGAACATGCCAAGGAACCTATTAAAAATAGTAGTACATGAAAAACAAGAAGAAAATGAGAATACGTCAGTCATCACGAGCAGTCTCATCAGCATCACATGATCCAATGGGTTAAGAAATGGAACCAACACCCGGAGATGCCGTAGATGCACTAGATGGTGGTATAGCTACTGTAGCAAATGCCCTTACATCAAATATGCTAGATAATGCTTCCATGGTAGTTTGAAGCGCTACTATACATGATTCATAAATCTCTCGCTCACGCAATATCTCAACTTGCATCTTAGCTCATATCTCAACTTGAATAATTTCTCACATACTCTGAATACAAGCGTCAACCTGAGCTCTGATGACCTCCTCAACATTGCCAACATTGCCGTACAAGTGGATGATTGGCTGATTGAGGTTGGTTTTGGTCCCTTTCCCTTGCACCTTACACGACTTCTCGTATCAGGACCGAACACGCGTTGGAAAATCTGATCTTTTGCTTCCTCAGCGCGTTCAGACTCAGGCAGTGCCTGCCATTCTTCCTCTAATCGGTCCTACAAAATTGTGAAACAATATATCAAATTTAAAGTAGGTAAATGAATTTTATTTGTCATATTTTAACAATTCAAGGAAACTAATCTTTGAAAACTCCTTACAATAATCTTTGCAGTCAAACCATCAGCCTACCGACCACGCCACCTTCGTGTTGCAAGAAATATATCATATTGTGATGTCAGTTGGCCTTGTGAGACCATCTGTAAAATTTTTTTAGAATTTTCAAGCGAATAAAATAATATTCAAATGAATAGAAAATAAGAGAAAATGAATACCTGATCCTGTATAACAAAATGTAGCATTCTTCTTGCTATCGGTGGATATGTAATATATGATTGATATTGTCTGTTTCGCTTAGCCTTCACCTATGAGTATCTGAAATAGTTAATATAAAAAATAAGTATGTAATAATTATCGCGTATATGCACACATTTATGATAGAAAAAACATTAAACTTTTATACATATAACCTGCGTATTCTCTAAGCGCCAATAATCAACTAACATCCTCCATTGATTTTCGTCAACTCACTTATCTCCGCAAAGAATAACCTTTGTACTTGTCTGGAAAGAAGTGTAGTATCTGTGGTTCAACTTAGACTTATAATCCTTCCAAGCAGCGGAAAGCATCTTTGTTGTGACGCAATGTCCTTCTGGTGGCATAGTGGTGTTGTCCTTGTAAATTAAACAAACAATCAAATATTTAAAATTTTAACTTATGGAGAAAACAATTTTATATGTGTTAGAATAGATTTATTTACCTGTATTTCTTCTCAAATCTTATCTTTAAGTCTCTGAGGTACGGAATGTCAATCCTTATAATTCAGAGGGAGCCTACTACTCATACGTGCAAAATAGCCCACCACTGAACTATAACGAGATGCATCCATTCCTATAAGACTTTCATATTAGTTCACACCAACCTTAATTTATTCCTTCCCTGAGGATCTTTGATACTTATCATTGTACGCTATACTACGTGATGGGTATATTTGTCCAATTATATGATTTGAGTGCATTTGGCATTTTAATTTAAAACTTAATTTTTGTGTGTAATTGTTAGTAATATTTTCCACATGTCAAATAGCAAAAATAAGTTTTTGGTACCGTTACCGGAGAACAAGAATAATATCATGAAAGTTTAGATTTTATTAATTTAGCTGTGTATATATATTTGTGGATACTACTAATTATTTTGTGTAAATATTTGTTTCTTCATTTGTGAATTATACTAACTATACTTGTATATAAATTTCTTTTCCTTTTTATATCTTGTTTGTTTAGTGTTTTGATTCTTTATTTTTTGCCATTGTAATAAATAAATTATATTGAGTTTTAGTGTGTTGTATCATTGTATTTGTTGAATTATTATGGATGAAACCTTGATGTATAATTATTGTTTTAATGATTTGATTGTTGTTGTAATGGTGCAGGAGTTTTTAAGATTTGATTGTTGTTGTAATGATATTGGAGTTTTTAAGATTTGATTGCGTAACTGTAGGGCTTGGAGGAATAGATGATTTGGGCATGAGGGAATTAATGAAGTTGAGAATGGCAGAAATAGGTTTTTGGGGCTTATTCATTTTTCCAAAGTTTATTTTTTATTTTTTATTTAAAGCAAGTGTTAACAAAGACTCATGTAAACGGAGGGTCTTTGTTCAACTTTTAACAACTTTCTTCAGTTTTTTTTTTAATTTTTAATTTTTACATTTCACAAGTTCTTTCTTCAAAACAACATATTACAATTGGTGAGTGAGAAAACCCTCTCTCTAAAAAAAAAAAAGATTATATATGTAATTTAATTTGAAAAATATCATTGAAATTAAATTGGTCATCGTAAAAGATAAATTATTTTGTCAAAAATCATAGAATTATTTCTTATAAACATTTTTTTTGTTAGAAATATAAGTTTTTACTAGGAAAAATATAATTGTGACGAAATTAATCGTAGTAAAAGATGAAATATTACATCCAAAATAATAGATTAACTTCTAATAGTTTATTTTTGTTGAAAATGCTAAATTTTCGTTACAAACTAACAAATACTTAATCATTTATAGCAAAATTATTTTCTACTAAAATCTAGCCCTGCAAAAGAATTGGTAGTGGAAACCATCTTTTCTTGTAGTGATGTAAATATTTTTTATCTATGATATGAGAGAGGAGGATTGAAAATTGGTTTCAATTGAATTTATAAAATAGTCTTAAAAATATTTAAATATGATTTTAAATTTTATAAAAAATTTATATGTTCAAAGATCAATATTGTATTCTACTTAAAGTAAATAATAAAATTATCAATATTTTACATATATAATTTATTCATATTAAAATTTATCTTATAATCAAAACTAGTCCTAAAATAATTTTATTTTAAAATAATAATTAAAATAGTATGAATTATCTTTTTACTCACACTTTTTTTTAGCTTTTTGTTTCGATGAGCTATGTGGTGAAAAAAATCAAGATTGCAACTTATTACGATGACTAATCATTAGTCGTCGTATTAAACGCATTTAATACGACGACTAATCATTAGCCATCGTATTAGATGCATTTAATACAACGACTAATCATTAACGGTCATATTAAATACGTCTAATATGAAAGTTAATCATTAACTGTTGTATTAAATGTGTCTAATACGACCGCTAATGATTAGCAGTCGTAATAAGTTGCAATCTTATTTTTTTAAAAAAATATAATTTTTGTTATATATATATATATATATATATATATATATATATAATATTACTAATGTGACAAATAAAATTATATAAAGTTTAATTTTACAATAAAAATTATAGATAGAAGAATGTCTATATATATATGTATATATATATATATATATATATATTTAAATATAGTAATTAAAAGATAATATACTCTAGCTAACTATGTAGATATATATGTACACACACATATGTATGTTTGTAATTAAAAAATTATATATGTTATATAACATATTAATCTAATACTTATTAACTAATAATAATATATTATACTGTATATAAATAATATATATATATAATTAAAATTAATTCAAACTCTTTAATACAAATATATGAAAACTTAAGATGTAAACAAAAATTTATTTGAAAAATCAATGATCTAATCATTGCATGTATTTATAAAGTTAAAACAAGTTCAGTGACCAAATTTGAAGGTCAGCCATTTTATTTTATCACATTTGTGTAGTAATATCTATAAAATAGAAAGATATCTTAGTATTTACAAATATAAAAATATCAAATTAACGATTCAGCCGTTAAATTTATTGTAATATTAGCAATAGTATTGTGACTAAATTTGAAAATAATGAGATAAAATTTAAAATAATTTTGAGGGATTTTGTTATAATTAGACAACAAACGACGGCTATAATAACTGTCGTGTTAGGCCACCTATTGCGATGGTTCCGGTAAACCGTCTTATTTGTCCTACTCTATTACGACGGTTCTAATAAGTTGTTATATTTGGCCTGCTCTATTGCGACAATTATAATAAACCGTCGTATTTAGCCTACTCTATTACGAAGGTTTCGATAAACCATCTATTTGGTTACAAAATACGGTGGTTATAGTTTAACCGTCATATAAACCCTCACTCATATAAATTAACCTATTATGACGATTTTTAGATCGTCATTTTTTCTTCCGTCGTATTTGCCCCGTTTTTTTGTAGTGCTCCCTGATTTTTTTTTTCCTGCCATTTTTAAATCTTCATCTCTCACTATGTCTACATCAAAATGGGCACAGGAAGATGCATTTGACGAATGCGTTCTTACTTAGAACACATTCTGAAAATGCATTGAGGCCACTTGAGGATCATCTTCAAAGATAGGGTCAGTTGATGAGGAATAACCACAAAAGGGGCTATTCTGATCAATTACTCATAACATCTCCAACCTTATCACGAACTGTAGGAAAAATAGAGGAAAATAGAAGAATTAATAGAAACAAACAATAGCTTGAGTCGTATTGACACTGTCCTAAATGACTATTTCGACAGTCCTACTAGGATTAAACAAGCCCTTTCACAAAAGGTGGGATACAGGAACAACAAAATTATCAATAAATATAACCCAACTAATCGAAGAAAAGAGAAGGCTGCAATGAATTTGTAGAGAGAGTTTCAGAGTGTTTTTTTCTCTTGTCTTGTCATCTCTTAATTAGAGGTATGAAGCCATCTATTTATAGGCAAAGCATGAACGTTCAGGTGCGGAAAAGTTGGAGCATTAGATAAGATTGAAGCAGCAACAAACTTGGCCAAATCTGATCACGGATAGAGTAAAACCCGGTCAAGTAAGGTTGTGGATAACGTGCAGTAGTGGAACAACTTAACGCTAAAGATTTGGTAAAAAATTTCTGCTATCCCTTTTGAAATATTCTAACAATCCCCCACATATTTCAAAAGTATCTAACATGGAAACGAGGATAAGGAAATAAATGCTTTTATTCACAGATAAAAGGTTCTAAGTTTGGCGTCTTCTGAACTATGAACCAAATATAGAACAATAAAACATAACCTACAGAGTGGTCGGTGAAGCTTACAGCTCATATGAACCAATAATCTCTTATCGTAAGTTAGAGATCTTATTATTCATTTTTTACGCTCACAATTTTGTTGTTCATCATTGTTTTGCGCAATAGGTCGTGTGCGTGCCTAGTTATTCATGAGTGCTCTAGAGATTAGCCAATAATAATCTCATAGGAACGGCCACATTCCACACTCACATAGGTGAATTCGTCCAGTGTACACTACTTAGATACACTACCTATAAGGGATATGAATTCATTAAGAGTTTAACTCAACCCTCACAAATAGTTTGCAGTTACAAGCACTTGTTCGCACACTATAGAAGAAAGTTAACATTGGTGCTTTAGAATCAACTTTGACATGTTATTACCCATATGAACCTACTTCATAGGATCTCTAATCACATAGGTTGGGTTTTTGTCATAATTGACTACTCAATTAGCTTTAGTCCCATTCCCCTTAATGTTTCCAAAATTAATTTTTTCCCCAAATGTTTGGTCAGAGGATCGGCTAAATTCACTTATGACATTACAAAATCAATGGAAATTATTCCATCTCTTAACGGATGCTTTACGGCATCATGTCTTAATCTCATATGTCGATTTTTCCCATTGTATGAGTTATTCTTAGCAATGTGAATTGTCGCTTGAGAATCATAGTACAGGGATACTGAGGGCATAGGTTTCACACCTAAAGGAATATTAGATAAGAAATTCTTTAACCAATCAACCCCAGTTCCAGCTAATTCTAGAGCTACAAACTCTGACTCCATAGAGGATCTTGCAAGAATCGTTTGCAAGGATGACTTCCACGCAATTGCACCCCCACCTAGGGTGAATATGATACCACTAGTAGATCTTGATTCATTCGTGTCTGAGATTCAATTTGCGTCTATTGGGAGATATGTCCTCTTAAACTAGGTTTCTGATGTAAATATCAAATGTTTTAATAAAAGAATTTATTTTCAAAAATTGTTTGTGAATTTACAATTTTTTTGTGCACAATTACGTTTGGAAAAGATCCATTATGTTTAAGTAAGTGGTCCATGTGAATGGAGGTCTTTCACAATAAAGTATGGATCACGGGTTACTTAACACATAAACATTCGTTCTTAACCGATTGATGAGAATGGAAAAATCATCATATCTAGGTTATTGTGTTGTGAATTCTAAATGGGGAATGGCTTACCTTTAGCCAGTGAGTAGTCCACTCACTTCATGACATAAGTGTATTTTGAATACATAGAACAGGACCTGTAGTAGTAGTTTCTTAAAGTACTATATGGTAGAAACATAGACTACTACCGCTACAGCGTGGACTAGTACTCTACGACTTGAGTATGAGTTGGTGGTTTGATGAAGTTTGGAAGCATATACTTTGATATGTTATAGTTGAGGTTCTATCGTAGGGCTAATATACTTGCATGTTGGGTATGTGTGACTAATTAGTTAAGACAGACTTGTACAAGATAGTTTCTATACTATATCGCCCTTTGTGGTTATCTGAATGATCTAAATATCCAGAGCCCTAGGAAACATGATTTGGATGTTTGCTTTAGGGTAGCTCCCTTGGAAGGCGGAAACAATCCAGGAAGTCGTGGATCATTGGACTAAAGGCTTAAGGATGGTAGATGTCATTTAGAAAGGTGTTAGTACACTTCTTCCTCTCTAAATATACGGCGATGTATAGAGGGGTATTTTAGTCATTACACCTGTAGGTCGGAGACTTTGCTAATGCAGCATTGTCCTTGGGGTCAATATTTCCTTATGGTGATATTAGAAAATATTTAAAATGCAAAATACAGCTATTTATATGGCAATGGTATTTTGGTCATTTTAGTAGCCAAGGCAGTATGTCTTTTGGTCCCTAGTATAGACCGTGAGTCCTAATTAAATACAGGCTAAGAAATTGATTTTAAATTAAATGGAATTTATTTTATTTAACTAGCCTATTTAATTGTTGGGTTAGAATAAAATAAAGGTCTATGAAGAGAGAGAGAATTAATTAAATTAGTTTGGTGGATTAATTAATTATTTAGGACTTTAGCCCAATTTGAATAAGTAAAGATTAACCTGGGATTAAACTAATATAGGCTTGTTAATTGGACTAGTTTATTTGCGTTGGAAAATTAATTATTAATTGTGTCATTTATTTAGTTCTAATTAGAATAATTAATTAAGCCCAAAAGGTTAAACTAAGAGTCTAATGGCCCAATCCAGTTTAATCTAGGGTTTTTCTTTAGGTTAAACAGGAGGATTGGAGATGATCGTTATTTTTTAACAGACTCTTCTCTATGGAAAAAGAAATACACGTCTCTCTCTCTCTCCAGAAAATATTCCTTAGTCTGTGAATTGTTCACCAAATGGAATTAGGCAGGCCATATACCGGAAGATCGAGAGTTTCACGTTCTCCTACATGCAAAGATAGAGTAGGAGGCTTGCAGGTATCGCACCAGAGGTTTCTACCAGCGCATCTACCCCTGTTCCACACATTCTGCTCCAGTTAATTCTTAGAACGAGAAAAATAGGTAAAATTTTTTAAACCACGGAACCTATATAGAGCCTAATCGGCGCCGGCTAGGGCTGCCAGAGCCGGCGCCAGCTCTTTTCGGATGTTTCCCTGTTCTTGGTTTTTCCAGTTTTTTTATTTTCGCTTCTGCTGCGTGCCTTGTGTTTTCTGTTTCTATGCCTTCAGCATCACTATACCCTTCTAGTATAGTGGGGTAACCTCCATATAGGATATCATAGTTTATTGTTCCTCTCAAATATTTCATTAGTCTTACTAAAGCAAACCAATGCTCATAATTTTGATTATGAGTATATCTACTCAATCTACAGACAGCATATGCAATGTCTGGTCTCGTAAAATTCATTAAATGCATCAAACTTTCAATAATTTGAGCATATTTAGATTGTGCTATTGGATGGCCACAATTCTTCTTCAATTGGGAGTTAGGATCATAAGGAGTGCTCACAGATGTCACATCATAATTTTCAAATTTCTTAAGAAATTTCTCAACATAATGTTATTGTGACAACATAATACCATCATTTCTCCTTATAACTCTAACACCCAATATTGTTTTAGCTTCATCCATATCTTTCATATCAAAACTAGCAGCTAAAAATAATTTAGTACTATTCACAACTTCTAAACTTGTACCCAATATAAGCATATCATCCATATATAAACTTATAATAACACAATCATTATTTACAATTTTGGTAAATACACATTTATCCACTCCAGCATATGCAAAACCATCACTTAACTACACTTGGTTAAACTTCTCATGCCATTGCTTAGGAGCTTGTTTTAGGCTATAAACAGATTTCAGTAATTTACAAACTTTCTTTTCTTGTTCGGGTTCAACATACCCTTCAGGTTGAGTCATATAAATCTCTTCTTCTAAATTATCTTTAAGAAAAGCAGTTTTGACATCCATTTGATATACAAATAGTTTATGAATTGAAGTTAAAGCAAATAAAACTTGAATTGAAGCAATTCTAGTTACTGGAGCAAAAGTATCAAAATAATCAATATTTTCTTTTTGAGTAAACCCTTTGGTTACCAAACGAGCTTTATATTTATCAACTGAGCCATCAGGGTTAAATTTCTTTTTGAAAATCCATTTACAACCAATTGACCTTGCCCCACGTGGTAAATCAACCAAAATCCAAGTTTTATTTTGTAAAATAAAGTCTAATTCAGTTTTAATTACTTGTTTCCATAAACTTGTATCAAATGAAGAGATTGCTTCAGAAAATGTTAAAGGATCATTTTCTATCAAGTAAGTGTAAAAATCATTTCCAAAAAATAATTCTTTTCTTGGCCTTTTACTCCTTCTCAACTCTTCACTAGAGTCCTCAATGACTCTATTAGCATGTTCATGAGAAATTTTATCAGAGAGTGGTAAAATATGTTAAAAGAACATCACTTTTCAAGCACATCACTTTTCAAAACAAGAAAACGATAGGCAATACTGTCAACATATTCAATGAACATATAATCAGATGTTTTAGAACCTATCTTCCTTTTCTTAGGTTCAGGCAACATAACTTTAGCAAGACACCCCCACAATTTCAAGTATTTCAAATTAGGTGCATAGCCTTTCCAAAACTCATAAAGTGTCTTACCAATTTTCTTATGTAGAATCTTATTTTGTAAGTGACATGCAAATAAAATAGCTTTACCCCACAAATTGTTAGGTGTAGAAGAACTAACTAACATAGAGTTCATCATTTCTGTAAGAGTTCTATTTTTCCTCTCAGCTACACCATTAGATTTAGGTGAATAAGATGAAGTTATCTCATGAATGATGCCCTCCTTCTCACAAAATTCATCTAAGGCAAAGTATTCTCCACCTCTATCAGATTTGACCCTCTTAATTTTCTTATTAAGTTGGTTTTCTACTTCAGTTTTATAAGACAAAAAGCCAGAAAAGGCATCATCTTTATTCCTAAGTAAATATAACTTAGTGAATCTTGAAAAATCATCAATAAAGATCACATAATATCTCTTACCTCCTCTGGTCATGGTTTACATCAGATCACCTAAGTATGTATGAATTATGTTTAATAAGTCTATTTATCTATTAATAGGAAAACATGTCTTTTTAGTTATCTTAGTCTTAACACATATTTGACATTTTTCTATACATGAGGAACCAAATCCAGAAATTAAACCAAGAGATTGCATCTTTTTAAGATAACCAAAATTAACATGTCCTAATCTAACATGCCATAGATTGAATGAATCAATAATGTAAGCAGAAGAAGAAGCATTTTCATTTATCACATTAGCAACATTAAGTACAAAGAGTCACTGATTACAATATATTTTTCTCACAAAAGTATTATTTTTAGTCATGACAATCGTGTCAGAATCAAAAGATACTTTTACCCCCACTTTTCCCAACAAAGCCATGGAAACAAGATTAGCTTTAATTGCTAGAACATGCAGTATATCATTAAGGGCTAAAGTTTTCCCTGAAGTAAGTTTTAGAAGCACTTTGCCCTTTCCTAGAACTTTTGAAGTTCTTGAATCTCTAAGGTAGACTACTTCATCACCATCTCTTACAGATTTATAAGAGGAAAAAGCTTCTCGATTTGCACAAATATGTCGAGTAGGCCCAGATTCTACCACCCATTTTTTTAACATTTGCCACAATGTTCACTTGAGAAATGACCGCAACAATTACACCATCTCCTTCAACCATATTGGCTTTTGGTTTAGGAGGATTGTCATTTCTCACTCTTTTCCTACATTGTAGTTCATGATGTCCTGGTTTTCCACAAACAAAATAGGAGCCTTTCTTTTTCTTGAAGTTGGGATTAGAAATTTTGGGTTTATAATCATGAGATTTATTATTGTACATTTTGGAAGAATTGCCTTGTATTAGATTTGCCTTCAATGTCATTTCTTTTGCTTTGGCAACATTCATTTCCTTCTTATTGGTGTCCTTGATCAGGATATGTGTCATGGGCTCATCCAAAGAGAGAGACTTGTGCTTGTGTTTTAGGTTGTTTTTGTAGTCATTTCAGATTTCTGGTGACTTTTCAATCAATATGCCTGCAATGAATTTTTCTGGCAACACTATCTCTTCAAATTTAAGTTCTTCTACCAGTTTTTTGTACTCGTTAATTTGAGTTTTTATCTCCTTGCTACTTGTTATTTGCTACTAGTAATATTTTCCAACTATGAACTTTTGCATGGTAGTATCTTCCGCAGTGTATTGTTTGATAAGAGAGTTCCAAATGTCTCTTGCTTCTTTGCAAGGTGCATAGACATCAAATAAATCGTTAGATAAAGTTTGTAAAATGGTATGTCTACACACCTTATTTGCATAAATCGATGCTTCTTGAACTTTAGATTCAGAAGTTGATGATGGTCTGGGCTCAGTTAGTGCATGCGCAACCCCATGAAAACGAGTAGATAGTAAACTCATTTTTGCCATCTTTTAAAATTTTGTTCCACAAAAATTTTAATGTTGGAGACATCCAGAAATGGCTTGGCATACAAGACCGGAAGTGGTACTCCTGCTGTTGGCATAATAAATGGTTGAGTTGAAGCCATAGTGGTCGTAGTGGTTACGGAACCATCTCCGTCAATAGGAATGTTGGTAGGAGTAGGAATATTAGATGAAGCTATAGTCCTTTAGAATGTAGGAAAAATATAGGAAAATAGAAGAATTAATGGAAACAAACAACGACTTGAGTCGTATTGACACTGTTCTAAAGGGCTATTTCGGTAGTCCCACTAGGATTAAATAAGTTCTTCCACAAAAGGTGGGATATAGGAACAACAAAATTATCAGTAAATATAACCCAACTAATCCAAGAAAAGAGAAGGCTGCAATGAATTTGTAGAGAGAGTTTCAGAGTGTTTTTTTTCTCTTGTCTTGTCATCTCTTAATTAGATGGACGAATCCATCTATTTATAGGCAAAGCATGAACGTTTAGGTGCAGAAAAGTTGGAGAATGAGATAAGATTCAAGCAGCAACAGACTTAGCCAAATTTGATCACGCATGGAGTAAAACTCGGTCAAGTAAGTTTGTGGATAACGTGCAGAGTGGAAGAACTTAAAGCTAAAGATTTGGTCAACAATTACTGCTATCCCTTTTGAAATATTCCAACACGAACAAGATACCCCACCCCACACACTTTCTCTCTTTCTCTCTCTCTAATGCAGCAAATTGATTTTAAAAGATCCTAGTTATGTGCATTTTCATATGAAATAGACATGGATTAAGTAGGAATGGCCTATAATACAAATTTTATGAGGACTTCCAATAGGAAATAAACCTAGCTATATTAATTATAAAATTTATTAGTTTTGTTATTTACTCATTTTAGTTGTATTGAGTCATATTTTTAGTAGTGTCCTAATATTATTTGATTTCCTATTTGGATTAGAAATTTATACTTTATTGCTTTCTAGTTCAATTAAGAATCAAGAGTTCTTGTACTTATATATAGGCAGGATTATATACCGTTGAGATGTGTGAGTAGGTCTTTTTGGGTTAGCCTCCAAAAACCCTAGTACTCTTACTCATTATTCCAATCTCTTAACTACAAATATTGTTTGTTACCTTTCTAGAATTTTGGGTTGTTATTTTGTTCCTTGTTTAAAATTTTCAAATTTGTTTCAGATCCATTTCGATCAAAACTAGGTCAATAAGAGTTAGGTCAATCAAATCTAAATTGTCTAAGTTTGTCAAAGTTAGATCAATCCAAAAGAGGCCTATTAGAGTTAGGTAATATGAAAAAAACCCAATATTCATCCATGTACAATTTTTACCTTTGATGACAAAATGACTTGTAATTATGGCATCTTAAGATGTAAACTTTTCTCAATGAACCTCTTAATACCAAACCGACAAAGGAAAAAGGATAGGACTTTGAGAAAAAAATCACATGGATACTGCCATACGTCATTATATTTATGGTAGTGTGAAGATTGATGTCGTTGGAAAATTTCAACATGCAAAGGAGGTATGGACTTGTGAATCCTAGTAGAAGAAATGAGAATGTGAAACGGATCAAATTACAGGATTGAGGAAGGAGTATGAATTGGTTCCAATGAAACGTAAGAGTCAACTAACATTACATAAGTAAAATTCATCTTACTAATAGCAATCCAATTGTGACATTTTTTAATAGAGTTCCAGGTCATTGAGAAAATCCTTTAATCCATGAGTGTGAAGTTTTACTTTAAGAATATAGTCCTTGAGGCCATCAAGGATCTTAACTTATTGACTATTGATGAGTAAGAAGGTTAACTATATTATATGAGTTGTCACTAAATCAACAAGTGGTTGGTGCACCAGATGAGGTGCTTCTAGCCAAAGCATATTCAAAAATAGGAAAAGATGAGTAATTCAAAAAGATTAAATCACATAAACGTAGTGATCAAAATTTGAGAGGGTGAGACGAAGAGATTTCAGAGATGACAACACAATTAGAGGTAGAGGCAGAGGTGATTTTAATTACCAAGAAAATAATTTTAATAAAAATATATAAAATAATAATTCTTATCAAATGTTTGATAAATAAAATGTTCAGTATTGTTATTGTAAGAAATTTGGGTATTTTAAGAAGTGTCACTATAAAAAAAATTGTAATTAGCGACAATTAAATCCGTTGCAAATCCATCGTAAATCTATATTTGCAACGGTTTTACAATGGTCAACCTAGTCACACATAAATGGGTCACTAACAACGATAAGAAAAAAAATCTGTCGCAATTAGTAACACATTTGCGAGGGCGAGACAAGGCATAAAAAATTAGTGACAAATTTACGACAGTTATAATAATGGGCTATTTGTTACGATTTAGCGACGGATTTATGACAGTCTTTTAATTAATAATATTGTAATTAAGTTTATAACAATAGGCCGTCACTATTCTGTAGTCATCGCAAATCCGTTATTAATTAGATATGCATAATAGTCCGTCGCTAGGACTTCAATTAATCCTTCAAAAAATAAATTTATTTTCAATTTTTTTATTCTCATTGTTGTTTCGTCGCAAATTAGTGACGGCCCAAAAGTCATTGCAAATGTCCATCACTAATTATTATTTTTCTTGTAGTGTGTAGAATTAAAAAGGAGCATATGATACAAATACAAGGTAAATTTGTAGAAACTAATGTAGATGATTAGAATGCTTTGTTATTTGTTTGTTTTGTAAATGGTCAAAATAAGAATAATAAGTGGAATTTAAATTGTGGCTGCAGTAATTATATATGTGGAAATAAAAATATATTTTCATAATTAGATACGTCAGTTCAGAGCATTGTGAGATTTAGGACACAAACGCCTGCTCTTTGAAAGGGTAAAATTGCTATTATTCTGAAGGATGGGTCTTCTAATTTTATTTCTAATATTTTCTATATGCAAAGTCTTCATCATAATTTTTTTACTGTTGGGTAGTTATTTGCAAAAGGGTTCAATATTAATTTTACTAGTGAAATTTATATTGTTAGTGACGAATTAATTGTAAAGGTAAATATGAAGGATAAACGATTCCTCTCCGTATTAGTTCTAGGGGTCTATCTACTTTAGTTTTGTAGTATTTGATGATTATTGGTTGTGGCATATACAATTTGGACACTTGAAATTGTTTAATTTGAATTTTCTTGTAAAGAAAAATTTTGTTTTAGATTTGCCATCACTTAATTTTTGTTTTAAAATTGGTAAGTCTTGTACTGTTAGAAACAAATATAGGGATCCTTTTGAGAAAGGAAAAGCTTCGAGGGTGACTTCACCGTTAGAATTAGTTCATTCATGCCCTGGTCAGTTGAGTAATTTATTCTAACCCTATTCAAATTTGGGCGATTCTTATTTGAGACCATCAACGCACTTACCTTTATCATTTTTTTTTTCTCTTAATAATTAGTAGCCTTGAATTGTCTTTTGATTTATATGTTTGTAACTAACGGAAATGAATGCAATTAGTGCTTATTTTGACCATTTTTCAGTGCTTGTCATTTACTCTTTGGATATCATCAATTTCAATGTCTCTATTTTCTAATGTAGAAAAAATATGATTCAACCTTAAAATCCTAGTCTATGGGTAAATACTTTCTCTATTCCTTACAAAATAAATCAAGACATTCAATTTGAAATAAACTACAAAGCTATCAAAAATTCAAATTGAAAAGAAATGAGTAATAAATAGTAGTGAACCATCGGTTAGAAGCACTCTTTCCTACATGTGGAGTAGGCCTATTTCAATTAACATCCTCCAGCATTTGATATATAAAAAAAAAAATTAGAAAAATTAAAAAATTATCCATCAAAATAAAGCAACATTTTAAGTTTTACCCACCATTTAACTGGTCACTGGAAATGCCAAATACTGATGATAATCACAATAGTACCAGTCATAGTGATCTGAGATCACTGTCAGCCTTTGTCTCATTATCCTTTTCATACAGAAATTTCCCTATATAAACTGTAAAATCCCACCCCAAAAGCTTACAAGCAAATAAAGTAGATTGTTGGCTCTGAAGCATTATTTGCCATGGCTAAAGAAACCAGTCTTGGCATCTTTCTCTTACTTCTTGTCATGACAATTGCTGTGGAGGGAGCCCTTCATCATCCATTTATCCCTTGCTGCACGGGAAATATCCTTGACTGCTGTCCCTCCTCCATTAACGGTGACAGCATTTCTCGGACTCACCAGAAGACTATCTCTTCAAGGAAGGCACTCCCGGGGACTTCGACCAATCATTCTTGATCTGATCTTGATCAACTGAAATTGCATCGGCAACTTTCATCAGCTATCTGCTGTTACATGCACCAGTCTAGCCTCTGTTTCTTCTCAAAACCTTCATCGATGTTGAAATAATACCTGTGTGGTTTGATTTTGTCAATCTTTTTTTATTTTGTTAAACTTTCCTATTACAGGTACGTTAGTATGTCAGTTTGGTTTTATCAATTACTGTGATTTTGTTAAACGTTCTTGTTATATTTACGTTAGTTTGACAAATTGTAAAAATAAGAAGTTCAGCAAACAATCAAATTGTTAACACAATTAGATTATTAACAAGCCTACGTTTGCAGGTTCTAAATCAGTAAAAAGTTTCATTAAAACTTTATTCAAAGTTAAAAGAATAACACTTATCTCAATCACCAAATGATCCCCAGTAGACTTTAATAGAACACAACACTAGTATTCGTTTGTCAAGCTACCGGAAGACCTTTGTTAGACCTAACTTCATGGATTAAACTCCCTTAAATCTTCATTGCTATAACTCAACGGGTCTTCGTTTGACTCAGGAAACCTTCACTGCAAAAAGGTATTTAAATCAAAGAGAATTGATTTAAGCTCCATTAATGAATACATAATGTCACAACAATCAACTTGAACCCTCAAAGCATACTTTAACAACAAATAACCCAATACGCTATTAGAGACGTATGATTTGATTGCACTCACAATATATGCATGAAATTCTTACACTATGACTGACCCACTCTCCCAAGAATACTCTAAAGTGATTGCGGTAAAACATCAGAGCAAATAAATGCATACAGGAAGTTTAAAATTTGGTTTTACCTCTTCTTGTTGGCTTAACCACGGAGTGCTTAGGTAACAATTGTGCGGATTGCTAAACCTTTGGTGTTCTCTTTGAAGATTCTGGCTCTTGTCTAGCCAATCTTCTACTCTGGCACATCAAGATCCTACCTAATATTAGCCGGTGAAAGCCTAGGGATAGGATCAATAGTTTTTTTTTTTGATAAACTATTACAGAATAGTGTCAAGAATATTGTTCTCATGCATTCCTATTAATCAGAAGGCAAGAGAACACCTACTCTATCAGAAAGTTTTAAGCTTTCTTAGATGTGTGTGTGTGTGTGTGTGAGCGAGAGAGAGAGAGGAGAAAGGCGGCCAAGGAGAAAAACAGAAGACCTTAGGGTTTTCTGAAAATTAACTTTGATGTCTATAGTCTTTGTTAATCATCAAAGATAATATAAAATATATATACTCGACCAAAAAAACCCTACATCTTTCATAAGGGGCTAGCTTGGGCCACACAAGGCTCCAGCTGTCCATCCATTTCCTTGGTCAGTTGGCCTTAGCCCAGGTGGGCTAGTGCTTGTTCCTTAGAGACTCTAGTCCAATTATTGGTTAGGCAATTAATTTTTTATTTAATCTTGAACCAAAACAAGCACAAAATAAATACTTGGACAATCCAATTGAACCAAGCCTTTTTCCTCAAACCTTTTTTAGTTTAGGCTCAAGCTAACTTTAATTATTTAATTTGCGCTTAAACTCCAAATAATTAATTAACCAATAAATTAGGCTTTAACTAATTCTCTCTTGGAATTTTTATTTTATTTCAATCAAATAATAAATTAAGTTTACTAAAATAAAATAATACCCCATTTATTCAAGACTATATCTTTGGCCCAAAAATTAACTAGGCTTTATGGGCTACCCCGAGGACTAAAAGATACTTCGTCTTTAGCTACTAAAATGATCAAAATACTCCTACTATATAATAGTTGTATTTTACATTTTAACTATTTTCTAATATCACCATAAAGAAATATTGACCCCAAGGATAATGTTGCGCTTAGCAATGTCTCTGACTTATAGGTGTTATGACTAAAATGTCCCTCTACATAATGGCAGTCATAAAGAGAGAAAACATTGTATTAACACTTTCTAAATAATCATCTATCATCCATAGACCTCTACTTCGATGATTCACGACTTTTTAGAATGTTTCTTCTTTATCAGGGAGCTTTTTACCCTTTAAGCAAACATCCAAATTATGTTCTCAGGGCCCTGTATCTATAGATCATTCAAATAGTCACAAGAGGCGATATCTCCAACTGGGAGCATAGAAGCCATCTTGTTTGAATCTGTCTTAACTAACTAGTCGCACATATCTAATATACAAGTATATTGATTCTACAATAGAATCTCACCTATAGTATATTAAAGTATATACTTCTAACTTCGCCAAGTCACTAACCCATACTTAAACTATAAGGTATTAGCCCACGCTGTAATAGTAGTAGTTTGGGTTTATTTTATTTTAATACTTTTAGAAACCAATAGTACAAGTCTAGTTTTACGTATTCTAAATACACTTATACTATAAAATGAAGGGACTACTCACTTGCCAAAGATAAGCAATTCTCCACCTAAAATTCACAACTTAATAACGTTATCTTGGTGAGATTCTCATTTTCATCAATTGGTTAAGAATTATAGTTTGTGTAACACCCTTACTAGAAATAAAACATAAATCATATAAGAGTTTGGGGGTTGCTCCATCCAATTTCCTAGACAAGAGGTTTTTATAATATTCAAAACTAATATAAAGAGATAAAGTACCTTTCCTAGTATGTGAAAGTCATACCTGTTGGAAAATGTGCCCTCTTAGACTAGGTTTCTGATGTAAAAATCGAATGTTTTAATAAAAGAATTTATTTTCAAAAATTATTTGTCAATTTACAATTTTATTTGTGCACAATCACGTTTGCAAAAGACCCATTGTGTTTAAATAAGTGGTCCATGTGAATGGAGGTCTTTCATAGTAAGGTATGGATCATAGGTTACTTAATACATAAACATTCGTTCTTAACCGATTAATGAGAATGTGAATCTCATCATATCTAGGTTATTATATTATGAATTCCAAATGGGGAATGACTTACCTTTATCCAGTGAGTAGTCCACTCACTTCATGACATAAGCATATTTCGAATAAGTAGAACATGACCTATAGTAGTGGTTTCTAAAAGTACTATATGGTAGAAACTTAGATTACTACCGCTACAGCGTGGACTGATACTCTATGACTTGAGTATGAGTCGGTAGTCTGATTAAGTTGGAAGCACATACTTTGATATGCTATAGTTGAGGTTCTATAGTAGGGCCAATATACTTGCATGTTGGGTATGTATGATTAGTTAGTTAAGACGAGACTTGTACAAGATAATTTCTATATTATATCGCCCCTTGTGGTTGTCTGAATGATCTAAATATCCAGGACCCTGGGAAACATGACTTGGATGTTTGCTTTAGGGTAGTTCTCTTGGAAAGCGGAAATAATTCAGGAGGTTGTGGATCATTGGACTAGAGGCCTAAGGATGGTAGATGTCATTTGGAGAGGTGTTGGTATACTTCTTCCTCTCTAAATGTACGACGATGTATAGAGGGGTATTTTAGTCATTACACTTGTAGCTCGGAGACTTTGCTAACGTAGTATTGTTCTTGGGATCAATATTTTCTTATGGTGATATTATGAAATATTTAAAATGCAAAATATAGCTATTTATATGGCAAGAGTATTGTGGCCTTTTTAGTAGTCAATGCGGCATGTCTTTTGGTCTCCAATATAGACCGTGAGTCCTAATTAAATATAGGCTAAGGAGTTGATCTTAAATTAAATGGAATTTATTTTATTTAAGTAGCTTATTTAATTGTTGGGCTAGAATAAAATAAAGGTCCATGGAGAGAGAGAATTAATTAAATTAGTTTGGTGAGTTAATTAATTATTCAGGGCTTTGGCCCAGTTTGAATAATTAAAGATTAACCTGTGACTAAACTAATATAGGCTTATGTATTGGACTAATTTATTTGGGCTGGGAAATTAATTATCTGTTGGGCCAATTTTTTGGTTCTAATTAGAATAATTAATTAAGCCCAAAAGGTTAAACTAAGAGTCCAATGGCCCAATCGAGTTTAACCTAGGGTTTTTATTTAGGTTAAACAGGATGATTGGAAACAACGTGGTTGCAGAACACATACTCTTTGAGACGGCTTCTTCTCTATGGAAAAAGCCAGACGTCTCTCTCTCTCTCCAGAAAAGTTCCTTAGTCTGTGATTTGTTTACCAAACGAATTTTGGCGAGGCCATATATTGGAAGATTGAGAGTTTGGCGTTTATCTACATGTAAAGACGGAGTAGGAGGCTTGTAGGAATCATATTAGAGGCTTCCACCAGCACACCTATCCCAGTTGCGTACATTCTGGTCCAGCCAACTCTTAGGATGAGGAAAAGAGGTAATTTTTTTTTTAACCTTGGAGTCCCGCTAGAGCACGACCGGCATCGGCTCTGATCGGGAATTCCTTGTTCTTTAGTTTTTCCAATTTTTTGATCTTCGCTTCCGCTGCGTACCCTGTGTTTTCCGCTTTCTAAGCCTTCAATTGGTATTAGAGCATGAAGGTTTCGTGAAAATATAGGGAGCATGCATCTAGATGAATAAAACTGGACACATATGTGTGATTAAAATTGTGATCCTTCGCTGTTTATGGTATGGATAGATTCTCTATTAAACCTCGCGGGTGGAGGTATAGGAAATTTGTAATTTACTGTTTTTCTTAGCAAATCGTGTAAGCCCAATGTTTATGGGTATAGGCGATTGTTGGTTTTGGTTGATTTCATTGTATTTGGTTTGAAATTGGGGAGCCATTGAAGCTAGAAGTTGTGCAGAAAAACAAGAAAAATTTGCCAGAAAAAAACTTGCAGAAAGAGCTGGTCAGACCGCAATTGGCGCCAGCTTAGGGTGCTGGAACCGGCACCGGCTTGGGTCTGGAAGGCTGGTTCGCGCACTGGTTTCTTGTAGGTCCTGGTTCTATGCGGTGGGTGCAGTGGACCACAGTGCAGATGGGGTGTATGATCCAGTGTGGCGGGTGCAGTGGACCAAGGAGAAATTTTTTACTTTTTTTCCTTGTAATTTTTCTTGCGTTTTCTTTTGTTTTAGGGTCCATACCAGACGAAGTTAATATTTTTCAATAATTAATATTCAAGGAATATTTTTGCATGAAAAATATTAGTAAGGGATTTTAGGATTAAACAAGACCATTAATTAATTAATTAATTAATTAATTAATTAATTAATTAATGTGTTTAATTCTATTATCTAGGCACTTAAGTTTAAAAATAGAAGAGCATGAAAACGTCTATTGTTTTCTAGCATGTTGTTTATTTTTTACCTTTGTGCACGTTTTCTCAAAGACCAAAGTATTTGGAAATGTTTTGACAAGGAAAATATTTTTCTACAAATTAAATGTTTATTTTAACTTGAACAAAAATTAATCCTTAGATATTTTCTCAAAGGATTTAATCATTGACATAGAAAATATATTGGATTTAGATATTTTTGTAAGGTTAAAATAGAAAGCCATTTTGTTTTAATTTTGGCACAAGAAAAATTGTTTTGTCAAATAAACTTGAGACTAAAGTCTCTAGAAAGTTTTAATTGAAAATTTTTTGAAATCATTAAGTTTTTTTAAACTTAAATAAAAATAGTCCATGGAAAAAACTCTCAAAGGATATAAACCTCGACATAGAGATTTTTATGGATTTAGACATTTTATTTTTGAGTTAAGGGAAAAACTTAATGGAAATTTTCAAAAGGATATTTTTCAGAAAATGATATTTTTCAGAAAACCCTTGTTTTAAAAGACTAAGTGGGAGAGAGGTTCCAACGGTCCCACGACTTCCTCATTAGAGATCGTGGGTCCTCTCGCGTCATCTTGGGAGTGAACCTGTATAGGATGGGAATACTACAAGGATCTAAATCTAATGGAATGGTGTAATTAATAACCCAGAGCACATACTATGATCGGCCAGCCTCTCGTTAGAGGTTATAGTGCGAGGTATGTTCATAGGAAATGAGAGGAAATGGCCATCCCCTCGATGGAGTTATCTTCTAGATCATTACCTAGAAGGAAAATTAATTTGTGGTAGTTAACACACTTAGCTTAGAAAACTGTTAATCTTCCAAAGAAGCTATGTCAGTTTTCCTAAGAGCTAAATTGATTATTATCAATTTTGATAATAAGGATAAAGTGCACATATTTGTTTTGTTTTCACATACTGAATCTTTTTCTTTTATTTTTCGATTTTTCAGAAATGGTAGGAGGTTCTTTTAGTCAATTGGCCGTTATTCTCCGAGAGAATAAGCTAACGAGACCAAACTATGTGGACTGGAAAAGGAACCTGGACATAATACTCACAGTGGAAGAGTATAAGTATGTCTTTTACAAAACATGCCCTATTATTAGGGAGTTCCACCGTCGAGAAGCGTGAGGCTAAGAAGGCATGGAAGAAGGCCGACGAGATGGCTCGTTGTTATATGTTGGCCTTCATGTCTAATATGCTCCAATCCAAACATGAGCACATGACCACTGCATATGACATAACCCAATCATTAGCCACGATGTTCGCGCATAAGAGCCGGCCCGCAAGATAGGAGGCTCTTCAAACCATCATTAACACTAAGATAGCTGAGGGAGTATAAGTCAGAGAGCATATGCTCAAGATGATTGCTACTTTCGAGGAGGTAGAAATCTTAGAGGCTGTTATTGATCCCTAGAGCCAAGTGAACATAGTTCTCGAATCTCTACCGGGTTCTTTTACTCAGTTCAAGTTGAACTATAACATGAACAAATTGAACATGTGTTTAACTGAGTTGATGAAGGAGCTCTAGATGGCGAAGAAGGTTATGAAGCCACAATCTAAGGCTATGATTGCTAAGGATTCATCTTCTAGAATTGGGCCCAAGCACAGGAAGTTCAAGAAGAAAAAAGGGAACGCAACGGCCTAGTCCAAGACCCAGTCTAAAGATAAACCCAAGGGCAAGTGCTTCAAATGTGGACTAAAGGGACATTAGAAAAAGGAGTGTCCGGATCTTCAAGCCAAGAAAAACCCCACAGGTAATATTTTCTATCTAGAGTCTATATTAATGGTTGGATCAACTTTTACTTGGATTGTTGATTCAGGGGTCACTGATCACATCTGTAACTCCTTGTAGGGGTTTAGAAAGATTAGAAGACTCCAAAAAGGCGAACATGGACTACGTGTGGGAAATGGAGCACAAGTTTGGGCCCTTGCAGTGGGAGAGCTGGATCTTGTTTTTTATTGTAATAGAATAGTGGTTTTAAAAGATATTTTATATGTATACTGGATTTCGACAGAATTTGATTTCGATTGCGAAACTAATAAATCAAGGATATTCTATATTTTTCCATTCTGGTATTTCTATCAGTAGAGATTATGGAAATTTATTTTTCTTAAACCCTATTAATAATCAATTAAATAACGCTCAATCTGAACTTTTAACTAAGAAGAGAAAGACCAATATCAATGACTCTTATCTTTGGCATCTAAGGTTGAGTCATATCAACTCAACCAGGATTCAGAGGTTGATCCATGATAGGTCCTTGGGCTCATTGAGATTAGAAAACTAGCCTCAGTGTGAGTCCTGCCTGATGGGAAAGATGACCAAAAGGTCATTTGCCCCTAAGGCAGATAGAGCCAAGGAGGTATTGAGTCTTGTTCACACTGATGTGTGTGGTCCCTTGTTTACACCAACTAGAGGAGGTTTTGAGTACTTCATCACTTTCATAGATGATTGTACAAGGTTTCGTTACGTTTACCTGATGAGACGCAAGTCTGATTCTTTTGACAAGTTCAAAGAGTTTAAGGCTAAAGTGGAGCGTTGGACAGGTAAATTGATCAAGACCTTACGATTGGATCGTGGTGAAGAGTACCTCCTTGGTGAATTCAAGGACTACATGGTACATCATGGGATAGTATCCTAACTCTCTGCGCCGGGGACACCCTAGCAGAACGGAGTAGCTGAGAGAAGGAATAAGACATTAATGGAAATAGTTCAAAGCATGATGTCTTATGCTACTCTTCTAGTGTCTTTTTGGGGATATGCCCTAGAAACAGTGGCATATATTTTGAACTTGGTGCATTCCAAGTCAGTACCTAGGACTCCCTATGAGATGTGGGTTGGGCGTAAGCCAAGTCTGAATCATCTCAAGATATGGGGTTGTCAAGCTTATATATTGGTCAAGGGAGACAAGTTGGAACCAAGATCAGAATTATGCTATTTTGTTGGGTATCCAAAAGGGACAAAGGGTGGTTACTTTTATCATTCTAAAGAGCAGAAGGTACTGGTTAGTACCAATGCTAGATACCTAGAAGATGATCAAAGTACTTCCATGAAAGGTTCAACTAGGTTAGAATTGGAGGAGAAGTTATCTTCGGAAGCAACTTCTTCTGACCCGATAGTGGAATAAGAAGAGGCATAGCCTCAAGAGCCTGTACAAATAGAGCCTCATCGTAGTGGAAGAGTGTCTAGGGTTCTAGAAAGGTGGACTGAAGAAGCTTTCAAGCTGGTCTTTGACCATCAGGAACTAGACCCCACTAGATACGAAGAGGCTAGTGCTGATGCTGATGTAAATCTGTGGAATGAAGTAATGAAAGTCGAGATTAAGTCTATATATCTCAATCAGGTTTGGGATCTTGTAACTTCATCTAAAGGGATAAAACCTATAGGGTGTAAGTGGGTATACAAGAAAAAGAGGGGAAAAGATGGGAATGTGGAAGCCTTTAAAGCTAGGCTTGTGCCGAAAGGGTATACTCAGAAAGAGGGTATCAATTATGAGGAAACATTTTTCCCGGTAACGATGCTTAAGTCTATCCGTATCATCCTTGGCATTGCATGTCATTATGACTACGAGATATGACAAATAGATGTTAAGACGGTATTTTTAAATGGCCATCTTAGTGAAGACATCTATATGTCCCAACCGGAAGGCTTTATTGCTAAAGGTCAAGAGCATATGATTTGCAAGTATAAGAAATCCATTTATGGACTTAAGCAGGCATCAAGGGTATGGAAGATTCATTTTGATGAGACTGTAAAGTCTTATGATTTTGTTCAAAACGAGGATGATCCATGCGTATACAAGAAACTTGAAGGCATTAATGTGGTTTTTCTTGTCTTGTATATAGATGATATTCTACTCATTGGAAATGATGTAGGGTCATTATCATCTACAAAAGTTTGGCTGTCTAGTCAATTCAGTATGAAGGACTTGGGAGAAGCCAACTACATTCTCAGAATTAGACTTCTTAGAAATAGGAAGTACAGAATGTTAGGATTATCCCAAGCGACATACATTAACAAGGTGCTGGCCAGGTACAACATGGACTCATGCAAGGGAGCTCTAATTCCTTGCAGACATGGGTTGTCATTTTTTTCAAGGGATTATCCTAAGTCTCAAGAAGAAAAGGACAGAATGAGTAGGATTCCCTATACTTCGGCTGTGGGAAGTCTCATGTACGCCATGCTGTGTACTAGGCCAGATATCTACTTTGCCGTAGGCTTAGTTAGCAGATATCAGTCAAACCCCGGGGAGGTTCATTCGCAAGTTGTAAAGAATATTCTCAAGTACCTCAAGGGAATGAGAGATTATATGTTGGTTTACAGGGCTGATGACTTGGTTCCTATAGGATATACAGACTTAGACTTCTAGACGGATAAGGATGAGAGAAAATCTACTAGTGGATATATCTTCATTTTGTCTGGAAGAGTTATTTCATGGAGGAGTACCAAGCAATCTTGTATTGCTGACTCAACCATGGAAGCTGAGTATGTAGCAGCTTTGGAGGCATTCAAGGAAGTAGTTTGGCTTCGGAAGTTTCTTTCAGAACTTGGAGTCGTACCACACATGGACAGGCCGATTGTGATATATTGCGATAACACTAGAGTAGTATTACAATAAAAAAAACCCAGGAACCACAAAATGGGGAAACACATCGAGAGGAAGTACTACTTGATCTGAGATTTCATCCAGAAACGGGAAGTCGTGGTGGAATAGATTGCCTCCAAGAACAATCTGACTGATCCATTCACCAAGCCTTTGGCTGAGAGAGTCTTCAACAGACACATAGATGCGTGGGCATCTACAGACTTACCTAATCTTAAAGCTCAAGTGGGAGATTATTGGGAAATGTTCCCTCTTAGACTAGGTTTTTTATGTAAAAATCGAATGTTTTAATTAAAGAATTTATTTTTAGAAATTGTTTGTGAATTTATAATTTTATTTGTGTACAATCACGTTTGGAAAACACCCATTATGTTTAAGTAAGTGGTCCATGTGAATGGAGGTCTTTCATAGTAAGGTATGAATCATGAGTTACTTAACACATAAACATTCGTTCTTAATCGATTGATGACAATGAAAATCTTATCATGTCTAAGTTATTATATTATGAATTACAAATAGGGAATGTCTTACCTTTAGCTAATGAGTAGTCCACTCACTCCATGACATAAGCATATTTCGAATACGTAGAACATGACCTGTAGTAGTGGTTTCTAAAAGTACTATATGGTAGAAACCTAGATTACTACCGCTACAGCGTGGATTAATACTCTATGACTTGAGTATGAGTTGGTGGTCTGACGAAGCTAGAAGCATATGCTATGATATGCTATAGTTGAGGTTCTATAGTAGGGCTAATATACTTGCATATTGGGTATGTGTGACTAATTAGTTAAGATAGACTTGTACAAGATAATTTCTATACTATATCGCCCATTGTGGTTATGTGAATGATCTAAATATCTAGGGCCCTAGGAAACATAACTTGGATATTTGCTTTAGGGTAGCTCCGTTAGAAAGCGGAAACAATCCAGGAGGTTGTGGATCATTAGACTTGAGGCCTAAAGATGGTAGATGTCATTTAGAGAGGTGTTAGTATACTTCTTCCTCTCTAAATGTACGGCGATGTATAGAGGAGTATTTTAGTCATTACACCTGTAGGTCGGAGACTTTACTAACGCAGCATTGTCCTTGGGGTCAATGTTTCTTTATAGTGATATTAGGAAATATTTAAAATGTAAAATACAGCTATTTATATGGCAAAGGTATTTTGGTCATTTTAGTAGCCAATGCGGTGTGTCTTTTAGTCCCCAGTATAGACCATGAGTCCTAATTAAATACAGGTTAAGGAATTGATCTTAAATCAAATAAAATTTATTTTATTTAAGTAGTCTATTTAATTGTTAGGCTAGAATAAAATAAAGGTCTATGGAGAGAGATAATTAATTAAATTAGTTTGGTGGGTTAATTAATTATTCAGGGTTTTAGCCCAGTTTGAATAATTAAAGATTAATCTGGAACTAAACTAATATAGGCTTATTTATTGGGCTAGTTTATTTGGGCTGGGAAATTAATTATCTGTTGGGCTAATTATTTGGTTCTAATTAGGATAATTAATTAAGCCCAAAAGGTTAGACTAAGAGTTCAATGGCCTAGTCCAGTTTAACATAGGGTTTTTATTTAGGTTAAACAGGAGGATTGTAAACAATGTGGTTACAGAACACACACTCTTTGAGACGGCTTCTTCTCTGTGGAAAAAAGCTAGACATCTCTCTCTCCAAAAAAGTTCCTTAGTTTGTGAGTTGTTCACCAAACAGATTTAGGCAGGCCATATACTGAAAGATCGAGAGTTTGGCATTTACCTACATGCAAAGACGGAATAGGAGGCTTGTAGGAATCGCACCAGAGGCTTTCACCAGCACACATTCCCCAGTTGCGCACATTCCAGTCCAGCTAACTCTTAGGACGAGGAAAAGAGGTAATTTTTTTTTTTTTAACCTCAGAGTCCTACCAGAGCACGACCGGTGCCGGCTCTGATCGAGAATCCCCCGTTCTTTAGTTTTTCCAGTTATTTTGATCTTCGCTTCCGCTGCATGCCCTGTATTTTCCGCTTTCTAAGCCTTCAATACCGTGGTATACATCTCAAGAGTGTAAACTTAGCAGGAACCAACATATACATATTACAATGATAAACATAGTATACATAGGCAACTAACATAGTTTACAGACCTCTGTTGTGGTATCGTCTTCAATATCGTGGTCCTTCAATTTTGGATCCTAAAATACTGAATAAAGATACGTGTGAGTGAAAATTACTCAATGAGTTCCATTTATGTTAGTGTTTTTGTAAGAAAAGATTAATTGAGATTTATTTTGTGGAAATATTATAGATAATCATTTTCATTTTTCCACTAAAAACAACTATACAACTGTATTTTCCTTATTTTCCCTTGAAATAGTTTCACAGTTTTACAAAACGTCGTCAAGATTTATTTAGAAACTTATGCAAAATTGGAAAACTAAGATTTTATCAATTATGCTGCCCCATAATTTCAGAAATACAGGCGATTCTCTCAGCAGAAACTCAGCCCGCGAGCAATGTGCACAAGGCTTTACTTTCGATATCACAGTCTTATTATGCTAAAGAACTAGTTTACAACATTCAACTATACATTGTCGGAACAGTGAGTGCACACTAGCACAACACCTCGATAATCAAGGTATTTTACTTACCGACTTAAGCTTAGGGGTCCTAATTTTGACGTCAATCACCATCAAGGCGACAAGGGGTTGAACAGCCAGGTGTCCCCGCTCAGCAACCATGAACAACCTAAAAAATGACATGCACGCCAGGCATAGGCAATTCCAGGCACTAAAAGACTAGCTACGACTGCTAATCTCAATGTTTTGTCGCCTTGTTTAGATTAAGATAATCTCCAAAACTAGTTAGGTTACTTGGGGTCATCTACCTTTAACGCAGGCTAGTACAAAGATCAAAACTCTTACTGAGTACTCAACATCTTTACTGATTCAAGAGACCAGTACTAATACAGTAGTCCTAAGGGAACCTTAAGAAAACATTTTTCGGGCCAAAATACTATTTTCTAAAAATTAATCTCTTATTGGGAGATTGTTTTCGAAAATCATAGCGAATAAGGATAACAAGTCATTTTCGCAAAATAAAATACTTTTTCAAAGGTATTTTCATAATTTATGCATACCCGAGTCCAAAAGGAGTTCCATTCAGAAGATCTAGAATTCTAATCCTAGAAAAGAATTAAATTCAAAAAATTCATATTTTATTGTGCCATAAATTTTTGAAACCATATGATTCCCATAAAATTAATTCCTCATATATTCATAAAACTTTCCATTAAAAGGAAAATCGATCACTTTGGCAGGATAAAATGTCATTTCACTTCACAAGTTATGAAAAGAAAACCGTTCATGTATGTATCGTTCCCTAAGAATTATTCATAATTCAAGTGACTCAAAATTTCTTATATAAAAAAATTTATTCCTAAAATCTTCAACAATTTCCCATTTAGAGAAACCATATTTGGTTTAGAAAACATAAAGGTTCATTAACCTTTATTATGATGTTTTAGGAATTAGTCACCCAACATGAATAAACCTATTTATGGAAATCCATGTTTTCATCCAAATCTAGTACAATTTGATGTAATTTCTTTTCTCAGGAAAATCATATTCTTGTTCAGAAAAAACCAAAAAAAAAAAAATTCATAGAACATATCTCAATAAAACATAATTTCCACTAGCAAGTATTACTTTTAAAAATAAAAAAGGACTCACCTTATGTCCTATTTTGATATAGCGATATATATGTTGTCGTAGTTTGTCACTGAACTCTTAATGCGAACAACTTACATTAAGGTTTATCCTATATTCAATTTAGTATACTAAGGCTCACGATTGCTAATATACAGAAGTTACTAATTTCCTATTTTCTTATTTCTTCTTGGAATGAAATAATTTTCCTGCACATAACTAGAATCCATTATTCACTTAATTATCCTTTTCCTTCTCATGGATACAAGGTCCTTGTATGTCCTTTTCAATCTCTTATCCACCTACTAACATTCATCAAACAACAATGAAATTCATTTTCTTCAGAACAAAATTCTGCAATTTTCAGCTTTGGCACACATTCTTGTTTTAGCATATCTTTTGATATGCAACTCCAAATGACTTCAAATTTGTGCCAAAATTCTCCTAAGATCCTTAACCATACCTTTATGAATTCTATTTCATCAATCTAGAATTGACATAGAACTGTTGGGGTAAATCAATCCAGCTTTTAGCATGATTTAACCATTTCCTTCACAAAATAACATTATCAATTTATTCTCCTATAATCATAATACTTATACAATCCTTAATCCATTTCATTTTCATCTTAACATCATTTAATCCTTTGATTTTTAGTCATGAGTGAAGCAGTATTTTCACATAAATGCCACAACAAACCGGCAGCCATGAATACTAATAGCAATATTTCATTTTTCTTACAACAATTAAACTATTTTTCATTCCATTTCCACCTTATTTCTTTGAACCCATGAACAACTATCCAAACCACCATTAAAACACCTTCACCCACCATATAAAACATGGTACATAGCTCCTCAAATCAGCTGGCACACATAGCACTCACAACAACCCCAAAACATAGCAATTTTCTAAGCATAAATCATACTTTTTATGAACTTCTCAACAAAATTAATACCAAAATAATCCTTATCACTTATTCTAAAACTTTAATTCATGAAGTACAAGCTTTTACCTTGTATATAGAATTCTCCAAGCTTAAAAAGCTCCAAGTTTCCTTCTCTTTCCCCTTTGAAATCTCTTCCTCTATCTTTTCCTTATTTTTCTCTTTCCTTTCTTCTAATTTTCTTCCTTTCTTTCCTTTCCTTTTTCTTCCTTTCTTTCTCCTTGTTATGGCTGGTTCTAATTTGTTTTTAAACAGCATTTCACCGCTATTCACAAGATCAAATGGAAATTAATGCTAATTGTGGGCTATTGTGGGCATTAAAATAAAATAGAAATTTCCTATTAGTTAGATTTTTCCTTAATAATTCCTTGAAGCTTATTCAATAAGCTTAATGAAATATGAAAAGTGCATGAATATTTCATGCAACTAATCACCTCTTGACACTTGTTTTTACCTACGAATCACGTGGCATATTTGTTCTAATTTTGATTTCACTTCATAACTTTTCTCTAGATTTAACTAAGAGAGAAGGAAAAGAAGAAGAAGACAGAAGAGGGAGAAAAGAAAGAAGAAGAGGAAAGGAAAAGGAAGAGAAATCAAGAGAGAGAAGAAAAGAAATCTTGTTCACTTGGAAGGTATAATTTCTTTTCTTGGAGTAAATTTAGATAAGCATGTTGGTGTATATTTTAATGAATGATTTATTTGATTTGCTTGAGTTATTTGAAAATAAGTAGAAGATAAATGGTGGTTGTTGTATGTTGTTGATTGGGAATGATTTGATGGTGGTTTGATATTAGATTATCACTTTGACTTTGGAATTACTACACTTGTGAAATTTTGCTTTCAGATCTGAAAAATTTTTGTTCATAACTTGACTATATTTTGATTCTATATGATTGTACCATATTTTTAGATTACTTTTCCATTGGAATTAAGTTAAAAGCATATGTGGTTGATTTTATATGATTTTTCAAATTGAACCTTGTGTAGAGAAATCTGAAACCTAATTTTGCTCAAAGATTAGAATCTTGATTCCAACACATTCCTTTCTATTTTTTTCCTGAAACTTTTGCTAAATAAGCTAGAATGTCTTGGGAATATTTTTCCAGTAGAATTACTCAATTTGGGCTAGTATTTTGATCTCTGTGATTTTTCTAAAAACACTGCTAGAAAAGTTATTGTAGAATTGCTGTGAGTTTGAACAATTAGTTACCCTAGCAAACATCTTAGATTGGCTTGAAATTTTTATAGTAGTTTATATATATATGTATAAGTTATTTGCTGCAAAAGTTCATAATGCTTTGAGTTAGATTGCTATATGAACCAATTTATGTAAAATACACTCTGATTTGCCTTGTTTTAGAAAAAATTACTGTTTTGAACAAACTATAATTAAACTATGTTTTAGCTATAGAAACCTTTCTAAATTGATGTGGTTTCATATAATATCATTATAGGAAGGTTGAGACCAGACGAAACTTAGTTATGTGACACTTTGAATTATTATATTTCTGTTGGTAATAATATATACATATGTAATAATATATGTTTTGTGTGATGATAGTTGCTATGATATTTGTTGAGGACCATGTTATGAGATGAGAGAGGCTAGGGTTAATGAAATGGTTTAAGCATATGGATAGTTTATAAGGAAAGGAACTATATGATTAATATGAATTATAGGAAATTGATATATGCCTGGTTTATGTCATAGATTTCGTAGGAGGTGGAGGAATGGAATTTTGCATATAGGATTGACTTCTCTTTTGCTAGGACTAAAGGTAAGTCCCCGCATTTATGAACCATTTTCAATGAAGCGCTTTTATGGAAAAAATGTTATAAAGCATGATAATTTATTCTATTATGAAATATTTCGAAGCATAAATGTTTATGCAATGTTTAAGCATGCTTTATTTTGGTAAATCATGTACATATGACGTAATGATTTGGAGAGCCCTGCACTTATTTCATTCAAGCAATTATCTTTACATTTCATACATAAGGGTTGCAAAAGCCATAGCATGAAAATATAATGTGATGAAAATATTGGAATGGACATAACTTACATGTGTTTATATTCAAAGTGATTTTGGAAAAGAAAATATTTTGGAAAGGAAGAATGTCTTAGAAAAAGGATTTAGTTTCTAAAAAGTAGTGAGCTATATGAGACATCGTGATAATCTCTAATGTGATGTTATTCTTGAGTACTCAAAGAGACTTTACACCTATACTAACTTGCGTGTGTGAGAATGCTCTCGGATTGGCAGCACCTCCGAACTGTGATATCTTATTTCACAGGGTGTCAGTATTTGATATTTAGTCGTCCTTAGCTAACACACATTTTTTCAAAGTGAAAATGGAGGGACGGGCATGGGACACCCAGGCTAGTATGGCAAACCATGACGATAGTCATTATATGTCTAATTACGGTGTACACGTTGGGTTATTCATGCCAATCGATGACATTAGAATTATTAATCTTATACGAGCCAGCATGGCAATATCGGTTGGATTAATATTCTTTCTAAACAGGATAGCAATGAGTAAATTTGGATAATGAAATGTATTTTGAAAATACATAAATGTATGATTTAAAAGCTCAATACTTACATTATACACAATGTCATAATTCTAATGGCATATTTTCCCAAAAAATGGAGAAGTACTCTAATATATACATTATAAATCTTTCTCAAGAAGAAGTAGTAATTTCTTTTCACCGTTCCAACAACTCCAATCATGCATTATGAAAACAGTGTTCATGAAATTTCACACAACACACTACAAGACTTATTAAGATATATTATATCCCACAAAGCTTTGTTCATATGTTTCAAGCAAACTTGTATGAATCCCTAGACTTAGGTAGAAGCAAGACCCGAGGAAGCTAATTGATGTATTTTGAACTCTTTTGCCTTAGCATTCGGGCTTAGATCTAGGAGATTTTGTAGTAGCAGCATGTAAAGTTAGAAGTTTAGAATGTATAATAAAATTTCTTTTGGAATTATTGAGTCTCTGAATTTATTTATTTGTTAATTTCTATCGTTATATAGACATCTTATCATTAAGACGGGGTGACATTCGCAACCATCCAGGTTATGTGGTTGTGAGATGTTATAATTGGTATTAGAGTCTAGGTTTAGTCATTCCTTTTAACTTACTAGATTAGATACAATCTAGTAGCCATTAAGTTATGTAATCTGAAACTATTGGATTTGAATAAGATCAATCTTTAGAAACAACAGAACAATCAAGTAGTAAATATGGACTCGATTTCCAATAGTAAGAGAAAAGATAAGGTTGACAGTGATATTTGGATAATTTGGAGATGTTTGTGCTTATGTGTCTATTTCTTTTGAAAATATTTACTTTTATACAATTCTCTTGGTATTTATGTGAACAGTTTGAATCATTGATGTTCATTGTGAAGGAATTGACATATACAGAGCATGCTTCACGGTGGACAGAAATAGAGAAACAAACAATATAAACAGAGCATGGTAGCAACATGGTGGCATGAAAACATACCTCTTGGAGCCTTAAAACTAGAAGATTGAAGGAGAATGCTTTGAACCTGGAAAAACAGCTTCTTCTTCATTCTTCCAGTGCACTCATTTCTTCCTGTTCCGGTATTCTCTTTCTCCTCCGGTTAATGCTTGACTTTCCAGTTCACGGAATATGACCCAGCCTAATTTTCTGGTGGTGAGCACACAATTGGGATGAAGGAAAAATGATCAACCAGTTTTGCACTGCACTGACCATCCATTTTCCAGGCATAGCTTCTTCAGTTAAAACAAAACCCAGTGAAGATGTCCAAGAGCCAGAAAACCAAACAGGCACACGAGTGGGAGAGACAGAGACCTTTCATTTTTTTCCCTTTTTCTTTTATTTTATTTTTCCACACAAAAAGCCAAGAGTCATGAAACCAAAAATAATTATTTTGATAAAAATAATATTCTCAGGATTTAATACCTGAATATTATTAAAAAAATAAATTTTAGCTTCACCCTAAACTCTTCTGAACTGTGTCCGGAAAAATCTTATGGTCTAGGCTATTGGGCCAAAATAATATTTATTATTTTTCTTGTACCCGAAAAGTCCAAAATAATAAACATTAATTATTTTTTTTGGAATTAAATAAATAACCCAATAAATAATTAATGAACCCAAATGAACTAAAAAATAATTAAACTTTAATTATTTATTTTTTGGGATTTAATTAAATAAATAACCCAATAAATAATTAAGTAATAATTATTTTCCTCTAGTTTAAGTCCCAGTTAATTTACTAATTATTCAAACTAGACCCAGGTCTTGAATAATTAATTAACCAATTAAACCAGATAATAAATTTCTCTCCATTTATTTTATTCCAGTCCAATAATAAATTAGACTTCCTAAATAAAATAAAACTTTCTCAATTGAAATCATTTTCTCAACTCAAAAATTAATTAGGACTTACGGGCTATTCCGAGGACTAAAAAGACACATCGCCTTGGCTACTAAAATGACGAAAATACCCCTACAATATAAACAGATGTATTTTGCATTTTAAATATTTCCTAATATCACCATAAGAAAATATTGATCCCAAGGACAATGTTGCATTAGCAAAGTCTTCGACCTACAGGTGAAATGACTAAAATACTCCTATACATATCGCCGTACATTTAGAGAGGAAGAAGTGTAGAAATGACATACTCAAGTCATAGAGTACTAGTCCATGCTGTAGTGGTAGTAGTCTAGGTTTCAACCATATAGTACTTTTAGAAACCACTACTACAGGTCCTGTTCTACGTATTCGAAATACGTTTATGTCATGCAGTGAGTGGACTACTCACTGGCTAAAGTAAACCATTCCCCATTTGGAATATATAACATAATAACCTAAACATGATGAGATTCCCATACTCATCAATCGGTTAAGAACAACTGTTTATGTGTTTAAATAACCCATGATCCATAACTTACTATGAAAGACCTTTATTCACATGGATTACTTATTTAAACACAATGGGTTTGTTCCAAACGAAATTGTACACAAATAAAGAAAATAAATTCACAAACGATTTTTGAAAATAATTTTTTTTATTAACATATTTGATATTTTCATCAGAAAACTAGTCTAAGAGGGCATATTCCCAACACATTGCTACCTATTTGCATCTATGGTTATTTTGTTATATAATAGGAATACCATATGCATACATATGAACATTTTAGCCCATAGATGTTTGAATCAATATTAATGGCATAAAGATGCCTCCAAAAATGCGTGCCATCGTACGTAATAACAAAGGAGCCTCGATAATGAACCAACCAATCTGAAGAGCTAATCTAATGGCAAACCCTTCCCAAACAGCTAAAGTTGAGAGAGTTGAAGAAGTTATTATCACCCAAAATTTTGGAAAAATGATAGAGATATTGCAAAAATCTAACAAAAAAAAAAAAAGGATTAGAAGGGTGAAGACGACGCCTTGGAAAAATTTTTGAACAAGACCTCCTATTTTCTTAGGAGAATCTAAACAAGACCAAAAAGTCGAGATGTGGCTTGAGAGCATGGAGGACGTCTTCTGAACTATAAAATAATAGGAAGAGAGGATGGTAAAGTTTGCAACCTTGCATTTGAAAAGGCCGGAAAAAGATTAGTGGATAAGAGTCCAGGAGATATGGGAGTGGGATAGAGAGGGATGGAGTTGGAATACATTTGTGACAACACTCCAAGTGGAATATATACTGCAATGGATAGTCAAGAAACATGAAGATGAATTTCAAACTTTAAAACAAGGAAACATGACTATAGCATAATATGCAGCACAATTTATCAAGTTTTCAAAGTATTGCCATCGCCTGATCAATACTGAGCAAAATCGTGCTTGCTAATTCTTAAAAGGCTTACGACTAGAACTGAGGAGAGCACTGGCTCCTCTTCCACCTATGATATACTCCACTACTATTGATGCTATGACTAGAATAGAGAATGAGGATAAGGCTAAATTTTCAAGTAAAGTAGCGCCCTTCATTAAGAACTTTCCCATTAAAAGGCCATCAAGGCTACATCAGTACAACAACGGAAAGTAGGCTCCAACCGCTCCAATTGGGAATAGATGGAAGGAGACAGATTGTCGTTAAAAAAAGATATCAGGAAAGTGACAGTTGGCATAAGAATAATCAGTGGAGATGTTATTGAAAGTTTAACGCAGAAAATAAATACACAGAAACCATGAAAATAGAGAATCGAAAGTAATATATACCTCTGTGATTTCTATGAATACTATGGGGCTTAGGCTGTGTAGTCAGAACAGAATCAACCATAGGTTTAACAGACGCTAGTTCACTCCTATCGGTCTCTGGATTCAATCCTGCAAGACGTCGACTCTTCCTCTGCGTGAATAATAAGGCCTAAATTAGTCATATATTTTCTAGTTATTTGAGGCTAAATTAAGACACTTTTTATACAATAACTAGTCATATTCTTTCCTATTTAATATTTCCCTTATAAAAATACTTTTTGTAATTTTATACAAAAATAGAAAAAATTTGGAGCTAATTATGTGATTTTCCAACACAGGGTCAGCACCAGGCCACAAGAGAGTGAACTGGCACTGATAATCTATTGGCAGAATAGAGAAAAGTACAAAGGAACAGAGTAATTGCAATTGAAATTGGAAAGAAAGAAGGAAGCAGCTTCATGACTTGGTGCGACTCGGTTGTGGCTCAGCAAGCCGATAGCAAGAAGAAAGGAAAAAGCAAGAGCAAGGAAAGGAATTTTGGTAGGCCAAGGCAGAAGAGGAAAGTCAACAGAAGCTGCTGAACAAAGTGGAATTTAGTGGTGGCAAGGAAAATGGCTCAATTGAGCCAATACAACAAAGAAAAGAGGAAAATTCCGTGCGACTGTAGTGGCTCATCGGCTGCGCAAGAAAAATAAAGAAAAGTAGTATTGGTGTGCGGCTCGGATGGCGGCTCGATGAGCCAATGCAAGACCAATTGAAGGATTTTGGTGGCTGAACAGATTTCGCACGGCTTAATTGGAAGCCAATTCCAGCGAATTTCAATTCAACAAGGAGTGGTCTTCAGTGAATAAGACGAAAGCAAGTGTCCAAATTGATTTCCAATTTCACAATTCAAAAGGCGGTGGACTTCTTCTTTTCCTTAGTGTTTTATTTAGGTTTTTATTTTAGAATTTTATTAATTCTTTTTAGTTTTGAATTTTTTAGGTAATTACTTCTTCTCTACTTAGGACTCTTTTAGGAACTTTGTGAGCCTATAAATAAAGGCCAATTTACCTTAGAAAAGGGGGATGCACAATATAGAGACTTAAATTTATTTTAGAGTGCATCACCAATATTTTCTTGAGATAAATAGTTCAAGGAGGATTTGCAGATCAAAACATCAAACCACTCAAATTTAAGGAGGAATTCTTCAATTCAAGGAGGGTTGTGCAAGAGGGTCTACAAAGGAAGAAGAATGAAGCTTGTCTATAAGTGCTTTCTTTTACTTTGTTTTCTTTTTCTTGAACAATGCTGTACTACTTGTTTTATTGTAATTTTACATTATTTTAGGTATTCATAATTTTTAGAGTTACTTTGATCTTTTGATTAATTGATTGTTATTCTTGATATTTAATTACTTGAGCTTATTACGAGATTAATTGGTTGTTCCTTACCATTAACTTACTAGACCAAAGGGGTTGATGGTGGTTTCAATTGATTGATTTTGTATTTTGTTGTCTATTAACTTACTTGACCATAGGGGTTAATTGCTAAAAACTGGGCAATTAAAGGTTAATTGATGTCTGCCAGACCAAGGATTCATTAGTTAGCTTCATGTTTTAAGTTTGCCGAGACCACGAAAATTTAACCAAGGATTGTGTTTAATGCGTCTTTTTTGGTGAATTAGTTGAGACAGACCAAGTGATGCTAATTTATCTAGAAGATTGTGATTTCATGGATTGACCAAAGAAGTGAATTTATCTTAATCCTTCATGATGCCAAGAGAAGGATTAGTTATGATGATGATTGTGTACTTTAAGATCATGTTTGTTAAAATAATGGGTTGGATTACATAATTCGCCATCCTTGACATGTATATATTCTTTTATTTTATTTTTATTTTTATTCTTTTTCACTTTATTGAGTTGGTTAAATAATGAAAGAAAAGTGATTATTGCATACTTGTTTCTTGAGGATCGACACTCGTTTGAACCCTATACTATGCTTAATGATGAGTACGCTTGCTCATGTGTGTAATTTGATGTTAACGTTTTAATTTAAACTTGATTGGGAATGTGCTTATTTTTATATGATTTTTATACCCAAATCCAAACACATCAAGTTTTTAGTGCCGTTGCCAGAGAACAATATCATGAATGTTTGGACTTTGTTGATTTAACTATGTAAATATGTAAATATGTATATACATTCCTTGTATGAAGAAGTGCCATATTTTGTTGTTTGTATAGTTGTATTTTAATTTCACTATATGTTGTAAATATGTAAATAGGTATTTACATGTTCATAATAACTAACTTGTCTTTGTATGTTTGTATTTATTGTATATTTAGTTATTTAATTTTACTAACCTAATGTTAATGTGGAATATGTGTAATCTTTGTATTTTAATTTGTTGATTTTTACATCTATAATTTGGACTCAATACTAACTCTTCTTATTTTCAGGTTTGGACTTTTGCTAACACGATATTTTAGACGGACTAAAGTTATTTTATTTTAGTATTTGTTTCTTTATTAATCTTAGGTTAATATTTAATTTATGAATTCGTGCTCATACATTTAGGATAGTCTTTAGTTATCAAATATATATATATATATATATATATATATATATATATATATATCGGAGCCTAGACAGAATACAACCGGCACCGGTTCCAGGCCTGGCCAGCGTCGGTCCTAAACTGTCCAGGCTCCAATTCTCATTTAAAAAAAAAAAAAAATTAGGCCTGGACCAGCACTGGCCATCTCCTGTCGGGAAGGTTTATAAAAAAAAATAATAATAAAAAACTTCTTTGTTTTCTTTTTGTCCTTTTTCGTTTGTTCCCTTACCCTTTTTCTTTTCTTCCCAAAATTTTCTTATTTTGTCTTTTTCTTCTTGTTTTCTTTTTCATTGATTTTCTTGTTTGTTTCTCTTATTTGTCTTGTTCTTCTATTTTTCTTTCTTCTTTTATTTTTTTATTTTTTTCCTATTCCCCTAAAATGATACTTTTAGTCCTTCCCTTCATCTTTGTTTTTCCTTTCTTCTTCTTGACATTAGTCTTCTTCTTCTTCACATTACTGTTCCCATGAATTAAAATTTTTTTTAGAGCTCACATGTTGGGGGATCATAGTAGTACAAAAGTTTCTCGATTTTATCCTTTTGAATTTCTTGGCATTATGTATATGTGTTTTTTTTAGGAAACATTTATTAGATATGGACAAATCTTTGTTGAGTTTATTCGGTGGGATAAAAATGCATAGAATGGATTTTAAGTCTTGTAATTGCTTCTAAAGGGTGAGCTATGTATTTTTTCTGAATTTTTGCCAACCTGGATATCTTGGAAAATAGGACCTCATTGTGATATTTTGCTATAATGATTGAAGATTGGTTGACATTATACTTTTGCTATCTATGTTGGATATTCTTCTTGTTTATCTTGAGCATCAAAAGTCTGGAGAAGTGTTTCACTAAAAAGAGAACCAATTGCAAAGTGGTTTTGGTTGAGACAAGGAGGATCTTGTGAGCCCTTTGGAGGTTGTGGTGGTTTATTTGGTGTTTTGTTTGGACAATCTAGGGGCCCGTTTGGAGGCTTTACTTCGAGGGGGACTTAAAGGCTTTGACTTTCTATTTTTCTTCTCCCTTGATTTTTATTTTGTTTCAATTACACTTTATACTTTTACTTGTGTGTTCATCTTTCTATTTGTAGGTTGAATTTTGCTGGCAATAATTCTTCTAACTTCCTGAAAAATGAACTTCTCATATCTTGGAGCTAATCTACACTTGGGGAGTATAGCTTAAACTTTCTACCCCTTCTTAATTTTGGTCCCATTGGAGATGCTTTATTGTGTTTACTTTTTTCTATTGAGGACAATGTCCAGTTTAAGTGTAGGGGAGTGGCTTGGTGATAGTCTTGGTCCAAGTTTTTATCAATTATCTTGATGATTTCTTGTTGTTGAGAATTTAAGTCCATTTTTCATCTTGGAACAAATCATCTTGGAGAAAAGCTAATTGCTTTGAAAATTTAAAAATTTGAAGATTTGGAGCTAAATTGAGTTTATTTGTTTATAATGAAGATATGATTTTCTTTTTAACTTTGGATATGGATTTGTCATTTAGTATGGTAGGATTTTATTAAAAAGGTAAACTTATTTATTATGTTAGATTTTGCTAAGTCTTGAGAATTTAAGTTAACCTTAGTTATATTTGGTATTCGAGTTTTATTTTATTCTTTGAGTTCGAATATGGATGATATGATGAAATATGAGAAGAGTTGTTGATTAATTCTTGTATTATGGATTTAGAATTTGCTTTACTTTGAGTTTTGAATGAGGACTGTGAGAGAAAAAAAAAATTAGTTGAAAAAAAAATGAGATGGAAAAATTGAGTTGAAAAAAGAAAAAATGCTCTTATTTTTATCGTTGAAGACCTTTAGCTGAAAAGGGGGTCAATATGGGGAGAAGTAGTAAGTGTATTCGATGTACTCTCTTGAGGTTATCCCGAAGGCGAAAAGGAAAAATGAAAAGAAAGAACAAAGAAAAAATATATGTGGAAAAAAATGATGAGCGATGACTGTAAAGGGGGCCAATACGGTGTGTGAAGAGAAATCCATTCACTTGAGGCTATCAATTCCCAAAGTCATAGAAAAAACAAAAAGGAAGAGTGGAGTGTTTTCATTATTTCACTAACTCGAGTTTGGTAAATTTAAGTTTATAATGCTTGAATTGGTTAAATGACTTGACTTGTATGATTTATGTTATCTATGTTTTTGCTTGAGAAGTGGAATAATTTTCATGTACTATATATAAGCTTGTTTAACTTAACTTTGATGGCATTGAGGTTATTTGATTTAATGTATGAGTTTACAAAGGTTTTTAAAAGGGTTGAATGAATGACAGTTTTGTATCTAAGGTTGAGAACAAAATTATGGCTTTGTTATGGATGAATATGAAAAGAAATAAATTATTTAGAATGCTTTGTTTAAGTATTTACTTGAGGACAAGTAAAGATTCAAGTGTAGGAGAATGTGATAGGGCCTAAATTAGTCATATATTTTCTAGTTATTTGAGGCTAAATTAAGATACTTTTTATACAATAACTAATCATATTCTTTCTTATTTAATGCTTCTCTTATAAAAATGCTTTTTTTTTGTAATTTTATATAAAAATAGGGAAAATTTAGAACTAATTATGTGATTTTCCAGCACAGGGTTAGCACCAGGGCAGAAGAGAGTGAACTGGCACCGATCATCTATTGGCAAGAATAGAGAAAAGCACAAAGGAACAGAGTAATTGCAATTGAAATTGGAAAGAAAGAAGGAAGTAGCTTCATGGCTTGGTGCGACTCGGTTGTGGCTTAGCAAGCCGACAACAAGAAGAAAGGTAAAAGTAAGAGCAAGGAAAGCAATTTCAGTGGGCCAAGGCAGAAAAGGAAAGTAAATTGTCAGCCCTAAGGGCTTTCTTTTATGTTTTGATTTATGACAAATATGGATATGGACTAACATGTCAATTTATTGTGATAGGACATGATTGACCTTTGTTCTTCTAAAGTCTTCAGATAAGAATTGTTGGCGACTTCTTCATCACTAATTTCAAGAATAGAAGATCAAATGGAAAATCAAGTATAAGGAGTTATACATCAAGAAGACTTTTTATGAAGAATATTAGACTAGGAAGTGTTCATTAAGGTATATTTATTATTTCCTATGTCCTCTTATCTTTTGATTCATTTGACTTTACCTTGAAGCTTGAAAGGAGATGATTTTCAAAGTTTTTAAAATTCACAGAATTTTGGATAATACAGTTTGAATCCAAAAAGTTCATCCAAAATCCTGTAAAACGGGTTGAAAATTGTTTGTCACGGATGTGCCATTTTGGACTTAACTTTTGGATGCATCTTCGTCCAAAATCCGAGTCCAAAACTCGGATGAGTTTAAACAGAAAAATTTATAACCATTTTTTTTATGACCATTGGCACTCCACTTTTTGGCTCTATAAATAGCCCTTAAAGTAAGATTACAAGTAAGATTTTTGAAACATTCATCTTAGAAACAGTATTGCTCAATATTTTCAAAAATCTCCTTTTATCTTAAGCTTCAAAGTGAGTTGATTGTGTATCAAAGATAAAAGTATTTTGTGGCTTGTATCTGAGAGAATATCTGCTCAAGTAAGTGAGCTTATCTCTGTTCTATTGATTTTTATATTCTTTGTTTGTGAGTGCAAGGTTGTGTGGTAAAACCCATAGGGGTGATCCTTGTTGTTTGTAAGTTCAAGGTTGTGGTGTAAAACCCATAGGGGTGAGCCTTGTTGTGTGTATGTTCAAGGTTGTGGTGTAAAACCCATAGGGGTGAGCCTTGTTGTGTGTATTGTTAAGGTTGTGGTGTAAAACCCATAGGGGTGAGCCTTGATGTGTTTGAGAGGTTGTGTAAAACCTAGTGTGGTGATCCTCTCTTGTATGTGGCTGTTTCATTAAGTGATGTTAATGAAATAGGATTGAAAACCCTTAAGTGTGAGGCTTAAGGTAGTGGACGTAGATCATTGTTGATCGAACCACTATACATCTCTTGACTCATTTTATTTCAATGGTTCATGCATTTTGTTTTTATGATCCTTCACTGTCTAAATCTGAATATACATCTATGAGTACTTGGATAGCTTTCTATGCATCTATAAAGTCAGTTCAAGTATCTTGGTAATCATCCTTGTTTAGTATTTTAGACAATCGAAAAAAGTTATTTTTGCTTGCCAAAAACCTTATTCACCCCTCCTCTAAGGTTTTTCATTTGGTATTAGAGCTAGGTCTACATATTCTTAGTTTAACAACCTTGTAGAAAAGATCTTAATGGCAAGTTCATCTTCTCTTCCATATGTTGAAGGGTCTTCAACAAATCGTCCACTTTTGTTTAATGGAAGCAACTATACTTTTTGAAAAAATAAAATAAAGATTTATGTGTGTTTTATTAACTTCGAGTTATGGAGTTTAATAGAGAATGGTCCTTTTATTCCATCAAAGATGATTGATGGCATAAAAATACTTAAACAGAATGATGAGTATAGTGTGGAAGACAATGCAAAAATGACTCTAAACTTTCAAGCTATGAACATTTTGTGTTGTGCTCTAGATGCGACTGAATACAACCGTGTTAGTGGTTGTGATTCAGCTCATGATATGTGGAGATTGCTAGAAGTCACCCATGAGGGGACTAATTAAGTTAAAGAATCAAAACTAGGGCTTCTTATTCATGATTATGAATTATTTACTATGAAGCCAAATGAAAGCATTACTGACATGTTCACAAGATTTACCAATATCTCAAATGGTCTGAAAGCTTACGGAAAGGTTTATTCCTTTGGGGAACAAAATCGAAAAATTCTTGATGCTTTACCTAAAAGTTGGCAGCCTAAAACTCTTGTTGTAGAAGAATCCAAGGATTTAAAATCCTTCCCTACAGAAGAGTTGATCGGATCTCTTTTAACTCATAAAATAAAGCTTAAAAAGTTTCATGAATCTGATGATCATGATAAAGGCAGAAAAAGGGATTGCTCTAAAAGCTAAAAGTGAAGATGGAGAAACAAGCTTTTCGGAAAGCAGTGAAGGTATGGAAATGGACGGTGATGACTTAGCAATGATAGCAAAGAAATTCAGAAGGATGTTCGAGGGCAACTACAAACGAGGAAGGAAGCTTTTAAGAAAGAAAGGACAAACCTCCGGCTTCAAACCTCAATGCTTTGAATGTAAAAGCATGGATCACTTCATTGCAAACTGTCCGGTTGCAAAAGGAAAGGAAGGAAAAGTGTCTAAGAAGAGGAAATACCTGAAGGTCAAGAAAGGTAAAGGATTGATAGGAGCTTAGGACTTAAAGGAAGAATCTGGAGATGAAGAATCTGAGGAAGAAACTACCAATATTTGCTTCATGGCTTTGGAAAATGAGGTAAACTTTTCAACATCAGAATGCATGTCTATTTCGCATACATCTATGACTGAAAAGCATGTTGATCCTAATGAATTGTTATGTGATATATTTCATGAATTATAAAAACTGTCCCAAAAAAAAAAAAAAGATTTAAAGTTGAAAGTAAATTGTCTGATGAAAGAAAATGAAGCTGTGTTAAATAACTTCGAGATGTCTCTTGAAGCTCATACATGTGCTACAATTGAAAAAGATGTGATCATGACAGCATTGCATCATGCATCTCTGGAAAATAGAAATCTGTGTGATAAAATTCGAATTCTTGAATGCACAGTTAGCACCTTCAATGATATGAAAATTAGAGTAAATGATCTTACCAATTGCATTGAAAAATTTACAAATGGCAAAAGCAATTTGGAAAAATTTCTCGGAACTCAACATCATTTTGGTAATTAAAGTGGATTAGAATATAACCATGAGGATAATGACAAAACTTGCATGCCCAGATTTCTTTATGCTGGAAATCGAAGTGGCTTAGAATACAAACATGAGGATAAAGACAAAACTTGCATGCCCAGATTTGGCTTAGCGGAAAATCAGAGTAACTTAGGATATGAACATAAGAATAATTACAAAAAGAACAAGTTTCAGCATGCTAAACCTACTTCTTCTCATAGCACATACAAGGCATGCACGTATTGTGAGAAACCTGGACATATAGTTTCAAGAAGTCTTGTTAAAAAAAAAGTGGAATCCGGTGGAGCTACTTTCTGGAAAATCAAAGAAAATGTTACTAACCTTCATGGACCCAAGAAAGTGTAGGTACCAAAAATCATCTCTTCTTCTCATGTATAGGCATGGTCTTTAAGCTTTACCAAGTGGTTCTTAGACAGTGGTTGTTCAAGACATATGACTGGAAATGCAGCATTGTTAGAAGATATTCAGACAACAAATGAAGGATTTGTTACATTTGGAGACAAGAAGAAAGGAAAGATTCTCGACATTGGTAATATTGGTAAAGGTTCCTTAACATTTATAAAGCAAGTCTTACTTATTGATGATCTAAAATATAATCTGCTCAGCATTAGCCGACTTTGTGACAATGGTTGCAAAGTTATTTTTGAAAAAGATTCTTGCTCTATACTTGACAGTGAAAATCTTGAAACCATCTTTACTACCAAACGCATGGGAAATGTATATGTGTTTTATCCCAATGACCTTGTAGCTAATGGAGTTAGGTGCCTATCCGTTCATGACATTGATGGTTATCTTTGGCATAGAAGATTGGGTCATGTATCCTTTGATTTGTTAAACAAACTGTCCTCAAAAGAACTTGTTAGGGGGCTTCCAAAAATAAAATTTGATAAATACAAAATCTGTGATGCATGTCAATTTGAAAAGTAAATCAAAACATTTTTTAAACCAAAGAAAATGATTTCTACCTTAAAACCTCTTGAATTAGTTCATATGGATTTATTTGGACCTATGAGAATTGCTAGTCTTGGAGGTAAAAAATATGCATATGTAATTGTTGATGATTTTTCTAGATTCACCTGGATATTATTTCTTGGACAAAAAGATGAAGCCTTTACTGAATTTTCAAAACTGATTAAGCACGTCCAAAACTCGATTGGATGCAAACTGATTTCTATTAGAAGTGATAATAGAAAAGAATTTTGTAACAACGACTTTATTCACTTCTGTGATGAAAATGGAGTCTTTCATAAATTTTCAGCAGTTAAAACTCCTCAATAGAATGGTGTTGTTGAAAGGAAAAATCGGACCTTGCAAGAAATGGCTAGATCAATGCTTTATGAAAATGTTCTTCCAAAATACTTTTGGGCGGAAGCTGTTAACACAGCATGCTATACAATAAATCGAGTTATGTTAAGACCATTTTTAAGAAAAACTCCTTTTGAACTTATGTTTGACAAAACTCCTTCTATCTCTTATTTTAAAGTTTTTGGATGCAAATGTTTTGTTCTAAATACAAGAGATAATCTTGGAAAATTTGATAGCAAGTCCGATGAGGCTATATTTCTTGGATATTCTTCCAACAAGAAAGCTTATAGAGTATACAATAAAAGAACTCTTTGTGTGGAAGAATCTGTGCATGTTGTATTTGATGAATCTAACATTTATACTTCAAAAAGAGATGACGATGATGTAGGTAATTCAAATGAAGTTAAGTTAGATCAGGTAAATGCTCCATCATTAGATACTCATGCAAAAGAGGAGGAAATCGAAGAATCACAGAATGAACAAGAAAAACATTAAACTAAAGATTCTGCAAATTATCAATTGCCGAAAGATTGGAAATACAAATCAGGCCATCCAAAGGAGCAAATCATTGGAGATCCAAACCAAGGAGTTAAAACTCGACGGTATTTTATCGACAACTTTGCTCTTCTTTCAAATATTGAACCTAACGAGCATTGATATTGCATTACATGATGAATTTTGGATTATCGCCATGCAAGAAGAGTTGAATCAATTCGAAAGAAATCAGGTTTGGAAACTTGTTCCTAGACCGCATGATCATCCTGTTATTGGAACAAAATGGGTTTTTAGAAATAAACTTGATGAAAATGGGGCTGTAATTAGAAACAAAGTTAGATTAGTAGCTCAATGATTTAATCAAGAGGAAGGCATTGACTATGATGAAACATTTACTCCTGTTGCTAAACTAGAATCTATTCGAATGTTACTTGCCTTTGCATCATTTAAAACTTTTATGCTCTATCAAATGGATGTCAAAAGTGCTTTCCTAAATGGCTTTATTGAAGAAGAAGTGTATGTTGAACAGCCACCTGGTTTTTCTCATGAGTTCTTTCCAAATCATGTTTTCAAATTATCTAAAGCTCTTTATAGATTGAAGCAAGCTCCTAAAGCTTGGTATGAAAGGCTTAGTGGTTTTCTAATCTCAAAAGGATTTTCTAGAGGCTTAATTGATAATACATTGTTCATCAAATCTGATTGCCCTGGTGATTTACTAATTGTCCAAATCTATGTTGATGATATTATTTTTGGTGCTACTAATGACTCTTTATGCAAGATGTTTGCTAAGACTATGCAGCAAGAATTTGAAATGAGTATGATGGGAGAATTGAACTTCTTTCTCGGACTGCAAATCAAACAAACTAAAGATGAAATCTTCATTAACCAAGCAAAGTATGCCAAATAGTTGCTCAAAATGTTTGGAATGAATGAAGCAAAAGAAATCAGCACACCCATGAGTACATCCATAAAGCTTGACCAAGATGAAAAGGGTAAGAAGATAGATGAATGAAAATATAGAGGTATGATTGAAAGTCTACTATATCTTACTGCTAGTCGACCAGATATCATGTTCTTAGTATGTCTTTGTGCTCGATTTCAATCTTGTCCGAAGGAATCTCATTTGAGTGCAGTCAAACGCATACTTCAATATCTTATTGGGACATATGATTATGGATTATGGTATCCACGTACTAACACCTTTGATCTTATAAGATATACTGATGCAGATTATGCAGGGTGTAAAGTTGAAAGAAAAAGTGCTAGTGGCCATTGTCAATTTCTTAAACACTCACTGGTATCATGGCACAGTAAAAAACAATCCTGCGTTTCATTATCCACCACTGAGGCTGAATATATTGCAGCAGGAAGTTGTTGTGCTCAAATCTTATGGATGAAGAATACTCTGCAAGATTTCAATTTAAATTTTAATTGTGTACCTATAATGTGTGATAATACAAGTGCTATCAATCTAACAAAAAACCCAGTGCAGCATTCGAGAACAAAGCACATTGAAGTTAAACATCACTTCATCCGAGATCACGTACTCAAATGAGATGTGTGTGTTGAATATATCTCAACGGATGAATAACTTGTAGATATCTTTACTAAACCTTTAGCTGAAGACAGGTTCAACAATTTGAGAAGAGGTTTGGGCATTACAAGAATTTGATAACTAATCTTTTTGTGTAAGGTCTTCTTGTGCAGGAATTGTGAAGAAAAAGATTTTGGAAACACAACTCTACATCCAAAATATCTTATTCCTGTTTTGGACGAAGTGCTGGAACCCAATTTCTACATCCAAAATGCATTTCAGGGAAATACTCTTTTGGACATTGATTTCGGATCTTGTCTTATTCCAAAATCAATGGTTAATATTCCTTTATTCCAAATTCCGAGTTTTAAAAAATTGGTTTGCGCGTTTTTCAAAACATCTCAGAAACACTTATGTTTCCAAGGCATTTTGTTCTCTCATTCTTCTAGACATTCAAGGCTATTTGATTTTCTCTTTCTCGAAACTCTTGAAACCGTCATTCCTCCAAAACAACTTCTCCGTGTTCTTTCTCTTTAAAAACCTAAAAAGCCCTGAAAAAACTTGAATCTTTCAATGGCAAAATAAAATCTTCTATTCCAAAACCGAAAAAGGAGCAAAAACCCACTCAGATGAAACAGAAAAAGGTTTCGGGTTCAAAAGGCAAAGCCAAAGAAGCCTCTCCGTAGCCTCACTTCTCAGCATCTCACTATGATTCGTCTGAATCATCTTCCGAACAACCAAGTTCTGCAAACCAGGTACCCCGATTTCTTGACTCTAAATGCGAATCTGAGTACAATGATTGGGTTTCAAGAAACAAAACTGTGATCTCTGGCTATCGGGTTAATCATTCTGCCTTCTTAAATCTGTCTAATATTCTGGACATGTTTGATCACATTGGGTGGGGAAGTTTGTTGTCAGTCGATGAAAAAATATATACTCCTCTGGTCTGGGAATTCTACGCTAATTTGAGAAAAGGAAAGTTGGAAGAAACTGAGGGAGGCTTTATGATTAGATAGTATGTATCCAGAGTTAAGGGCAGAGAAATAAAATTTGATCATAGGCTGTTTAACAGAATTTGTGATGTTAAAGATGTCGGCCTTCAATACTTTGAGATGAATAAATTTCCTGAGGGGAAAGAAATTTTTTATCTGAAAAATTTTGAAAAACTATTCACTGGAGGGAAAAGCTTTGAAAGTTCTAGAAATAGCAATTCAAAATGGCTGAATGGGACGGGTAGAATCTTGCACCACATGGTATCAACCATGATTGTTCCCAGTTCTGGTCATAAAACTTCTATCAGTATTCTGCAAATGGTGGTAATGCTTTGGTTGGTTGAATAGAGGCAGATAAATTTTGGTTTTTTAGCCACCAAGCTTATGTTGCAATCTCGTAACACCTCAAGCAAAGCTTTTCCTTTTGGTAATCTGTTGACAAAAGTCTTTCGGTTTTTTAAAGTTGATTTAAATTCTATTCCATGTGATCCCTCAAAAACAAATGTCTACAGCTATGACTCTTTTGAAAAGATGGGATATGTTAGAGAAGGAAATTCATGGAAATTGTTGAGAGAATCTACTGGAAAAGAGAAGGAAAACTTGATAAAGATCAAGGAAGAAGGAAAGTCAGGAACCAAAAGAAAGATTGATGAGGAAGGAATTGTTCCGAACTCCAGTCTATCTGAGAATATTCTGAGTGCAATCAGTTCTTTTGCAGAAAAGTTAGAATCTCTTAGCTCAGAAATCAAACTGTTAGGAAATAGACTATCTGTCATTGAGCAATCTGCTAAAACTTCTGAACATGAAAAAGCTGAAGATAAATCTGAACTGCCTGTGGACAAAAAGGATTCCTCTTCAGAACCTTCTCCTGCAACATCTCCTGAACCATCTCTTCCACCTTTTCCCATTCAGAAAACAGAAACTCCTCCTCCTTCTCCCAAACCCAAAGGAAAAAGGCAGAAACATGTAGTTGTGAAGCGAAAATCCAGCAGGATTGCTGGTCAGTTTTCCAAGAAAGGTGCTAGAGCAAAATTTGAGATAATCAATATTGGATAAACTGTTTTCTGGGATCGCAACTACGATGATGAACAATTTCTTTTCTGCACTCCGTTGAACAATTTATTTTCCTCCATTTATATTCCTGTCTTTGGATAATTACTGATGTTTATTTTTAAGCTTAATTATCTGATGTTTGTTTTTACGCTTAATTATCTATCTACTAACTGTTGCTTATTTCTTCATTTGCTATACCTCTTTTTGATTGATGACAAAGGGGGAGAAATAGGAATGTCATTGACTGTTATGATATTGGCTGGTGCAGTAAGAATTATGGGGAAAATTTGAGGATTATTTGATGATCTATGGGGAGAAATAGAAATATTATGAAATGTTCTATTATTGAGGTAGTAAGAATATTATGGGATTGTCTGATGATCTATGACAGGGGGAGAATGAAATATGTTGATCTGAAGACAATGTTGTCTGCATATGTTGGTCCGAAAATTTTATAATCTGCTGTGAAAATATTAAATGCTAATCTGTGAAAATTACATGTTGTGAAAATGTTGAATGATAGCTACGTGAAAATACTTGTTGTGAAAATGTTGAATGTTGATCCGAGAAAATATTATTGTCCGCATATTTGTCGACATGATCTTGTTGGAATTCACCAGGAAGAAGGAAATATGCTAGTCCGAAAATGTTATGGGTTACGCATAATAATCGATATGAAACTGATGAACTAAATTTGAACTATTAATGCGAGTTTTTTTTACATGCGAAGAAAGCTGCTGAAACCGTTACGAAACCGAAACTGTTGTTGAACGGTTACAAAATTTCATGAAAATTGCATAAAGCTGTTATGAGCTGCATAAATTACTTACGGCATGAACAGTTATGCACACAGAATTCTGAATGATGATTAGATCTTTGAAACAAAATTCTGTGATAAATTTTTATGGTGCATCAACTCAGGGGGAGTTTTGGACTCAGAAACTTCATTTCCAAAACAAATACTCTTATAAGCAGTTTTTGAAAAAAGTTTTGGACATCCAAAAGCCCCATCAAAAAAATATTCTGAAAACACACATTCATCCAAAACTATTTTGGATACACTTTCTGGATGAATAAATCGTTACTTCTATTTCCTCTTATGTTCGAAATTTTCACATAAGCGTATATTTAGGGGGAGCATTTTAGCATTTTATCTCTATCAAACTATTCTGAATATTTATATACAGATATTACATGCATTAAGATGATTGAAATATGTTTACTTATAAGATCTCTATGAGACTTGTTACAATTATTTGCACTTTTTGCTCATCATATTATTTCTATCTACATATCAAATGTGTCATGTTTGTCATCACTCAAAAAGGGGGAGATTGTTAGCACTGAGGGCTTTCTTTTATATTTTGATTTATGACAAACAGGGATATGGACTAACATGTCAATTTATTGTGATAGGACATGATTGACCTTTGTTCTTCTAAAGTCTTCAGATAAGAATTGTTGGTGACTCCTTCATCACTGATTTCAAGAATGGAAGATCAAATGGAAAATCAAGTATAAGGAGTTATACATCCAGAAGACTTTTTATGAAGAATATTAGATTAGGAAGTGTTCATTAAGGTATATTTATTATTTCCTATGTCTTCTTATCTTTTGATTCATTTGATTTTACCTTGAAGCTTGAAAGGAGATGATTTTTAAAGTTTTTAAAATTCGCAGAATTTTGGATGGTACAGTTTGAATCCAAAAAGTTCATCCAAAATCCTGTAAAACAGGTTGTCACGGATGTGCCATTTTGGACTTAACTTTTGGATGCATCTTCGTCCAAAACCCGAGTCCAAAATTTGGATGAGTTTAAATAGAAAAATTTATAGCCGTTTTTTTTATGACCGTTAGTACTCCACTTTTTGGCTCTATAAATAGCCCTTAAAGTAAGATTACAAGTAAGATTTTTGAAACATTCATCTTAGAAACACTATTGCTTAATATTTTCAAAAATCTCTTTTTATCTTAAGCTTCAAAGTGAGTTGATTGTATATCAAAGATAAAAGTATTTTGTGGCTTGTATCCGAGAGAATATCTGCTCAAGTAAGTGATCTTATCTCTGTTCTATTGATTTTCATATTCTCTATTTGTGAGTGCAAGGTTTTGTGGTAAAACCCATAAGGGTGATCCTTGTTTTTTGTAAGTTCAAGGTTATGGTGTAAAACCCATAGGGGTGAGCCTTGTTGTGTGTATGTTCAAGGTTGTGGTGTAAAACCCATAGGGGTGAGCCTTGCTGTGTTTGAGAGGTTGTGTAAAACTTAGTATAGTGATCCTCTCTTGTATGTGGCTGTTTCATTAAGTGATGTTAATGAAATAGGGTTGAAAATCCTTAAGTGTGAGGCTTAAGGTAGTGGACGTAGATCATTGTTGATCGAACCACTATACATCTCTTGTCTCATTTTATTTCAGTGGTTCATGCATTTTGTTTTTATGATCCTTCACTGTCTAAATCTGAATATACATCTACGAGTACTTGGATAGCTTTCTATGCATCTATAAAGTCAGTCCAAGTATCTTGGTGATCATCCTTGTTCAGCATTTTAGACAATCGGAAAAAGTTATTTTTGCTTGCTTTTTGCTTGCCAAAAACCTTATTCACCCCCCTCTAAGGTTTTTCATCAACAAAAGCTGCTGAACAAAGTGGAATTCAGTGGTGGCAAGGAAAACGGCTCAATTGAGCCAATGCAACAAAGAAAAGAGGAAAATTCCATGCGGTTGCGGTGGCTAGTCGGCTACGCAAGAAAAATAAAGAAAAGCTGCAGTGGTGTGCGGCTCGGATGGCGACTCGATGAGCTAATGCAAGACCAATTGTAGGATTTTGGTGGCTGGACAGATTTTGCACGGCTTAATTGGAAGCCAATTCCAGCAAATTTCAATTCAACAAGGAGTGGTCTTTAGTGAATAAGACAAAAGCAAGTGTCCAAATTGATTTCCAATTTCACAATTCAAAAGGCGATGGACTTCTTCTTTTCCTTAGTGTTTTATTTAGGTTTTTATTTTAGGATTTTATTAATCCTTTTTTGTTTTGAATTTTTTAAGTAATTACTTCTTCTTTACTTAGAATTCTTTTAGAAACTTTGTGAGCCTATAAATAAAAACCAATTTACCTTAGAAAAGGGGGGGGGCACAATATAGAGACTTAGATTTATTTTATAGTGTATCATCAATATTTTCTCGAGATAAATAGTTCAAGGAGGATTCACAGATCAAAACATCAAATCACTCAAATTTAAGGAGGAATTCTTCAATTCAAGGAGGGTTGTGCAAAAGGATCTACAAAAGAAGAAGAACGAGGCTTATCTATGAGTGTTTTCTTTTTCTTAAACAATGATGTATTAATTGTTTTATTGTAATTTGACATTATTTTAAATATTCATGATTTTTAGAGTTACTTTAATCTTTTGATTAATTGATTGTTATTCTTGATATTTAATTACTTGAGCTTATTACGAGATTAATTGGTTGTTCCTTACCATTAACTTACTAGATCAAAGGGATTGATGGTGGTTTCAATTGATTGATTTTGTATTTGTTATCTATTAACTTGCTTGACCATATGGGTTAATTGCTAAGAATTGGGCAATTAAAAGTTAATTGATGTCTGCCAGACCAATGATTCATTGGTTAGCTTCATGTTTTAAGTTTGCCGAGACCACGAAAATTTAACCAAGGATTGTGTTTAATGCGTCTTTTTTGGATGAATTAGTTGAGACAGACCAAGTGATGCTAATTTATCTAGAAGATAGTAATTTTATGAATTGACCAAAGAAGTGAATCTATCTTAATCCTTCATGATGCCAAGAGAAGGATTATTTATGATGATGATTGGGTACTTTAAGATCATATTTGTTAAAATATTGGTTTGGATTACATAATTCGCCATCCTTGACATGTATATATTCTTTTATTTTATTTTCCTTTTTATTCTTTTTCACTTTATTGAGTCGGTTAAACAATGAAAGAAAAGTGCTTAATGCATATTTGTTCCTTGAGGATCGACACTCATTTGAACCCTATACTATGCTTAATGATGAGTATACTTACTCATATGTATAATTTGGGGTTAACGTTTTAATTTAAACTTGATTGGGAATGTGCTTATTTTTATATAATTTTTATACCCAAATCCAAACACATCACTGAACACCAACTTTCAGCCTTTCGAAATATGTCTCTGCCTAAGAAGCCGGTGAAAGCTATATGGCTTAACAGGAAATTGGTCTTTATTTTTCTCGACCAACTACTACATAGTAGTATCAAGAGAAATGGCTTTCGACTTCTCTATCAATTAAAATGATTACTAGAGAGAGAGAAAAATATTCTAATCCACAACTATACAAACTCTGAATTGCTAAAAAGAATAACTCCATCCCCACCGCGATCATTGTGATATGCTTATCTCTGGGGAGTTTAAACTCATCAGCTTCCACGCCTATTCAACCCTAGCAAAACTGGGCTTGGGTTTGGCTTTTAATTTACGGTCCAAGCTATTCAGGCCAAATAACTTAATTAATTATTTAATCTAGGATTTAAATATAAATCCATAAATAATTAATTAGCCCAAAAGAACCATAAAGACTATCAAGCTTTTTTCCTAATTCAGACTAGGCTAATTCTTAATTATTCAATCTGGGCTCAAACCTTAAATAATTAATTAACCAACTGAAATATGCTATTAAATAATTCTCTCTTTGGGCTTTTTATTTTATTCCAACCTAATAAATAAATCAGTTTACTTAAATAAAATAAAACTCATTTTAACCAAGACCATCGCATTTTGAGAACCAAAAGACACATCGTATTGCCTACTAAAATGACCAAAATATCCTTACTATATAAATAGCTATATTTTATATTTTAAATATTCTCTAGTATTACCATACAAAAATATTAACCTCAAGAATAATGCTGCATTAGTAATGTCTCCGACGTACATATGTTATGACTAATATACCTCTCTACGTAACACCATACATTTAGAAAGGAAACGTATACTAATGCATTCATAAATCTACCATTCTTAGACCTCCAGTTCAATGATCCATGACTTTCTAGAATATTTTTACTTTTCAAGGGAGCTACTCTAATACAAACATCAAAGTTATGTTACCTAAGGCCCTGGATTATTGGATTATTTGAACAGTCTCAAGGGGTGATATAGCGTAGAAGCTATCTTGTACAAATCCATCTTAAATAACTAATCATATATACCCAACATACAAGTATATTAGTCATACAATAGAACCTCAACTATAGTATATCAAAGTATATGCTTTCAGCTTCGCCAAACTATCAACCTATTCTCAAGCCATAGCATATAAACCTATGCTATAGCAGTAGTAGTATGAGTTTCTACTATACTATTTTTAACATTCTCTACCTCCTATTTCTAAGAAGCTTAAGTCGAGAATGTAAGCTTCTCCCAAGTCCTTCATGGTAAATTGACTAGGCAGCCAAACTTTAGTAGATGACAATGTCTCTACATTATTCCTAAAGAGTAGAATGTCATCCACATATAATAGAAAAAAAAAACAACATCCATGCCTTCCAGTTTTCTATATACGCATGATTCGTTCTCATTTTGAGTGAAACCATAAGCTTTACAATCTCATCAAAATGAATGTTCCATACTCTCGATGCCTACTTTAGTTCATAAATAATCTTTTCTAGCTTAAAAACTATATGTTCCTGGCCTTTAGCAATAGAGCTCTTCGGTTGGGACATATAGATATCTTTGCTAATATAGCCATTAAGAAAAGCCGTCTTGATATCTATTTGCCATATCTCATAATCATAATGGCATGTGATGGCAAGGAGGATATGGATGGATTTAAGCATGGCTACTGAGCAAAAAGTTCCCTTATAATCAATATCCTTTTTCTAAGTATACCTTTTCACCACAAGCCTAGCATTGAAAGTTTCCACTTTCCTATCTGCTCCTCTATTCCTCTTGTATACCCACTTACACTCAATGGGTTTTATTCCTTCAGGTGAAGTTACAAGATTCCAAACCTGATTAAAGTACATAGACTCAATTTTATTACTTCATGCTATAGGTCTGCATCGGCATCAATAATGGCCTCTACGTATCTAGTAGGATCTTGTTCCTCATAGTTGGAGATTAGGTCAAAAACCTCTCCGGTCCATCTTTCTGGAACCCTAAATATCCTCCTACTATGATTAGCCTCCCTTTGTACAGGTTCCTAAGGCTATGCCTTTTCTTATTTCACAATCGGGTCAGAAGAAGTTGATTCAGAAGATAACTTCTCCTCAAGTTCCATTCTAGTTGAATTTTTCATGGATGTACTTTAATCATCCTCTAAGTATTTAGCACTGGTACTTACCAGTACTTTATACTCTTTAGGATGATAAAAGTAACTACCATTTATTCCTTTTGGATACTTAACAAAGTAATATAATTCTGACCTTGGTTCTAACTTATCTTCCTTGATCAGTATTTAAGTTGGATAGCCCCATATTTTGAGATGGTTTAGACTTGGCTTATGCCTAGTCCATATCTCCTAGGGTGTCTTAAGTACTAATTTGGAGGGCATCAAGTTCAGAATATATGTCGTTATTTCTAAAGCATATCCCTAAAAAGAAACTGGAAGAGTAGCATGAGATACCATACTTCGAACCATTTTCATCAATATCCTATTTCTTCTCTCAACTACTCCGTATTGCTGGGGTGTTCTTGGTGCAAAAAATTGGGATACTATCCCATAATGTACCATATAATCCTTGAATTCACCAAGAAGGTACTTTCTATCATGATCAGATCGTAAGGTTTTGATCAGTTTACCTATTTGACGCTCCACTTCAGCCTTAAACTCTTTAAATTTATCAAATGAGTCAAACTTGTACCTCATCAGATAAACGTAACCGTATCTTGTATAATCATTTGTAAAAGTGATGAAGTACTCAAACCCTCCTCTTGCTGGTGTAGACAATGGACAACACACATCAGTGTAAAAAAGGCTCAATATCTCTTTGGCTCTATCTACCTTTTGGGTAAAAAACTTTTGGTTATCTTCCCATAAGGCAAGATTCACACTAAGGCTAACTTTCTCATCTCAATAAGTCCAAAGGTCCTTCATGGATTAACTTTTGAATCTTGGTTAAGTTAATGTAACCCAACCTTAGATGCTATAGATAAGAATCATTGATATTGGTCTTTCTCTTCTTATTTAAAGGTTTACTTTGAGTGTTATTTAATTGATTATTAATAGGATTTATGAAGAATAAGTTTCCATACATGTGCCCAATACATAAAATTTCTCCATTTCTACTGATAATAATACTAGAATGGAAAAAAAAAACAGAATAATCTTGATTTTTTAGTCTTACAACTAAAACCAAATTCTGTCTAAAATCAGGTACATATAAAATATTCTTTAACATAACTATTCTATTACAATCAAAATGAAGTTCCAGCTCTCCCATTGCTTGGGCCTACACTTGTGCTCCATTTCCTACGCAGAGTCCATGTTCACCCTTCTGGATTCTTTTTATATTTTTAAACCCCTGTAAGGAATTATAGATATGATCAGTGGCTCCAGAATCAACAATCTAAGTAAAAGTTGATCTAATGATAGATACAGACTCTAAATAGTAAACATTACCTATAGAGTTTTTCTTGGCCTGAAGATCTAGACACTATCATTCTTCTAGTGTCCTTTCTTGCCACATTTGAAGTATTTACCTTTGGATTTATCTTTGGGTTGTAACTTGGTTGGGCCGCTATGTTTCCCTTCTTCTTTTTGAAATTTCTAAGCTTGAGCTCAATTTTAGAAGAAGAAGCCTTAGCAATCATAGCCTTGGACCGTGGCTTCATGACCTTTTCTGCCACCTGGAGCTCCTTCATCAACTCTGTTAAACTCATGTTTAATTGGTTCATGTTGGAATTGAGAAAAAGAGCCCAACAAAAATTCAAGAACCATATCTACTTGGCTCTCGAGGTCAATCACAACCCCTAAGACTTCTGCTTCCTTGAAAGCAGCAATTATTCTGAGCATATACTCAATGCTCTCTTAGCCATTTTAGTATTTATAATCATTCCAAAAGCTTCCTACCTTGCGGACCATCTCTTATTAGTGAATATAGTAGTCAATGATGTGCTAATGTCGTAAGTAGTGGCCATGTACTCATGATTGGATTGGAGCATATTAGACATGGAGACCAACATGTAGCAATGAGCCATGTCATTGATCTTCTTTTAGGCATTCTCAGCTTCACACTCCTCCTCAGTGAAACTCTCCCCGATAACAGGGTAGGTTTTGTATAGGACATATTTATACGTTTTTGCAGTAAGTATTATGTCTAGATTTCTTTTCCAATCTACGTAATTTGGACTTATTAGCTTATTCTCTAGGTGAATAACGGCCAAATGACTAAAAGAACTTCCACCGACCATTACTGAAAATAAAAAATAAAAAAAAATTCTTAGTTTGTGAAAAACAAATAATTTGTGCACTTTATCCTTATATTAAAATTAATAATAGTTAATCCTATTACTATTATCTTTAATATGATCAGTTTGGCTATTAGGAGAACTGATATAACTTCTTGGGAAGATTAACAATTTCCTAAGTTAAGTGTATTGACCACCATAAATCGATTACCCATCTAGATAATGATCTAAACGATAAATCTGTTAAGGGAATGACCATTTTTTCTCATTTCCTACAGACAATCCTTCACAATATGACCTTTAACGTGGGCTGACCGATCACAATACATATCCTGGGTATCCATTATGTCCATCCATTAGATCTAGATCCTTGTGAAATCCTTATTCTATACGGGTTCACCCAAGGTGATGCAAGGAGAACCACGATCTTTAATGAGGATTGTGATAGAAGCTGTGGGGCTGTTGAAACCCTTCTTCTACTTAGTCTTTTAAAACAAGATTTTTTCTAGAAAATATCCTTTTAAGAATATCCCATTAAGTATCTCTTGACTCTTGTAAAATATCTAAATCTATAAATCTCTATGTCAAGATAAAATCCTTTAAGAGATTTTTTATGGATTAATTTTTCCTTGTTAAGAATTTAATGATTTCAAAAATTTCCTTTTAAAACTTCTTAGAGACTTTGGTCTCAAGTTTTATTTGACAAAAATATTTTTCTTGTAAAAATAAATTAAAATTATTTTTTTTCTTATAGTTTTACAAAAATATCTAAATCCAAAACATTCTTTATGTCAAGGATAAAATCTTTTGAGAAATAACTAAGGATTAATTTTTGTTTCAAGCAAAAAATAACCATTTAATTAAATAAAATATTTTTCTTTGTTAAAAATTCCCAAAGATATTGGTCTTAAGAAAATGTGCACATAGGTTTATCAAAGAAAATAGCATGTCAGAAAACTGTAAATATTTTTCATGTTTTTCTATTCTTTTAATTTAGGTGTCCAAATAATAGAATTAAATATATTAATTAATTAATTAATAGTCTTGTTTAATTCTAAATATTTTATTATTATTTTTCATGCAAAATATTCTAAGAATATTAACTATGCAAAAATAATAACTTCGTTTGGTATGAGACCCAAAAGGGAAAAGAAAACTGCAAGAAACTTACAAGGAAAATAATTAAAATTTTCCACAGTCTTCGTGCACCCACCACACCGGATCACACCCATAACCCGCAGACTAAACCTGACCTGCTCTTGGACCAGCCCACGGCCCACTCTATTAGGAGCAAGCCGTGGCCTATTTGCTACAAGCCACAGCTAGCCTGCCCTAAGCTGACCGCGGCTTGAGACAAGCCCAGCCTAGCAACCTACTAAAGACCCTCCATCTTCTTTGTTTTTGTTCTGTTTTCCTCTGTTCTTCTTTTGCGATCTTCGTTTTTCTTCTGTCTAGATGACTCCTTAGCCACCAGTGGATTTACAGAAAAAAATTAAAGAACTCAACCTCTCTCTGTAAACAACTGCCTATGCCTTTTCAAATCAAGCTTATGCAATTCATTTAAGAAAGTGATTAAAGTACGAGTTCCTATGTCTCAACCGCAAGACGTACAGAAAGCTATCCTATACTAGAAACACGAAGGGTCGTAGGCATTGATTAGAAACATTCAAACAATGTTGATCCATGTTAATTAGACTAGCATGCTACCTATATTTGCCATAAAACTAACCAAGCTCTAATACCAATTGAAAGTTTAACGTAGCAAACAAATACACAGAAACCATGAAAACAGAGCAACGAAAGAAATATATACCTTTGTGATTTCTATGAATACCATGGAGCTTAGGTTGTGTAGTAGGAACGGAATCAACCACAAGTTCAACAAACATTACTTCACTCCCATCAATATTTGGATTCAATCTCGCAAGACATTGACTCTTCTTCTGCATGAACACCAGTTTTCAGCCTTTCGAAATATGCCTTTGCCTAACAAGCCAGTGAAAGCTATATGGATTAACAGGAAATTGATCTTTATTTTTCTCAACTAACTTCTACAAAGTAGTATCAAGAAAAATGGCTTTTGACTTCTCTGTCAATGAAAGACGAATACCACAGAGAGAGAAAAATATTCTAACCCACTACTATACAAAATCTGAATAGCTAAAAAGAATAACTCCACCCCACTGAGATCATCGTGATGCCCTTATCTCTGGGGAGTTTAAACTCATTAGCTTCCGCGTCTGTTCAGCCCTAGTAAAGCTGGGCTTGGATCTGGCTTTTAATCCATGGTCCAAGCTATTCGGGCTAAATAACTTAATTAATTATTTAATCTAGGATTTAAATATAAACATAAAAATAATTAATTAGCCTTAAAGAACCATAAAGACTATCAAACCTTTTTTCTAATTCAGACTAGACAAATTCATAATTATTCAATCTGGGTTCAAACTCTAAATAATTAATTAACCAACTGAAATAGGCTATTAAATAATTCTCTTTTTAGGCCTTTTATTTTATTCTAAACCAATAAATAAATGAGTCTACTTAAATAAAATAAGACGCATTTTAGCAAAGACCATTTCCTTAGTTCCAAGACTATTAGGACTTATGAGCTATTTTGAGGACCAAAATACACATCGCCTTGGCTACTAAAATGACTAAAATACCCTTACTATATAAATAACTATATATTTTTATTTTAAATATTTTATAGTATCACTATAAGGAAATATTAACCTCAAGAACAATGCTGTGTTAGTAATGTTTCCGACCTACAAATGTTATGACTAATATACTCCTCTATGTAATGTCGTTTGAGAGAAAACATGTACTAACACCTCTCTAAATGACATCTATTATCCTTAGACCTCTAACCTAATGATTCATAATTTCCTAGAATGTTTCTATTTTTCAAAGGAACTACCCTATAACAAACATCCATGCCATATTTCCTAGGGCCTTAGATTATTAGATTATTCAAACAGTCTCAAAGGGTGATATAGTGTAGAAGTAATCTTGTACGAGTTTGTCTTAACTAACTAGTCATATACACCTAATATACAAATATATTGGTCGTACGATAGAACCTCAACTATAATATATCCAAGTATACGCTTCCAGCTTTACCAGACCAGCAACCCATACTCAAGCCGTAGGGGTATCAGCCTACCCTGTAACAATAGTAGTCTGAGTTCTACGATATAGTAGTTTTAGAAACCCTTACTACAGGTCTAGTTCTACGTATTCAAAATATACTTATATTATGAAGTGAGAAGACTACTCACTGGTTAAAGGTAAGTCATTCCCCACATGGAATTCACAACATAATAATCTTATCATGATGAGATCCAGTTAAGAATAACACTTTATGTATTAAGCAACCCGTGATTCATACCTTAGTGTGAAAGTCTTTCATTCACATGGATCACTTACTTAAATACAATGGGTCTTTCCCAATGAAATCGTGCACAAACTAAAATGAGAAAACATAAATAATTTATGAGAATATTTTTTAAATTTTTTCAAAATTACATTAGAAATACAATTTTAGTAGGCATATATTTCACCTGTTATAACTGTGGAGATCCCATGTATTTAAGAGATATGTGCCCAAAGTTGCAGCAGTTTACCTAGAAGAACCCCAACCTATCAGAAAACTAAATTGATCGCCCAAAGCCACAAGTGAAAGCTAAAATGTTTGCAATGGACAGAGAAGAGCGGGGAATGGGTCCCACTGTTGTTGAAGGTACGCTCACTATCCACAGCTATAGACTTATTGTATTAATTGATCCTGACTCTACTCATTCCTATTTAAACAAAGTTTATACATGCCATATGGGGTGAAATGTGTCAGAATTACCTTATACTTTATTTGTGAGTACACTTTTGGAAAAATCTGTAGAAGTAGGGAAGTATGTACCTAATTGTGCGATTAAAGTAGGAAGTGAGAATCTATCGGGAGATTTGATCATTATAACTTTTGAGGACTATGATCTTAATTTAGGCATGGATTGGTTGTCAAGACACCATGCAAGAGTTGATTGTAGTACCAAAGTGGTACAATTTGTTAGACCAAGAAGGGATGTTTTGGAATTTAGGTGTAAGCAGGTGAAAGAATTGAACTACTCGATATCTGGAGCTAAAGCTCAAAAGTTTCTCAAGAAACATTTTTAAGGGTATTTAGCCTATTTGATTAATAAGCCTGAAGAACAATGTTTTGTGGAGAATACTGTTGTAGTGAAAGAGTACCCAGATATTTTTCCAAATGAATTGATAACTTTGCCCCCTCCTCGAGATGTGGAGTTTACTATTGATATGATACCTAAAGTTAACCTTATTTCTAAAACTTCATATCGGATGGCCCCATTAGAACTTAAGGAGTTGAAACAGCAGTTGGAGGAGCTACTAGGATAGGGGTATATTATACCTAGTACTTCACCGTAGGGAGCCCTAGTATTGTTTGTGAAGAAAAAGACAGAACCCTACAAATGTGTATTGATTATCGAAAGTTGAATAAGTTAACCATTAAGAACAAGTACCTACTTCCACTCATAGACGAGTTGTTTGATCAACTTCAAAGATCATGTTACTTTTTGAAGTTAGATTTGTGCCAGGGACATTATCAGGTATGTATACGGTAAAAGGAAATACCCAAGACTACGTTCAATATACGGTGTGGACATTATGAATTTGTTCTTATGACATTTGGATTAACCAATCCCCAACCATTTTTATGGATTTTATGCATCGTGCTTTTCGACCTTATTTAGATAAATTTGTGATAATTTGTTATTGATGATATTCTAATATATTGTAAGAGTCCAGAAGAACATGCGGAACATTTAAGAATAGTATTGGAGAAGTTAAGAGAACATCACGTTTACACTAAGTTTAGCAAATGTGTATTCTAGAAGGATTCAATTGTGTTTCTAGGGCATATAGTAACCAAGGATGGAATTCAGGTGGTCCCAGCAAAACTTGAGGCAATTGCCAATTGGAAACAACCGAAGAATTTCAGGGAGATTAGAAATTTCTTAGAGTTAGTCGGATACTATAGGTGATTTATTAAGGGATTTTCAACCTAGTATCACCCTTTATCTGACTCTTTTAGAAAAAAATGTGCCATTTTTGTGGAATGACAAATATGACAAAAGTTTTCAACAACTGAAGTGGAGACTTGTGAGGGCACCTGTATTAAGTTTGCACGAGGATGGAAAACCTTATGCATTATATACAGATGCTTCAAAAGAAGGATTAGGAGTTGTATTAATATAGGATAGAAAAGTGATTGTTTATGTTTCGCGTAAATGTAAAATGCATGAAGTGAATTATCCTACATATAATTTGGAGTTGGCAACCATTGTTTTTTTCCTTAAAGAAATAGAAACATTATCTATATGGAGCAAATTATGAGATATTCACATACCATAAGAATTTGAAGCACATATTCACTCAAAATGACTTGAACTTAAGATAAAGAAGAATGATAGAATTTAGAGGGGTATAAATGTCCAATAAACTACCACCCTGGGAAGGTGAATGTGGCAGCAGGTGCATTGAGTAGAAAAGTAAGTCTAGCATGAATACGAGTATAGAAAGTGCAAGTAGTACAAGAGGTGCTATGTTTAGACAATAAAATGGAAAAAAGAAAGATCTGTTTGAGAAACTTAATGGTCATCCCTGCTTTAAGGTAAGAAATTATGGAGGCTTAATTGAATAACCAAGAGTTCAAGGATTTCAAGGAAAAAGAAATGAAAAGAAGGAGTCATGATTTTCATGTGGGTGATCACGGGATATTATATTTTCGTAGAAAATTGTGTGTACCTAATATTAAGGGGATAAAGAAGAAAATTTTGAGAGAAGCTCATAAAAGTTGATACACCATTCATCATGGAGAAGTCAAGATGTATCAAGATTTGAAAATGATGTTCTAGCGACTAGGAATGAAAAGAGATATTGCCCAATATATATCGGTATGCCTTATATATCAAAAGGTGAAAGCCGAACATCAAAAGTCAGCAGGTTTACTACAATTACTATCAATATCTCATTGGAAATGGGAGTGTATAGCTATAGATTTCATTATTGGTTTGCCTGTAAGTAGGAATGAAAAGGATGGAATTTGGGTGATTGTGGACCACTTAACCAAGATAGCTCATTTCATCTTAGTGAATGTAAAGTATTCTATGGAAAAGCTAACTTAAGTTTATATCCAAGAAATTGTGAGGTTACATGGTATACCTACGAGTATTGTTGCGGATCAGGATCCCAAATTTATATCTAGATTTTGGGGTAAATTTCAAGAATCTCTAGGAACAACGTTGAACTTTAGTACAGCTGCACACCCACAGACAGACGGACAGTCAGAAAAGGTGACACAAATTCTGGAAGATATGTTGCGAGCTTGTGCACTAGATTTTAGGAATCAATAGGTACAAAGCCTCCCATTTGCATAATAATAGTTATCAAGCCTTAATAGAAATGGCGCCACTTGAAGCATTGTATGGGTGAAAGTTTCGAATACCATTGCATTAGGGTTAAGAAGTGGATGGTTCAATTAATCATGATGGAGCGACAAATATTTAGGTTATGAATGCTAAGGTAAAATTGGTGCAAGAGAGGTTAAAAGCTGCACAAAGTTGACAAAAGAACTACACAGATAATAGAAAAAGAGACTTAGAATTTCAAGTGGGAGGATCAGTGTTTTTGAAGCTAACGCCCAATAGAGGAAATGTGAAGCATCCGAAAGGTTAAAAATTGAGCTCGTGATACTTAGGACCTTTCTTGATTATTGAAAGGATTGGATTGGTAGCTTACAAGTTAGAACTTCCTGATGGTTTGATAGGAATACATAATGTGTTTCAAATGTCACAACTCATGAAATACAACCCAGATCCTAAGCATATATTGAATGATGAACCACTGCAATTATGTCCAAATTTGAGTTATAAAGAAAAGCCAGTGAGAATTTTGGAAAAGAGTATTAAAGAATTAAGGAATAAAAAGATTACTATGGCTAAAGTATTGTGGGAATATCATGGAATGCAGGATGCAACTTGAGAAACTGAAAAATGACTAAAGAAAAAATATCCAGATTTACTATAAGGTATGATATAGAAATTTCGAGGACAGAATTTTCTTAAGAGAGAAAAGATGTAATATCCCTTCGTGCAGTAAGAATTTTATGGTAAATCTAGGCATGCATTATAATGTTTTCTCTTTTATGTTGTTTGGTGCACTTGTTTTCTTGATAAGTTAGTATTTTGAATATTGTCTAATGAATAGTGTCTTGATGCAAGTGTATGATATAATTATTTGTTGCACGACTTATTGAATGAATACATTTATTAAAGGAAATATAAGAAATAATATATATATATATATTATATAAAATAATATTTAATACCATTATTATTTTCAATACAAAATATTACATTTTATATTTACAAAGAAACACACACACACACACACACACACACATTTTTATAAGAAATGAACTACCTTATATTATAATTATATTTGTGAAAGAAATATAATATTTTTATTCTTATCATCGTCATTCTTTTTCTTCTTCTAATATTTTCTAGTGTTATTATTATTATTGTTATTATTACTAAGATTACTTTTGCCACTAGAATTATTATTGGAAAGATTATATTCTATGTGTTATATTTTTTACATATTATATTTTAGGAAGAAAATTTCAATTTGACTACTTAATTTATTTTTTAATAAGAAGTAAAATCTAATTTGACCACTTATCTTATGGGCCCCACATCTTTTAATAAAGAAAGTGCAATGCGTACATGTGGACCCATGACTTTTAGTTAAGATAAGATTATTATAATTATTGTACTAGTATTTTATTTAATTCCATAACTTTCTTACATATTCTAATGGTTTCTATATTATTCCAAAAGATTTTTAAATTTTCTATAAGTTTCTTTAACACTCTAAAAGCTTCCATTAGTTTCTAAAAGTGGTGATTTAAAATTTCTATAAGTTTCTTGTAATGACTAAGCTATGTGAATCATCATTAATTGATTAGAAAACATTATGGAAACATTATAAAGAGAAGTTAAGGGAGAGAGAACAATAATTTTGGCCAAGAGAGAAAGAAAAGAAGAAGAAGAGAGAAAAGGGAGAAAAGAGAGAGAGAGAGAGAGAGAGAGAGAGAGAGAGAGAGAGAGAGAGAGAGAGAGAGAGAGAGAGAGAAGAAAAGAAATCTTGTTCACTTGGAAGGTATAATTTCTTTTCTTGAAGTAAATTTAGATAAGCACGTGAGTATATATTTTAATGAATGATTTCTTTGATTTTCTTGAGTTATTTGAGAAGAAGTGGAAAATGAAAGTTGGTTGTTGTATATTGTTGATTGGGAATGGTTTAATGGCTGTTTGATATCAGATTATCACTTTGAAGTTGGAATTGCTGCATTTGTGAATTCTTACTTTCCGATTTGAAAATGTTTGTTCATAACTTGACTATATTTTGATTCTATATGATTGTACCATGTTTTTAGATTATTTTTCCATTGGAATTAAGTTAAAATCTTATGTGGTTGATTTTATATGATTCTTCAAATTGAACCCTATACAGTGATATCTGAAACCTGATTTTGCTCAAATATTAGAATCATGATTCGATCTTTTTCCTTTAGAATTTTTGTCTAAAACTTTTATTCAATAAACTAGTATGTCTTAGGAAGATTTTTCCACTGGAATTATTCAATTTAGACTAGTATTTTGATCTTTGTGATTTTTAAAAAACACTGCCAGAAAAATTACTGTAGAGTTGCGGTGAGTTTCAACAATTAATTACCCTAGCAAAACAATTTAGATTGGCCTGAAATTTTTACAGTAGTTTATATAGATATCTAAGTTATTAACCGCAAAATGTCATGATGTTTTGAATTGTATTGCTATATTAACTGATTTGTGCAAAATACACTCTGATTTGTCTTGTTATAGAAAAAATTATTGTTTTGATCAAACTATAATTAAACTATCTTTTAGCTATAAAAACCTTTCTAAATTGATGCGATTTCTTATAATATCATTATAGAAGGATTAAGACCTGATGAAACTTAATTATGTGATACTTTGAATTATTAAATTTCTGTTGGTACTGTTATGTACATATGTGAGTATATATGTTAAGTGTGATGATAGTTGCTATGATATTTGTTGAGGACCATGTTGTGAGATAAGATAGGCCAAGGTTAGTGAAATAGTCTAAGCGTGTGAGTAGTGTATAAGGAAAAAATTATATGATTAATATGAATGATAGGAAATTGATATATGCCCGGTTCATGTAATAGATTTTGTAGAAGGTAGAGAAGTGGAATTTCAGACATAGGATTGACTACTCTTTCTTTTGCTAGGACTAAAGGTAAGACCCTACATCCATGAAACATTTTCAATGAAAGACTTTTATAGTAAAAATGTTATAAAGCATGCTATTTTATTTTATTATGAAATATTTGGAAGCATAAATGTTTATGCAATGTTCAAGCTTGCTTTATTTTGTTTAATCATGGACATAGGATGGAATGATTTGGAAAACATGCATTTATTAAGCAGTTATGTTTGCATTTCATGCATAATGGGTGCAACAACCATAGAATGAAAATATTATTTGATGTTTATATTCAAAGTGATTCGGGAAAGAAAATATTTTGGAAAAGGAGAATGTTTGAGAAAAAGGATTTGGTTTCTAACAAGTAGTGAATTATGTGAGACATTACGGTAATCTTTGATCTGATATGATTCTTGAGTACTCAAAGGGACTTTACACCTATACTAACTTATGTAGGTTTGAGAACGCTATTTGGTTGGCGGCCACCTCTGGACTGCAATCTCTTATTTCTCGGGGTGCTAATATTTGATATTTTGTCGTTCTTAGCTAGCACATATTTTCTCAAAGTGAAAACGGAGGGACAGGTGTCGGACACCTGGGCCAGTATGGTAGACCATGACAATGGTCATTATATGTCTATTTACAGCATACACGTTGGGTTTTTCATACCAATTAATGATGTTAGAATTATAAATCTTATACGGGCCGCCAACGTGGTAATATCAGTTGCACTAATATTCCTTCTGAATGGGATAGCAATATGAAAATTTGGATAATGAAATGTATTTTGAAAATACAAAATGATGTATGATTTAAAAACTCAATACTTTCATTATACACAATGTCATAATTCTAATGGCATATTTTCCCGAAGAAAGGAGAAGTGCTCCAATGTTTACATTATAAATCTTTCTCAAGCAAGAAGTAGTAATTTCTTTTCACCATTCTGATAACTCCAATCATGCATCATGAAAACAATGTTCGTGAAATTTCATACAGCACATTACGGAACCTACTGAGATATATTATATCTCACACAGCTTTGTCCATACGTTTCAGGCAAACTTATGTGAATCCTTGGACTTGTGTAGAAGCAAGACCCAGGGAAGCTGGTTAATGTATTTTGAACTCTTTTGCCTTAACATTTGGGCTTAGATCCAGCTGGGCACACCACTTCAGTTTTGTTTTATTGTGCATATATGAGTAATAATTCTGATTATTTTTGGAAGCTATACAAGTAACTGGAAGTCCATATTCGCACAAACTTAATTGCAATTGAAGGATAATTTTTCAAGTTATTAGAATTATTTATGTTAAGGAAAAAATAATAATCTATGGGTAAGAAATAAGTTAATATGCTTATCTTTGTTAATGCATTAGGTTTTGAGTTCTTACACAGAGATTATTATATTGTATAACTTCTTATATACAAGACCCTATGAAAAGAAGAAATTCTGATTTAAATGATTATTGATACAATAATCTATAATCACAAGAATGACTTGTGCATGGTTAAATGAGGCTTGCCCACTTGGTGCTAATCCCAGATTTGGGACGTCTATTTTCATTGCATTTTCTAATTATGGGCTCTTGGATTTAGAAATTACAATTTGCCATTTGGATTATAACAAGTTTATAATTCAAATCTTATAAAAATGAATTAATCTTCATCAAACACTCCCAATTAATCCCTAGTCTCATTCAATTCCAAGCATTCAAATGGTAAGCAAATCATTGAATAAAATTTCTCGCATGAACTCAACACGTGGGTCATTCATCAATCGTCAATGGGCTCCATTTCCTTAACCTAATTGGCTTGCAGGAGTCAATGATTTGCCTTATTTAACTGATGGTGATAAATCATTATTAAATAATTTAATCTCCTTTATTCTTCATTTCAAGGGACTGAAGTAGTTCTCGATTTTATATGAGCTCTTTGTAAACTTTTATTTGAAAACTAAATAAATAATAAACTTAAATAGTAAGCCTAAATAAATAAATAATAAATGTAAATAATAAACTTACATAAATAAAGCTAAATAACAAACTTAAATAATCTAAATAATAAACCTAAATAAGAAACTTAAGTAATAAATTTAAATAAATAAAGAAATAACTCTAAATAATAAATCTAAATAACCTAAATAATAAATAAAAACATATGGCATCATGACCACCTAAAATTTGAATGAATGAGTATACAAAATGGCTATACAAATCGAACCCAAGTTCCACCACACATTGGACTCTACACTTGAGGTTATGACCCATGATAACGGCCACAATACTCTCATCTCATGTTTCTCACATGCATATGTTCCTTATTGGGAGAAAAAAGTAGTCAAATTGAAATTGTGCTTTACCTCACTTTATAAAGTTCCCTTGAGGGGCACTTTATTAATCTTCTATATTGTTTTATTTGTTGCACTTGTGAATTCTTACTTTTAGATTTGAAGATTTTTGTTCATAAATTGACTATATTTTAATTCTATATGATTGTACATGTTTTTAGATTATTTTACCTCTAGAACTAAGTTAAAATCTTATGTAGTTGATTTTATACGATCTTTCAAATTTAACCCTATGCAGTGAAATCCAAAACCTAATTTTGCTCAAAAATTAGAATCTTGATTCAATCCCTTTCCTTTCGAATTTTTGTCTAAAACTTTTATCCAAAAAACTAGGATGTCCTAGGAAGATTTTACCATTGGAATTACTTAATTCAGACTAGCATTTTGATCTTTGGGATTTTTCTAAAGACATTGTCAGAAAAGTTACTTGTAGAGTTGCTATAAGTTTGAACAATTAATTACCCTAGCAAAACAACTTAGATTGGCCTGTAATATTTTTAGTAGTTGATATAGATGTCTAAGTTATTCGTTGCAAAATTCATGGTGTTTTGAATTGTATTTCTATATGAACTGATTTGTGAAAAATACATTCTGATTTGCCTTATTTTAGAAAAAATTACTGTTTTGATCAAACTATAATTAAACTATGTTTTAGCTTTAAAAATCTTTCTAAATTGATGTGGCTTCTTTTAATATTATTATAGGAAGGTTGAGACCTGATGAAACTTAGTTATGTGATACTTTAAATTATCATATTTTTGTTGGTACTATTATCTACATGTGTGAGAATATATGTGTTGAGTGTGTATTCGTGCACTTTGCATCCACTATAGATGTATAAAGAAATGAGACCAATTCAATCAAGCTTTAAAAATAAAATACCAATTCACTCAAATACCCACACATAATTAGGCAAGTATATTCATAATGTAGTATAGAGTCTAGTTGGTAAGTATCGAAAATCTTCAGGAACTAGGTCAATTCCCTCTATTTTCACTTGAATTCTATTGTTCAATCAATCAAAACAAGGATTAAACTAATTAACTAATAACTACACTAGAGTACCACACAAAGATATCAATCCAATTTACAAAGTAAAGTAAAAAATATCACAAGGCACTATTTGAATATGAAAAGGAGATTAGCCATGTAATTGAAAGAGAATTCCGCAATAATAACTCAAATAAGAACATAATTTGGTCAATTGAATTCAAATTCAAGCATTGACAAGACTTCCAAAATAGAGTAAAACATACACTCTCTCAAGTAGTGAATTCACTATCCTAGGATCCAACCCATGGGTATCTCTATCTCACAAATTAAACCCAATTATATATAATAATCAAGGAAATCTTAATAAGCCAAAAAGTCCTAGAACCCCTATCTCTAAGTGATCCCAAAACTTCATCTACTACAAAGTGTTGGAATGTATGCCCACTAAGATTGTATATCTGATGTAACTTCGATTAAATTAATAAAAATTGTATTCTCATAAATTATTTGTGTTTTCTTATTTTAATTTGTGCTCGATTTCGCTGAAAAAGACCTATTGCATTTAAGTAAGAGATCGATGTGAATTGTGATTTTTTACAGTAAGGTATGGATTACGCGTTGTTTAACATATAAATTGTTGTTCTTAACTGGATGATGAGAATGGGATCTCATCATGATAAGATTATTATATTATGAATTTCAGGTGAGGAATGACTTATCTTTAGTCAGTGAATAGTTCTCTTACTTCATAACATAAGCATATTTCGAATACGTAGAACTGGACTTGTAGTAATAGTTTCTAAAAGTACTATGGTAGAAACTCAGACTACTATTGCTACAGTATGGACAAATACCCTACAACTTAAGTACGAGTTGGTGGTCTGACGAAGCTGAAAGTGTATACTTTGATATACTATAGTTGAGATTCTATTGTAGGACCAATATACTTGTATATTTGGTATATGTGACTAGTTAGTTAAGAAAGATTTGTACAAGATAGCTTCTACGCTATATTATCCCTTGTGACTGTTTGAATGATCTAATAATCTAAGGCTTTGGGGAACATGACTTGAATGATTGCTTTAAGGTAAATCTATTGGAAAGCAGAAACATTCACTACAGGAAAATACCATTTTGCGACCACCAAAAACCGTCGCTGATCCGATTTGTGACAGCAACGGTTTTGACTATTTCAAAAAATCGCATTGCTAATTGCGACGGTCAAGACAAACCGTAGCTATTTACGACGGTTTTGCTAGGCCAACAAAAAATCGTCGCTGTTTTTTACTGTTTTGCGATGAATATTTTTAGTCAAACTTCGACGAAGTAGAAAATTTGCTACCATTTTGCGACGAAATGCATGGGTCCATCTCAAAATCCTTGCAAATTATGACGGTATTGTGATGGTCTTTGCAAAATCGTTGCAAATTGTGAGGGACTTGGCCCTCACAAAATCATCTCAAATTGCGAGGGACTTGCGAGTGAAGTGTTCACCCCCCAAGTCGTGGCCCTCGCTGAATCGTCGCAAATTGCGACGGTTTTGCGAGGGACCAAAACCCTCGCAAATTGCGAGGGTATTGTGAGAGATATAAAAAAGTCACAATCCCTCACAAAACCCTCGCAATTTGCGAGGGTTATCATAGTCGTCGCAAAATCGTCGCAATTTGCGATAAAGTTTTCTAGCCCTTGCTAAATCGTAGCAAATTGCAAGGATTTTGCGATGATTTTTTTTCTATTATTATATTTATTTTAAATTATTAATTTTCTATAAATCAGTCCTGAAACACTACACAAACAAATGCCAAAACTATGTTCATAACCCAAAAAATAATGTAAAATATTGAAACTAAGCACAAATAAATATAATTAAAATACTGAAACATAATATAATATAAATACATAATAAATATCTAAAAAAGTAAAATAGTTCACAGAAATAAATAACAGTATATATATAAAAAGTATAGAAATAAATATAACAAAGTCTATGTAGCTAAAGAAGGAGCAGTTGCAGAAGGGGGTCAAGGAGGGGAACGAGAGCTCCTACGTGGCCTGGGTGCTCATCAGCTGGATCAAATCCATCATCAGCATTGGGGTCTTCATCTTTAGCATTAGCAGCTGTTATGTGCTTTTTTATCTCCTTTATACATGGCATAGATGGTGCAAGAATGCCCACCTTATCCGACATAACTGCCATCCAACCACTAAATGTAGAGTGTTGTTGCCTTATGAAGTCCCGGTACAGGTCTATTTGTCGATTGAACCTCCGCTCGGCTTGCTAAACCCTTTGCTTTACTAGATGCCCGATATCAGCTGGTGTAGTGGAAGATGTATACGGTCCACTTCGGGATAACTTAGATCAAACTTGTGTCGCCTCTGAGCCTAACCCATAAACTCGTCCTCTTTTGAACCCACCTTGTGCCTTTACGAACATGGCTTTTTCATTAAAAGGAACAACCGAGTTTATGGAGTCACTAGGCTCAGACTGAGTAGTGCTCTATATGAGATTTCGCACGTTATCCTAAAAAAAAAGGAATCGTCAGTAGTAAATATCGAACTAAAATACAAATTCCATGCAATATAAAGAAATTTCAACATACTTAATCTTTATACTACCAAAGTTTGGCGAGATCGATCACTGATAAACTGGCTCTTTTGTGGCCCACTCTGAAAGACATGTAATGTCTCAAACATGTCTGTGTAGCTGAAAGAACACCCCTCCTTGGCCGGCTACATTTATGTTAACAAAATATAATTATTACAATCTTATATAAATTTGTTTCAAAGTAATTTAGAATAATAAATAATTAAGTGAAAATGAACTACCAAACAGTCCTCGTGTTCTGTGAACAAGATAGACCCTCCAGTATGGGTGCAGCTATTTCCTTGATTCTTTTTGTTGGTAGTTGAGAGCTTCTGATACTTCTCTAAACTCCAATACTCGCAAATGTCATTCCAATACTGAGCCTCTATCCAATGAGGACATACCCAACCATCCCTCTTCCTCAGCCTAGACATTATGTCCGAAAATCCCGTCTGACAGTTCTTTTTCCAAATTGATCGAATCTGGGAAGCGTACTCATCCCTCCATCGAAAATATTTCTTTGCTATCACGATTAAAAATTCTGATTAACATATAATATAGTACTTAGATAACAAAAAATATTCAGAAATTACTTACCGCAAATTCTTGAAACCATAAGTCTTACACGGTTATCGGGATGTGTGTGTATGTCGGATACGAACCAGTGAAGTACTGTTGTATTATATTTGAAATTTTTTAGACACGTTTGTCTGAGCCAACGAACCTATTTTTGGTGCAATGACAACGTACAATAGATTTATGTTAATCTCCAAAAAAATAATAATAATAATAATAATTGAAGTAATACTTAACATATTACAAAGTATGAATATGTTACTTACCCGTTTTCTCGTGGAACAATCCAAGGTCGGGAGTCCGAAACTTGCCACCCAATAGAATGCGAAGCTGATGCAGTGGATGATTGAAAAGGTGGGATGGTACTCCCTCGTTTCCAATAGAGCCATGTAAAGATTGAGGCACTGAAAACCGAGGTAGCTGAGTAGGGGATGGAGTATAAGGCTCCCAACCTTCCTGACTCCCCTCCCTTAATGACCCTTCATTAGAAGACATTGCTAAAGGAGATGAAAAAAGAAAAATGAATAACTAATAAAGACCGAAGGAACTTCAAAAGAATGATGTAAATAACCATGAATAAAAATGATAAAAGAATAAAAACATTGAAATGTTATATCTATTTGCTAGTTTAAAGCAATAGAATAATAGTACAATAACGATGGATATGTCAAAATAAACATTGTCCTTGTGAATTGAATTTTAAAAAAATTTTGATAGAATCTCCCCTATAGTTGGACATTTTCCAAGCACAAGGCCATCTCAAGATTTGATAATCAAAACGCTGTTACAAACAACAAAGACAGATCTTTCAAATATAGCAAAATTCAAAAAGTAACTAGGGGTAATCACCCGTTACCCAAGAGGAGTGATCACCCATCACTCACGGGGAATGATCACCCATTACTCACGGGATTCCAATTATTATGTTAGATATAGTTAAAACCAAGCAAAAAAATTATAAATGCCTCTATTCTTGTGAATTGTCTGTCAATACAACAACAATACACTATATAAATTAGTTCTACTCAAAACAATGACATTTGTATAACACCATACATAGATATAGCCGTCTTATGTTTTATCTATCTCTTTTCCTCCGGCCTTTGCAAGTCTAAACGAAAGATTCCTACAAAAATAGAAGGAGATGAGATTCCCAACAATTAGACAAAATTAATGTAAAAAATTGTATGTGATGGAATTTAAAATAAAACAAATTAAAAGATTTTGAAATATGAAACAAATAATAATAAGGATTAAAATTCTATAATAAATGAAATTTAAAATTTGACATGGGATAGTAATGATGTAATAGATTTCAGGAATCCCTTACCATTAACCATATAAATGATAAATGAATTTAAACCAAGCCTAATCACTAGAATCATTCTCCGATATAGACTCATCGTCGTCTACTGAGGTATCGCTATTCGTATCCCATTCATCTCCATCTTCTTTGTTTTCATTTATAGGAGAATTTTCCCTTGCCATTATAGCCTTATCTTAAACATCCAACATTTCATTCATATCGTTCTCATGCGTCAGAATACCAAGATCAACAAATAACGATATGTTAACTTCGTCAGTGGCATCTACTTCTTCCTAATAAGATCTGTCAACCATGGGTGCATCTATTATATGTCGAGCTTTGGTTTTGCAAACTGCCAACCAATTAGATCTTGGCCTCTTACTCCTAAATATGATGCATAATACACTTGGCTAGCCGTTGAGCTAGAATAAATAGATCATAGTTGGTGTAGCTCCTTTTGTGGTTAATTTCTACAAAATTATACTACGGATGTACCCTAGTACCACTATTCAATGTTTGATCAAACCAGTGACATTTAAAAAGAACAACGCTTTGCTGTGGATTACCAAGAAACTGCACTTCAATAATCTCATTTAACACTCCATAGTAATCAGGTCCTGATGTGTCATTTCCAATCCCTTTCATGCACACACCACTATTCACTATTTTCTTTCCCTCTGCATAATCATTAGTGTGAAACCCATAACCATTGACTATGTTCCCGCTATATGATTTCATTAGCCTTGATAGACCCAAGCAAAGTTTCTTAAGTATTCATTTGTAACCATATTTTCTGGATCTTGTACCTAAAAAAAATGAAACAAGTTAATGTTATATAAAATGAAAGTTGTAACATTACGAAATTGATTGAATCCCCAATGGAGTTCCAAATGGAAGTTATTAACTTATGTAACTTACATATCTACTAAACCATTCTGCAAATTCAAGGCTTATTCTTCTATTAATTTCTATCTCCGATATAGTCGGAGTCAATCTTTGTAAGTGTGCCATAAATGACCTGTAATGCGTTAGAAGTATGAATATGTCAAAATCATTACGAGATTTTCATTTATCGTATAAGATATATAAAGTAGTAGCTCGTACTCAATGTATGGCTGCACTTCACCACAATTAAGCAACATGTAAATTCTTGCTGCAATGAATTCTTCGGAGGTAAGGAACCGGGTTCGAATCCGTCCTACCACACTTCCTTGAACATTGCAGATTGATAGCCTAGGTTCTTACACCCTCTCCAATCATTCTCCCTTTTCATTTCACGCCATATTTATACGTTTTGTTTGTACATGTGGCTCAAAATAATAAGAGAATAAAGTGGATGCTTCTTCAACGAGATAAGCATTGTAGATTGATCCTTCAACTCTAGCCTTATTTTTCACATTGATTTTCAAGTGATGCAAATACATGTCATTTGAAAAAAAAATCAAGTTCAGTCACACACGCTCATATCGTACCTGGCATGGAAAGAATTAGATTGAATGATTAGATTACCGTTCAAACGGGTACATCCACCTATATTGAACAGGATCACAAACTCTTGCTTCGTAAGACAGATGAATTAATAAGTGTTCCGTTATATCAAAGAATGCAAGTGGAAATATCTTCTCCAACTTACATAATAACAAAGGAATGTCGGACTCCAATTTGGCCATATGAGCTACACTCAACTTAAGAGAGCATAGATCCCGATAAAAAAGGCTTAATTCCATCAAAACACCCTATACGTTAGAAAGGAGAAATTCCTTCAATGCAATGGGAAGTAGTCTCTCCATGAATACATGACAGTCATGTGATTTCACACCGAATAACTTCAACTTATTCAAATCAGCACATCTTCCAATGTTTGAAGCGTATCCGTCTGGGAGTTGCAATCCCCTCAATCATTCAAGTAAAAGTTTCTTTTGTTCTGATGTCAACGAGTAGCAAGCTTTAGGTATAGCCACCTTTCCTCTTCCCACATCCGAGGCATGTAGCTCGGGCCTATGGCAATATATTTTTAAGTCACGTCTAGCCTTAAAATTGCCTTTTGATTTACCCTTTACCTCCAGAACTATGTTCATGACATTGTCAAATATATTCTTGTCATTATGCATTACATCAATATTATGTCAAACCAAATTAGGACGCCAATACGGCAAATCCCATAAAATACTCATTTTTGCCCAATTATGATATATTCCCCTGCCATTACTCCTTCCAATTTCTTTGCCTGTTCTGTGATTTTTTCATAATTAGACAAACTACCCCAAATTTTTTCACCAGTAGGGTATTGCACAGGCTGTGATGTCTTAGAACCTCTATTCTTCCTAAAAGATATCGTATCCCTCCTGTAAGGATGATCCGATAGTAAGAAATGACGGTAACAATTAAACCATGATTGTTTCCCACCATTTTGTAGATAAAAAGACTTTGTATTTCTCATACAATATGGACAAGTCAGTCTCCTAGCTGTGCCCCAGCCATTCAACATACTATATGTAGGAAAATTATTAATAGTCCACAAAAGCGTTGCCTGTAGTTGAAAGTTTTGTTTCTTCGATACGTCATAAGTGGTGACACCTTCAAACCACAATTGGGTTAATTCATCTATCAAGGGTTGTAAATAAACATTCACTTGATGCTTTAGATTCTTGGGGCCTAGGATAATGATTGTTAAAAACATGATCAGATCCTTCATACACATCTATAGGGGGAGACTATACGGTGTGAGAATGACCGGCCAGGATGAATATTGCTTACCCGACATCCCAAATGGTGAGAATCCATCTGTACATAAACCAAGTTTGACATTCCGTAATTCTTTTGCAAATTCAGGATGCATCCAATCAAAATGTTGCCATGCTTCACTATCACGAGGGTGACTCATGGTGCCTTCTTCTGATCTACTCTCTCCATGCCATCTCATGTGTTCAATTGTTGTTTTAGAAGTATACAATCTTTGTAGCCTTAGTGTTATCAAGAAGTAATACATCTTCTTCAATGAAATTTTCTTCATACTTGTGTTTTTCCCAACCTTTTTTTGTGCATATCGAGGATGGCCACAAAATTTGCATTCTCTACAATTCATGTCATCTTTCCAGTAAAGCATGCATCCATTAATACATACATCTATTTTTTGTACCGGCAAACCCAACCCAACCACTAATTTTTTTATTTGATAGAAATCATCAGGAATCGTATTACTGCTAGGCACAACCTCTTTCATCAATTGCACAACATCGTTAACAGCTTTCCGCGAGAGGTTATTTTCAGACTTAAAAATAATCTTGAAGCAAGTGAAAGTTGTGAATGTGTAGTGAAACCATCCCATATAGGAGTCTTTGTAGTCCTTAACATATCGTAAAACCTATATGCCTCCACATTAGATGGTTTTTCAAAATTTTCTGCTAATGGAGCTTCAGGGGGAAAGTCGGGACTTGCTACGTCTAAGACCATTTCGCGAGACGAATTTTCTTGATGTGACTCAACTTCTGAGATTGAGGTAGACACGCTTGAGGTATACTTGAATGGTTCACCATGGAGAAGCTGGCTCAGACATATGTTCGAGAAGTAGTCCGACTTCATGGAGTACCGTCGAGCATAGTGTCAGACCGAGACCCAAGGTTTACTTCTCGTTTTTGGGGGAAATTCCAGGAGGCCATGGGATCGAATTTGAAATTCAGTACGACGGTGCATCCACAGACTGATGGGCAGTCAGAAAGGGTAATCCAAATTTTGGAAGATATGTTGAGAGCATGTGTCCTAGATTTCGGGGATAAGTGGATTGAGTGTGTACCGTATGCCGAGCTATCTTATAACAATAGCTATCAAGCCTCGATTGGGATGGCACCGTACGAGGCTTTATATGGGCGCAAGTGTCAGGTATCGTTGTATTGGAGTTGGACGGAAGATGGACAAGTGAGCAAAACCGGAGAGGTCTGTGTCCAAGAAATGTTGGATAAAGTGAAATTGATTCGGGAAAGGTTAAAGGCAGCTCAGAGCCAGCAGAAGAGCTATGCGGACAACCGGAGAAGAGAATTGGAATTTCAAGTCGGGGACCGTGTATTTCTAAAGCTAACACCCAACCGGGGGATCATGAAGCATCCGAAGGGCGGAAAGTTGAATCCGAGGTATTTGGGGCTGTTTTTTATTAAGGAAAGAATCGGACCAGTAGCTTACCGATTGGACCTACCGGATGGATTGACGGGTATCCATGATGTGTTCCATGTGTCGTAGTTGAAGAAGTATAATGCGGATCCCGGTCATGTGTTGAATGAGGAACCGTTAGTGTTGCAGCCAGACTTGAGCTGTGTGGAAAAGCCTGTGCGGATATTGGACCGCAGTGTCAAAACTCTCCGAAATAAGCAGATACCGATGGTTAAGATTCAGTGGGAGCACCATGGCACGCAGGATGCTACATGGGAATCGGAAGAATGGGTTAAGCGGAAGTATCCCGAGCTGAAATAAAGATATGCTTAAATTTCGAAGCGAAATTCTTCTAAGGAGGGGAGGATGTGAAACCTCAGTCAAGACCAACCTTAGAGTAAGGGGGTTGGGATGCATATCATGCTTTATTTCATGATTAAATATGCTTTCATATGATTTCTATGTGCTTTGAATTTGATTTTTATTATCTTGAAATCTTGTTGGTGAGTGATGTGTGAGAGGGGCAAAATGGTAATTTTTGCCCGAGGTGAAAATAAGGAGATAGGTTGTGGATTGAATAGGAAATAATTTTTCTAGTAGAAATAGCAACAAGAGTTGTTGTGGTTTAGTGGTTAGAGCCTTGGAATTAATTCTTGAGGTCTTGGGTTCAAAGTCCATCATAGAAGCTTTAGCTTGAGTAAATTTTATTTTGCTTGGAAAAGGATGGCTTCGGCCTTAAGGGCCTAGATTAATGTGGTGATGATGTTCTAGGAGAGACATGATGGAAGTAATCTCATTCCACTCCTTTTACTCTTCTCAAAATTCTTATAGGGAAAATCATTCTTCCTTGATCTTTAGTTTTCCTTAGTTTCAACTCATTAGTTTGATCAAGATGTTCTAGCCTTTTTCTTTCCAGAAAATTCAGTAAAGTACTGAGGTCTTTTAGGATCGAAATGTCTTGGTAAAAGACTCCTTATGGTTTGAAAAATATGGAAGAGTTGTGAGGAATTTCAAGAGGAAAAATCCCTCTAGTGAGCTTGCTGAAATTTTCCTCTAACTTAGCTCATCCTTCTTCATAGAATGAGCTGGAATTTTCGAGCTTGTTGTACCTTCAAGAGGTCGATATTTTTAGCTAACATTCCCTCCCAAATGCTACCAGAAAAATGGTCTTTAGGATCAGTTTGAAATCTGAAAGTTTTTGTCCAATTTCGGACTGCTCGAGCTGGAGCAAAACAGGAAAAATTCCTATACGAAAATCAACTTTGAGAGTTCCAAACCAAGCTGTTTTCTCCCAAATTTTGTGCAGCACCTTAGCCATGCTTTTCCTCCATAAAGAAGGCTAGAAACCAGCCTTGAATACCCCTGAAACCCCCCTTCCAGCTCGCTGCAAAATGGATGGAAGTGGCAGACGAAAATCTGCCAGAAAATTCACTGTGCAGCGAAAATTCTGTGCAGATTTTCGTCCAGCTTGTTTCCTATCTCTCTTCCAGCCAAAACACCAACCTTAATCTGTCAAAACCTTCCTTAAACCTCCATCAACAGAGCTCCATTGATCCCCTTGAACTTCTGCACGAAATTCCATTAATGGCTGTCCAAAAATCTCTCAAACAAATCCCTGCAATTTAGCTTAATTGGTTTTCAAAATTTCAGCCATCTTATTTAGTAACCTTCCATAATATTTTGCTCAATGGACCAGACTTCTTCTTCATCATTGTACACTCTACTTTCGGCCACCATAAGCCTCCATAAGTCAGCATTAATCCCGTGAAATTTTGCTCAAACAATCAGCCATGGCAGACTTCAAAGCTGTCCAAGCAATCAAGATATTCTTAGGATATTTACTTTCCAAATTTACTTCCTAAAAATATTCTTCAAGGATTGTAACAACTAACCTTTCCTTTTCCCTCTCAAATCAGAGAAACATCTTCCTAAACCCTACAGAATTTCGGCAACCCTCATTCCACAGAAAATTCGGCAGCCACAACAACCATTCCTCTCGATTTTTCTTCAGCCATCAAGAACACACACTACACCAAGAACACCTACTTCTTCTCTACACCTAATACCCCTCCAAACCATCTCAAACCCTCACGAAAATCTCCAGACTGAGTCTACTCATTGCTGTGAATCCATCAACACCAATACTAACATCAAACTCCTCCAAACATCTTGCTACTTCAGATCAAAGCAGAAATTTCTGGACAAGAACATCTTCAAGGTAAAATCACTCTATCAACATCAACCTCTTCAACTTGATCTCTAATGAAAACCTATATGAATGATCACACTAATGACTTCCTCTTCTTCTTCTTCTTCTTCTTCTTCTCTCTCTCTCTCTCTCTCTCTCATGGACCGAAATTCCCCCTCTTAGCCGAATGGACTCTTCTTCCATGACCATACTTTCGCCACCTTTCTTGAACAAGATTAGCCATCTAGGAGTTAAGATCTTCTCTAAACTCCTTCAAGTCATTCATCAATCAAGTAAGTACCTTCAATCCTTTTTTTAAAAAATTTTAGAATCATGTCTCTAGGATGATGTTGTGAGAAGATGATTGGCGATGGGATTGAGTATGTGATGTTGTTGCTTAAAGTATGAGTATATGTATGATTGTGAAGGAGATGGGATTTATGCATGGAAGGATTATTTTGGTGGATTGAATGAAGAGTTGAGGCTTGATGCATGTCATAGGTAGTATTTGTGATGAAGCATGCTAGAGATTATGTCACCATTGGTGAATAGGATTTATATGCATGATTAGATTATTGAAGCCATGATCATGTTTATGCTAGTAGAGGTTAAGTCATGTCTTAATAAATTTATATATGTGTCTATATGCAAGATTTGGATGATTTGATGAGTTGAAGGATTGTGCATGTTAATGATTGTGGTTGGCCATAGAATCTTGATCATGATCTAGTGGTCCCTAAGCTAATTTTATTTCATGAATAAAATGTTTAATAATAATTTTTGCTAGAGAATTTCGAAAACCCTAGGAAGAGTAGATTTGGAATTATTATATATGTAAAGGATATTTTGGTCAAATAAATAGTAATTTTTCTAAGAAATAAAATAAATAAATATTATTTAAAATAAAGAAATCAATTAAAGTCTTTATGAAAAAAAAAATATTTATACTTAGTAAAATATTTACTAAAACAAAACCCTTAAGGATTTACTTATTATTTTCCAAACAAAACTCATTAAGTTTATTCTCAATTAATTTTAGCTATCAATTATTCTCTAACAATTAAGTTATTAATAAATCACTATTTTACCTAATACCATCTATAACTCTTGATTAAATAAACTCTAAATTTTCCTTAGCAAGATTTAAACTTTCAACCTATTAGGATTCACTTCCCAAACCATTAATTATTTTAAATAACAAATTAAACTTAGCTTATAAACCTAATTATTTATTATTTTACCTCAAGTCTTGGGACACTAGGATCATGGTAGTAGTGAATTGAGCTGATTTAAAATTAAGGAAGTGGATTGTGGCTTGAATCTGATTAAGATTTGTATTTGCCCATGTGGGGTTAGGTCATCTGTCCGAGACCTTGTTGTTGTGAGCAAGACTCAGGTAAGCTCATGCATAAAATCTGTTTGATGCAAAATGTTTATTAGACAAGCCAAGTGTAGAGTGCATGGACACTTATTTATGTAAAGGCAATTGAGGGTTAAATCTTTTCTTATTTCAAATATTTGAATTATTTAAAAGCCAATGAGCAGATTTACTCAAACTCAAACTCTTTCTAAAACTGATTTTGTTAAAGACTTTGGAAAACCCATAAATTGCCATTTTCAAGTGGAACTGTGTTTTGTTCATTTTCTTCCCAAGTGGGATATGTTACGTTGAGTACTCAATAAGGGTAGGCTAGTAGTACTAATTTTGAAGAGCAAGAGTGAGTCTTCTGGCAGGAGGCCACCTCCAGAAGATAAGCTCAACTTAGAGAAACGTCAGTACTACTTAGTCAGGCCGGTTCGAGCTAGCAGTTTGTTTTATTTCAGTCAAGTGACTGTGTTTTGCCGGAATGGACACCCGGTTGTTGTTTGGGTATAGAGAAGGAGGAGTATCTTGCCCGGTAGGCCGATCACCTACATTTTGTCAGTCTGCACAAAGTGTCGGCATTCTGACCGGTTATAGGGCCCAACGTGTGGTAACCCATAATCTTTTCTTTCGAGTGATTGATCTTATAAATTATGTATGGCTAGATAAGCCAAAACGCCACTCTTGATGTTGACTAATGTTTGATGCTTGCTAATATTTCTCTTATAAAGGTTTTACACTTTCCATCCACGAACTGTTTTCACTAAACACCCAAAGCACACACGGACTTACTGAGATTTCTGTCTCATCACCTTTTATCATGATTTCAAGTTGATCCTACTGTGGGGATGAGTAGCTAGATTTTGCCTGCTCTGGAAGAATTTTTCTGACTATTATGTTATGAATGTTTGGGAGACGAGAGTGGATGATTTTACTTATAGTTTTATTTTATTAATTTATGGATTCAGTTTTGAAGCATTTTTGGGTTGTAATAAAATTTTAAGTTAAGTATTATTTTCTTTCAGCAATTTTATTTGTGTGACCTAGTTATAAAGACCCATTGTCCTTTGGACGGGGCGACATCCCCGGCCCTGGCGGGCCTAGGTAGCGGGGTGTTACAAAGCGTGCCTTCTATACATCCAACTACGATCCTCCATAACGTCTAAACGAGAGAAAAGAACAATACATTCACTAATTAAAATCACCCCTTGAATTATATTAGTGAAAATGAGTAATTACATTTTCCTTTCCATTATCTAACAAAAAGAGGTCCAAAACATAGAGTATACACTCATATTACTCAAACGGAGGATGGGATAATCGTTGTGGACTTTGATTATGTGATTAGAAGAGATTGTTGCACCATATGTTTTGTCGAATATTATATTGAGGATTATTATGTTGTGATTGATTGATAATGGTATTTGACTAGTATGACTATAACTGATTTTATCCAAAATTCGAGTCCTGCTTACTAGACTAGAATATTGATGCTCTAACTACTGCACCACATTAATTCTTGTGGTTTTTTATTATATTAAAATTATTTTCTCTTTTAGTTTTATACCCAACATTTTTCCAAATAAAATCTTAAACATATAAACAATAACTTAGTTCTACTAAGAAATGTTCTCCTTGTATGATTACTACTTTATTTATTAATTATTACAACTTTTAATTATAAATAGTAATAATATTATTACTTTTGATACTTAAATTGTTATCATTATTTTATTATTTATACTATTATTAACATTGTTATTTTTAATGATATTATTATTATTATTATTATTATTATTATTATTATTATTATTATTATTGTTATTGTTATTGTTATTGTTTTTAGCAATGTTATTTTAAATATTATTATTATTATGGGATATATACTCATGTTCAATTGAATAACACACTTCAGGATAAGGATAGTTATTCTACTCCACAGTCAATATTGACAGATTTTGAAAAAATTTTGACAGAGTATCCCCTCTAATTGGACATTTTCCAGGCACGAGGCCACCTCAAAATTTGACAATCAAAATACAATTGCAAACAACAAAGACAGAGCATTCATTTATAGAAAAAAAAAAACACAAGAAAACTAGGGGTAATCACCCATTACTTACGGAGTTCTAATTATTAAAAATACACGAAAGAAACATGTGCTTACCACTTCCATTAAGCTAATAACAAGGTTTACACTCCATTTTTTGCAAGAATCACCAAAAAATGAAAGATGATAACATTTTTTTTACTATGTTTTTCCATCCCATTAACAATGATAAGGAAGGTTGGTAAGGATAGATATGCTATACATGCTATATACATGGAGGTGTGGTAAGGACAGATATTTTAATTTAGCAGTTTGGCACTGCACCTACTAACATTGATTCCAACAATTATTCACTTTCCAATTGGAATGAAAATTCACTCTCTATTTTTCTTGACACAAAACTTAGCCCCGAATTAAATAAATTACTTGACAAAATAGGAGAACACACATTAAAGGAATAAACAAGCAGCTCTAAATTTTATAAAACATTTAACAAAAAGATTAATGAGCCCAGTCAGTTCAACATTATTTCTGCAAAACTAAAGCAATTTCCTTTAGAAAGATGTAGCTCACTACTTCAGCACTAACAAAAAAAATCAATATTCTTCATGTTTTTAAATAAAAAAGTTTGACTCTTTCAGAACAAACTTGCAATACCATCAAAATATGAAAGCTTCCATTCCATTTTTCTTGTATGAAAGAAATCCAACTACTTTTCTACCATCATCTCCTATCATCCATATCATACTAGACCCCATCACACCATTATTGTGATTATTACTCCATGTATTGGGGACGATAGAAGAATGAAAGCACGAGAGCTCATATTTCTTGTTTTTCCTTAAAGTGATATATTTTATTTTAAATTAGTATATATGATTTTATAAAAAAAATTAAACTATATAATATATTCTTAATTTATTATATTTTT